>CM059876.1:11016988-11491988 GCA_030490815.1 Acer saccharum | reverse complement strand
TCGTATAAATTACAAAAAAAAGGTGTTGACAATGTAATTTTAAAATAACTTTTGGTTATTTAAAGGGGTAATTACCTTGGTGGCTATCGACTTATGCCACCACTATCTAAATGGCCATCAAATAAGGAATTGGTTTAGAAATGACCATTTTTGGCAAACAATGTTACACTAATGGCTATTCAGTTATAACACTGTTAACTTTTTATAAGAATGTTACATTAATAGCCATCAATTTGTTCACTTGGTATTAAAATGACCATTATAATCATTTTTCTCCAAAATTACTCTAGTGGCTATCGATTTGGTCAATTGATATCAAAATAGCCATTATAATTGTCCCACTTTTTCTAGAACATGTGTATTGACCATCCATTATAATCATTTTTCTACAAATTTGGTTGGCAAACTTTTGTGTGGTTTTGAATATGGTGCAATCGGGTATGGTTTTTGAACAGTTTTCATATTAAACGAAACAAGTTGGTATACTTGTGTAGGGAATTTTGGTATACTTGTGCAGTTTGACAAGTAGTATTTGATGTGTATGAGACTAAAATTATATTGAATCAAAGAAAATTCTTCATTTTCTCTATTGAATAAAATTTTATTTTTAATGATTGCTTACTCTATTTTTCTAATAGAATATAGTTGTACATATAATGATTGTTTTGATATCAAACCAAATTGATGGTCAATACACATGTTCTAGAAAAAGTAGGACAATTATAATGGTCATTTTGATACCAATTGACCAAATGGATGACCACTAGAGTAATTTTGGAGGAAAAATGATTATAATGGTCATTTTGATACTAAGTGAACAAATTGATGGTCATTAATGTAACATTCTTAGAAAAAGTTAACAGTGTTATAACGGAATGACCATTAGTGTAACATTGTTTGCCAAAAATTATCATTTCTAAACCAATTCCCCATCTGGTAGCCATTTTGATAGTGGTGGCATTAGTCGATGGCCACCAGGGTAATTACCCCTTGTTTAAATTACAAAAAAAGTGTTGACAGTGTATTTATAATGAAAGAGTAATATCGTGGAATATCCATAATTATAAAGGGTAGTTGAGACAATTCATATGTTAAAAAAATAAAAAATAAATAAAAATAAAAATAAAAAAGCTGTTTAGAAATTTGGGCTTCTTCTAATAGGCATAAAATAGCTTTTATAAAAGGCAAATGAAACAATTCGTATATTAAAAAAAACTGTTTTGGGTTTTGCTAAACAACCTAAAAAAACTTCAAAACAGCTTTTAGAATTAAAAAAGTGCTTTTGGTTTTTACAAAAGCCACACCAAACATACACCAAGTGTATAACAGTAATGGACACTCATTCGGTACAACAATATTTTAGTTTCGAATTCCGTACCTGCATTAAAAAAAAGTCACCTTAACTTTTGTTTTTCAACATTTTGTTGACCGTAATCTTAGAATTGGTTGTAATTTAAAAGATTTTAAGAGTATATGTATTCAATTCAGATCTGTAAATAGTCTATCAAAGTATAGGTGTATTCAATCAAAATTTGTAAAGATTCCATTAAAATCCAAATAAATCTAAGTGTATTTAATCCAGACTTTTAAGAAATCCAATAAATCTAGGTGTATTCAAAAAGTCATTACTTTGTAGATTTGGCTTAAGTGCTGGAATTTCATGGATTTTAAAATTAAATTTATTAACAAAAACAATAATGCTACACTTCCCACCCAGTATCCCACTTTTCCCATCCCACTACGGGTGTCAACTTATGTGACATTACTTAATCAACTGACAACTCACATTCACTTAATGCTTATTTAATTTCATTAAACCCATGTAATTTTTATAATTTTATTTTCACCCCAACACAAACAATACATTGGTTTAGATCGTAAAAGACTTTTCATCTCCTGTCCTCCATCATTGTGACTCAAGAACCAAAACTTCACATCTCTCTCCATACCCAGACATCTCCATCTTTGTTGGTCAAAGAATCGAATCGGTTGACTCTTGTTTTTTATTTTTTATTTATTTAAAAATTTCTATTCGTATTCAATAGGTTTTAGTAGTTGAGAAGTATATATTTTTTTCAATAACGTGTTTCATTAATAGTTTGAATTTTCACTGTTTGTTGGTGCTTGTGGCAATTTCTTCATTATATGCCACAAGCACCACCTATGCCGTGTACTAGGAAAGACAACCTCAATAACATTTTTCATGGCTTTATCTTGATCAGTAATTATGGATTTTAGAGGACAATCCAACATAAATGCAAGCCAAGATTGAAAAAGCTATATATATGTCTTGGTATCTTCATTTGAAACCAACCCACAACCAAGCAATATTGATTGACCGTGATGATTAACCCCTACAAATGTCGCAAATGGCATATCATATTTGTTAAGTATGTTGAGTCAAATGTTATAACATCTACGAATTCCTTATATACATTTCTACTCCTTGCATCTACCCATAATACATTTTTTAACCTACCATCTTCATCTAAATCAATTGTGTAGAAAAATTTTGAATTTTCACTTTGCATTTTAAAGAAATAATTTTGGACTGCAGTAACACCCCCCTCTCCAAGCCTTAAACATCTTATCTTATCAATGTAGTTTCTACAATCTTTCTCAAAAAATGGTAAATTATCATGCCCTCCCGCTTCAACCACAAAAGAATTTATTATTATTTTTTTAATCTTATCCCAACTCTATCACCCACTTCTAGCTTTCTTTTCGTAAAAGACTTCATTATTCTATTGCCCTTAAAATACCGAACTTTTCCCGGAGTATTGAGTTCATGATTATGTTCAAAAATAATAGAGGTAATTCTCCACTTCCTATCTGGACAAACAGATGCACCAAGTCTAGCCTTACAACCTGTTTTTGTCATTGGTTGTAATTTAAAAGCATTCACTGAGTTAGATTTTGGCATCCCATTTCGAGCACAAGAAAATGAGACAAATTTCAACTCCCCATCATCATTCTTGTTTGAAGTTCTTTTAATTATTTGAAACCCCGTTTCATTTCCATACATCTTATAATATTCAAATACTTCTTCGAGTGAATTAAAAATCATACCAACCTCAAGCTTTACTTTCTGTTCTCCATTAGACATGTTATCTACTTCTTTCTCGTTTATAACCTATTCCAAAATATCCAAATTAAAAATAAATATCATTCAATAACAATAAATAATAACTTGTGTATAGTAATGAATAAGACTAAAGGAAATATAAAAAATGTTACCTCAACTATAGGAATGACAAAATCCCCTAAATCTTTTGATTCAAGCTCTTTCATATTCATCTTTAAAAAAATAATAATTAGATGCCGCCTACATGAACAACAAGTAAACAGAATATAAAAACTTATCACAAATAGTTAACACCAAGGATAATTTATAATAAAAAATAAAATAAAAAACAATCTATCAACGTTTCTATGGCAATGATTCTTAGTAATTGTAAGAAAAATAAAAAAATAGAATAGTGATACTTTATAATTGAAAAAAAAAAAAATCTAACAGTTTTTCCAGAGCAGTGTTTGTAATTTCTTTTACTTTAAGATGTGCAAATTTAGGAAAAAAAATAACATTCAAACTATTCATCAAACACGTTATTGAAAAAAAAAAAAAATACTTCTCAACTACTAAAACCTATTGAATACGAATAGAAATTTTTAAATAAATAATAAATAAAAAACAAGAGTCACCTGATTCGATTCTTTAACCAACAGTGATGGAGATGTTTGGGTATAGAGAAAGATGTGAAGTTTTGGTTCTTGAGTCACAATGGTGGAGGACAAGAGATGAAGAATCTTTTACGATCTAAACCAATGTATTGTTTGTGTTGGGGTGAAAATAAAATTATAAATTCTACATGGGTTTAATGAAAATTAAATAAGCATTAAGTGAATGTGAGTTGTCAGTTGACTAAGTAATGCCACATAAGATGACACCTGTAGTAGGATGGGAAAAATGGGATACTGGGTGGGAAGTGTAGCATTATTGTAACAAAAAAAATCTATACCAAATCTTGCCCAACCCTATTAGATTTTGATGGGTTTGACTTTTATAATGTATTGAAATTAAAATAAAAAAAATAAAAATCCCAGAGTTGGCCTTATAATTAAAATTAATAACAAAAGTTTGTCAATGTTCCAAGTTCAAGTTGCTGTTGTCGCAAGTAAACAAAATCAATTATTTTTTTATAATATCAAATTTCCATTAATGTGATTAATATAAACAAAAGTCTCATATTAATATATATTTTTTTAGTAATGCTCCGTTACTCAAATTTGGTGCCCAAATGACGTGGTAACACTGTGATCCATTCATTTAAATCATGCAAATCTAATACAATTTAAATAAATGGATTACAATGATGCCATATCATTTGGGCAAAGTAGAATTATTGATTTTTTTTTTTATAGTAATTCTACATTACCCAAATTTGGTGCCCAAATGACGTGGCAACATTGTAATCTATTTATTTAAATAATGCAGATCCGATACAATTTAAATGAATAAATTACAATGATGCCACATCATTTGGGAACCAGATTTGACCATCAAATTTGGACAAAATAGTATTATTGTTTTTTATTTTATTTTTAAAGACATTTTATCTTTTGGTATAGAGAATTGAAATGTATTGAAATTAGTATACATCCACACACACACACACACACACACACACACATATATATATATATATATATGGGCCATTCTTCGGTGCAACATTACACGATGTAACAGTATGTGATCACAAATATATATAATGTTATCACATATGAATTGCATGTGATCACACAATTAATTTATTATAATTACATATTATAACATGCAATCACATATTAGTTGATGTGGTTGTACCAAAGAAGACATAATCACAATCAAAAAAATTTATGTTGCACCATGCACTCAAGGGCAGCCATATAGAGTTTATATATATACAGTTTTTCTATTATCAGTTCGAACTGACAAAAGATATATCAGTTCTTTGCATGTGGGCCATTGGATATAAAAGATGCTTTGACAAATGCATGCAGCCAAGTCAAATTATTTAAATCTAATGGCTCATATGCAAGGAACTAATATATCTTTTGTCAGTTCGAACTGACAATAGAAAAACTATATATATATATATATATATATAAAGTATTATGTTCTTAAAAAAAAATCATATATTATTTTTTTCAAAGCAAATCATTAAAAATTAATCCAATTTTATTTAATTTTGCGTAAAAGTCCAACAAGCTCTCTATAGAATTCTAACAAAATTTATATGAAATATGTGTAATCCATCACTTAAACAAATCCATCAAACTCCAACAAACTCTAGATTGAATATATAGTCCATGTTGATAAAAATGACCGATCAGAAGAAGTATTTTATTTCTAAAAAAAAAAAGAGGAGTGTTTTCATGTAAAAAAAAAAAAAAAAAAAAAAAACCAGTGTGAGACATGGGCTCAATAAATTAATCACGGACAAAATATAAGTTAGTTGAGGATTTGGCTGTAATAATTAGCTGTAACAGTCAGGTGTCTGTAGCTGTCATTGAGACAACACGTTTTGACAATGGACCATATACAAATATACAATAAAAAAAAGTTTTTAATAAAATCGATACACCAATTTATTATTATTATTATTAATTGCTTTATTTTTATCTGCCATGTTGTTGGTTTTTCTGTGTGTTGTTTTGGATGTATCCTATCTCTTCTTCTATATAAGGAGAGTTCGTCCCTTGTAAAAATCAGAAGTTGAAATCAATAAATATTTTCTTTGTGTTATAATTCTCATGCCTTTCTAATTACTTCATCTTTTTCCTTCGAATGCCTGTCTATAATATAAGTAATAGTCTGTAATAATCTCAGTATGCTCTGTGCTTGCCTTTAGTAGAGAATCTTGCACATCAGAAGATGAGATTGGTCTTTTATGCTCAAGGTCCCTGTCTGTCTCTGGAAGGTTGAAATGTTAGTACCCTGTTTAGGTCGTGGTTAGGCCGCCATTGTGGGAAAAACTCTAAAAACTCTAGAGAGGCACTCAGGGTACCTGCCATATTTTAATATAATTTTTTGTTTTTATTTTTTTAAGACAGACCATTGTTTACATTATTTTGAGATTGTGTTCCAAGTAACTTTTAAAAATAAGTACGTAGTTTGAATTCAAATAAATAAATTTTGTCAAAAAAAAAAATAAAATTTCAAATAAATAAATACATAGTTTTTATTTTTTTATTTTTTAAGTAATACAACTATTACAAATTACAATACCGGGACTTATCAAAATCAGATAATACATGTGCGATCCGGATAACTACTCCTACAAACCATGAGAAAACTACCCACACATGCTTATAAAATGTGAATGGTGGGACTCGAACCCCTACCACTGTGGAAAGGAAGTGCACAACCATCCTAAGAGGTGATGAGCAAATAAATACATAGTTTAAAAGTGCAATTATTGTGTAAAATTTATTAACTAGATTTATATTTCTTATAACTAATTAATTAATTATACAATAAGTTTCCTTTGGCTAGGGAAGGACCTCTAGTGAATGACGTCTGTCATTTTTCTTCTCATATGGGTGATCCTTCTTGTTGCCAATTAAAAAAAAAAAAAAAAAAAAATGTTGATTTACATCAATAATAGTTGTCTGGGTGTTTATTTTTACGACTTTTACGGTTTACGCTATGAGATTCCGGTTTCCCCCTAAAATCTAGGTTAATTGAAAACCGAGTTTATTGTTTTAAAAACAAATTAAATGTTTAAAATAGTTTTTCTTTTTTATCAAACATTTAGAATGATTTTTCAAATCTTTTCTAACTAATAATTTTTTGTTATTTGATTTATTTCATCTCTCAACTATCGTAATGGACACAAGAAATCTCAAATCATAAATAATAATTTGAGGAGAAAATCTTGGTTGGGACGGTCCCATACACGTGGCCATGGGACCGTCCAATGAAAGTGTGCCACATATACATTGGGACAGTATGTGCAGAGTATGTGGCACACTCTCATTGGACGGTCCCATATGGCCACGTGTATGGGACCGTCCCAGCCAAGATTTTCTCTAATTTGAGAAGACAAAAAGCATCAACACCTAGAATCTAGAATACATTTGTTCTCTCTCTTAAAAAAAAAAAAAAAACACACGCGCACATAATGACGGTGCAATATTGGATTTAACTATTTGTTACATTGTGGACCAATGAGAACACAATTTGACTCAAATTATTTGAGTAGTGGAAGCAGTAAAATGTGTACCAGTGGAAATATCAAATACACACGTAACTGAATCTATACATGGCGGTAAAATTGAAATACACGCAAACAAGGGTCCACGACCTGACCCGACCCGACCCGAGAAAAAAAAATTAAAAAGAAAAATGAAAATGAAAATGAAAACCAGACATGAAACAAAAATAACTCGAACTTTGCCACATCAAAACAAAAAAAACAAAAATAACACAGCAACAGCCAACAAGTGAAAGAAAATAATAAATAAACTAAAAATAAGGAAAAACGAAGCTGTCTCTTCATTTTTCTTGTATTGGTGGTGAGAAATCGCGGGCTCTCTATATCTCTCTATCTCTGCAAATTCGCTCCTCAATCTGTAAGTTTTATTTGTTATTTTAATTTTTCATTAAAACGACATCATTTTTGTTCAATTTAATTTTTGTCTGAATTTCTCAATTTTGTTAAGTACCAGTTTATGATTCTTGGAATTGGATTGAATAGATCTCAGAAACCTAGATCTATGTATGTTACATGTTCCTCTGATTTAGGGATCTCGAGGTTCCTGCAGCTCGAATTTCGAGGTATTTGTGTGTAATTGGAGGATTGCTTAGGTTTTTGTATTTTTGTAGATCGCGAAGAGTGAGGATTGTCAAAGTTTCGGCCGATCGATGGCTTCGAGTCCTCCGCAATTTCAGGTGGAGGATCAGACGGATGAGGATTTCTTCAACAAACTGGTCGATGAAGATGATTTCGGTGGGCCCACCACCACCTCTGGTTCTTCCCCCCCTAAATTTACAGAGGAGGCGTCCATCGACTCCGACTCCGATGATGCAAAAGCTTTTGCGAATCTGACTCTAAACGATAGTGGATTTGATAAGAAAGACAATATTGGTATGGAATCTGTTGCGGAAAAGAAGAGTGATCCGAATATTACTGATAGGGTAGTAGAATCAAATGATAATAATAGTGACGTTAAGGAGGGGATTGGGTTGGAGGATGTCTCGGATTCTGCTGTAACTGAGGAAAATGGATCTGTGGTTAAAGAGGTCGGGTGGAGTTCGTTTTACGCAGATTCTACACTGCAGAATGGGAATCATGGTTTTGGTTCATATTCGGACTTTTTCAGCGACCTGGGAGATAATTCTGTGCAATTTCCTGGTAATGTTGTGGAAAATGTGGATGTGAGTTCCAATGGTGAAGCGAAAATTGTATCCGGAAATGCAGAGGGTAGAAGTGATGCTGTTATAGATAATTCAGTTAATTTTGATAATTATGCTCAATATCAAGAGGGTCATGTTTATGCAGCGCAAGATAATGCAAATGGGCATGAAATGAATAGCGAGCATTGGGAGAATATGTATCCAGGATGGATGTACGATGCAAATACTGGGCAATGGTATCAAGTGGATACAACAGCTAGCATTCAACAGGAGAGCTCCGATGCAACTCCGAGTAGTGATTGGAATGTGGTTTCAGAGAAATCAGAGATTACGTACTTGAAGCAAAGTGCTCAGTCTGTTGCAGGGACAGTACCGGAGACTAGCAAAACTGAGAGTGTCTCTAATTGGAATAGTCAGGTTTCTCAAAGTCAAGTCCATAATAACGGTTACCCAGAACATATGGTTTTTGATCCTCAATATCCTGGTTGGTATTATGACACAATTGCTCAAGAATGGCGCTCATTGGAGAATTATAATTCAGCGGCAGACTCATCAGTTCAAGCTAATGATCAGCTGAGTCAAAATGGAATTGCTTCTACTGATACATTTTTTAACAACAGTAATAGTACATACGGTGATTTTGGGCAAGCTTATAATTATGGGTCACAAGGCGATAACAACCAAAGCCAACATGTAACACCGGTCGATAGTTATGCTTCACAAGGCCTTAGTAACTTAAGCCAACATGGAAGCTGGGATGGGTCTCATAGCAATCACCAACAGCAGGGTTTGAATATGTGGCAACCTGAGACTGTTGCTAAGGGTGTTACTGTTCCAAATTTTGGTCAAAACCAACAAGTGGACAATTTTTATGGTCCAAAGGCTTCAGTAAGCAACCATGCGAATCAGCAGAAGTCTTTTAATTCTGTTGGGACGGTTCCGTCTTATGATAATGTAAGTCAAAGTCATAATGAAGCTAACGGGGTTGCTGCGTTTCGAAGCTTTGTCCCAAGTGTGGACTATAATCAGCAGTTCAATCCAGCATATGTGAAGCAGAGTGAACAAATGCAGTTCAATCAGAACACAGAAAATGTTGCAGAGAAATTGTTTCAGAGTGGCTATCAGAACTCTTATGCTCCCAACATGGGAAGATCATCTGCTGGACGTCCTCCACATGCCCTGGTTACTTTTGGGTTTGGTGGAAAACTCATAGTAATGAAAGATAATAGTTCTCTCCAGAATTCAACCTACGGAAGCCAGGTTAGGACCTGAAATTTCTGTTTTTAGTTTAATTTAAAGATCAATTGAATGCCTAAGATTGTGGAAATGAAAGAAAATCTTAGTTAGTTGTAGAAGTTATTTTGTCCTGTCTTTATTCTTGTACCCCACACGGCCACACCCAAACAAATACTAAAGAAAAGGTTGTTTCAGTTAGGAACTAAATATGAAATTTTTATTCTTTCGCTGAAGGGCTAATCATTTATGTTTGTTTTACATGAAGGATCATGTAGGAGGATCTATTTGTGTTCTGAATTTGAGGGAAGTTGTCACAGGAAACACTGATGCTTCTAGCACTGGAGTGGGCACTCATGATTACTTCCGTGCTTTGTGCCAAGAATCCTTTCCGGGTCCATTGGTTGGTGGGAATGCCGGAAGTAAAGAGTTGAATAAGTGGATCGATGAGAGGATAGCAAACTGTGAATCTCATAACATGGATTACAGGAAGGGTGAAGTTTTGAGGTTGCTTCTCTCTTTACTTAAAATAGCTTTTCAGCATTATGGAAAACTTCGACCTCCTTTCGGCAGTGACACTGTATTGAGGGTAAATTAACTTGTTTTTGATTTGCCTCATGTTTTTGTTTTGGCCATGAATTTGTTTTCTTTGTTCTTCCTATTTTTGATTGTGTTTAACGAAAATTGATTACTTTATCATTTTCTTTCTATCAATTTTTCTTATTGCTTTCACGTGTCCATGCCACATTAAAATTGACCCTATGGGAGCGTTTACTAATCAGGAATCGTAATGAGTGAAATGGAACTTAATTTTTGATTTGTGATTACGATGCTTACTAAAATATTTGGAAATCAAGTTATGTAGACCCCACACACCCATTAGGAATTAAGTTCTCGCCGGAAAGGGAACTTATTCACATCCCCTTCCCCTCCCCCCCCCCCCCCCCCCCCACACCCCCCCCCGCTTTCATTTTCATTCCCGATTTGTAAATGTGCTTTAGATTGCTAATAGCTATATGCCGCATGTCTTATCTTTTGTATCAAATTTTGTTTGTCATTTGGTCTTTTGCCTTTTCTGTTTCCAATTCAGCAGGCAAGTAGCTTATTCACCTCTTATAACTTGCCACAAGTTCATCTTATTCTTTTTGTTTGCTTGTTGTTGCGGATTTAAAGAACAAGTTTACAACCCATCCCTATATGCAATTGATTGTTTTTCAGGAAGGTCATTGCAAAATTTAATGAAATAATACCAATACACCTGTACCAGATAAGTGTCCTTTCTATTTCCATTTTGTGATGTAGCTGTAGAACAGTAGAAGCTGTATTTAAGGACTTTTTGTAAGGGTTTTCAAGCAATGGAGGTTAGTTTATCCTTAACAAATGAGGATAGTAGGGGGTTTTAAGTTATTATTTATGATTTAAAAGTGATCAGGAAAGAAGCCTTTGCAGCAAAAGAGCAACATCATATTGTGATAGGTGTATAATCACTATCTGAAAACAATAGGAGATTCTGTGCTCTGATAGAAGCTCAAGGGATACTTGAAGTATTTCTGCCAAACTACAAGCAGATGTCCCGGTCATGTGTTTATAAATAAATAAACAGATAAATAATGTGTAATTGAGCACGTTGTCATTTATTGGTCAGTTTTTCGGGCTATAAAGTTTGGGAATTTATAGGTTCATTCTTGTTTTAAGATGATTATTTTTGGAGCTCAAGGTAGTTGCCTTACATCATCTATACATTTTCTCTTATGTTGTGACAATGTTATTTTGTCCTTGATTATATACTTGTAGAGCCATCTGGAGAAACCATTAATTTATTGTATGGTGTTCTTGTTGATTTCAAAACTTTGACAGGAGAATGATGCTCCAGAATCAGCCCTTGCTAAACTCTTTGCATCTGCCAAGAAGAATGGCAACCAGTATGGTGCACTTGACCACTGTTTGCAGAATGTCCCATCAGAAGGACAGATTCGAGTATGCTGTGAATCACCTAGCAAATCTTTCTATATTCTTTTATAGGCCATTTTATCATTTACTGAAATTAGTTATCACTTTATTCCAGGCAATTGCTTCTGAGGTGCAGAGCCTTTTGGTCTCTGGTAGAAAAAAAGAGGCACTACAATGTGCACAAGAAGGTCAGTTGTGGGGACCTGCACTTATCCTTGCATCACAACTTGGCGATCAGGTTTGTTTTCGATTCCGTGTTATTGTCTCCAACTTAGAAGAAGATAAGAAGATTGTTTTTTTGTTGGAGTACTATAGAGTTTTACTAAAGCTTGCTCTCTCTTACACATTATTCTGTTCATGGGGATGCTAACTGGCGACATGGGATTATTTCAGTTCTATGTTGATACTGTGAAACAAATGGCTCTTCGTCAGCTGGTAGCAGGGTCACCTTTGCGGACATTATGCTTGCTAATTGCTGGGCAACCAGCAGATGTGTTTTCCACAGGCATGGTAGCCGACAGTGGTCTTCCTGGTTCCAAAAATATGCCACAACAGCCTGCACAGGTATAATATTGATTCCGGCAGTGTCTTTTCTAATATTTTATTGCTACATTTGGCATATCAATTCTATGTTTGCATTACTTTTGGGTTTTTATAAGAAGAAACTTCATATCTTAGCATTAAAAGTACAAGAGCCAAGGGGGATATACACCAGAGCAAGGGAAAGTTTCTTATTAAGAACTATGCCAAAAGATGATTTTTTTTTTTCTAAAAAAATAATAATTCTGGGAGGGATCATTTTGATACTTTGTGCTATCTACAACAACTCCTAGACACACCCACGTGGGCACATCTTGAGCTGGAACAGTAAATATGCCTGCACTTGAACCTCTATCAGGATCCTCAGAACTTCTGGCTTTAAATGAACTAATATGATATTTTTATCTTTTTTCATTTTTTTTTTTCTGTAAATAATTTTGCTATGGGAGGCTGAAAGTTTATTTTATAAAGTTAATTTATTATTTTACTTTTTTGGCGTTATGAACTGCAGTTTGGGGCTAATGCCATGCTTGATGATTGGGAGGAGAATTTGGCAGTAATAACTGCAAACAGAACAAAAGATGATGAACTTGTGATTATCCATCTTGGAGATTGCCTGTGGAAGGACAGAAGTGAGGTATATTTATTATTATTATTATTATTAATATTTGTCAGTTATACTGTACCTTTCTAGGAAGCTTTTTTATTTTTATTTTTATTTTTATTTTTTATCCTGAATAAAACTTGAGAGTTATACTTCAGATAACTGCTGCACACATCTGCTACTTAGTTGCGGAAGCAAACTTTGAGTCATATTCAGATACTGCGAGACTCTGTCTTATTGGAGCAGATCATTGGAAGTCTCCTCGAACATATGCTAGCCCGGAGGCCATTCAGGTACTCGATAGTTTTATTTGGCTGTTATGTTTCTCATTTACAAGGGGTTGTTTTTACCTTTTCACAGAGAATTTAGCAGGTTTTACTTGCCACTTATAGATGCTTCTGTTGCAAATGAAGTTACTAGGCCCAGACACACTCTCTCTCTCTCTCTCTCTCTCTCTCTCTCTCAATGACACACCCACCCTCATGGAAAACACAAATTTATAAATCACCTTTCATTAATTGGTTCTGTTAATGATATTTCTTAAAAGAACAACCTTACTGAATTGATCTAATGGGTACATGGACAGAGGACCGAGTTATATGAATATTCAAAGGTGCTTGGGAACTCTCAGTTTATCCTGCTTCCATTTCAACCATATAAGCTCTTATATGCACACATGCTTGCTGAAGTGGGAAAAGTTTCAGATTCTCTCAAGTAAGTCAAGGTTTTCTGTCTTTGATGTTTCATGCTATTTTACCTTCCGTTCGCTTGACATGGTGAAATTAATTCAGGTATTGTCAAGCACTATTAAAATCACTGAAAACAGGTCGAGCCCCTGAAGTAGAAACGTGGAAGCAATTAGTGTCATCTCTCGAGGAGAGGATTAAAATCCATCAGCAGGTATTTTCTGCCTGCCTGTGAGGCTGTGAGGCTATTCATCCATCTTAGTTTTTTCATGGTCTTAGGGAATGAAATTTGTTTACAGGGTGGCTATACAGCAAATTTGGCTCCAGGAAAATTTGTTGGCAAATTGCTCAACTTTTTTGACAGCACTGCTCATCGTGTTGTTGGGGGCCTACCACCGCCCGTACCTTCTACATCTCCGGGAAATTTGCAAAATGAACAACATTATCATCAATCCACAGGTCCTAGAGTATCGGCTAGTCAATCAACCATGACTATGTCATCATTAATACCTTCTGCTTCGATGGAGCCCATAAGTGAGTGGGCAGCTGATGGCAACAGAATGACAATGTCTAATAGAAGTGTATCAGAACCAGACTTTGGTAGAACTCCAAGACAGGTGTGTGCTATTAACTTGAATTAGACACCCAATGTTGACATTTACTGCTTGGTGTGCATGTATGTCATCTTGTATAATATTCTCGAGGTTTTTCTGACATTCGGTAGGATCAGGTTGATTCAACAACAGAAGAAACCTCATCCAATTCACAAGGTAAAACATCAGGTTCAGCTGGGGCATCTCGCTTTCCTCGTTTCGGTTTTGGCTCAGGCCTTTTGCAAAAGACTGTGGGGTTAGTCTTAAGGCCTCGTGGAGATAAACAGGTAAGTTCTTAGAGGCATTTTAATGTCATGGTTTTTTAATGGAAGAATGATGGATAGTGTCTATTGGTTTGGATTGTTTTTTAATTTGCATTTATATTAAAGGCAAAATTGGGCGAAAAGAATAAATTCTACTATGATGAAAAGCTTAAGAGATGGGTGGAAGAAGGCGTTGAACCTACAGCTGAAGAGCCAGCCTTGGCACCCCCTCCAACAACTGCAGTGTTACAAAATGGAACGTCTGACTACAACTTGCAATCTGCATTGAAGAGTGAAGGGTCCTCCCCTAATGGGGGTGCAACATTTACAAGTCCAAGTCCTTCAGAACATGCTTCCGGGATCCCACCTATTCCGACCAGCACAAATCAATTTTCTGCTCGTGGACGAATGGGTGTGCGATCAAGGTAATTTGGGCTGTTTTTTTATTCTATTCAAAAAGCTTTCCTGACATACTTATTGCTTAAGTAACCAAATAACTGTTAAAACTTAAATCAGAGGTTGGCTCTATAGAAAAATTAATCTTTTTTTCAAATGGTTCAACAATTCACTAATTCAATAAGTTCAGTGGGAAGTGGGAACTAGTGCTTGCTTCTGAGAATTGCTCCCAGGATCTCATTGGAAACCTTCTGGGATTCTTAGTGCAACTGACATGATTCTGTTGTCTTTTCTATTGACAGCTTAAAAGATTAGGGCACCAGATTTTAGATTCGGTGATATAATGGTGTTTGGGTTTGGTATAGGAATGGTTTTAAATCTTAAGATGAAATTTTTATCAGAAGTTACTGGTTTTGTTTCCCTCTCAATTGTTAATCAAGTAGGGTGCTTTCTCTTCCAGAATAGATTGCCAGTTTAATTTCTATTTTGGATGGCTTACCTCTTGAGTATGCCTATCTGAACCTTAAATATTTAGCTGCTTAGAGGTATGGGTTAAAAGCGTAATGAACTATTAACTTTTGAATATTATATATATATATATATATATATATTTATTTATCAGTAGTGAAGAAGTATAGATCAGTTCAGTTAATTAACTGTCATGAGTGGTCATTTCTTAGAAATAGAGACAAAAAGAATTATGCTTGAATTTTGGTTTGTCTTTTTCTTCATTCTTTCAGCAATCTAATGAAAGACATTCTACCCTTCTCTTTCAAGGTTGGTGCTAGTCAATTTTCATAAAGCTATATCGTTCTTTTTTTTCCCCTTTGTCAACAGGTATGTTGACACCTTTAACCAAAGTAATGCAAGCCCAGCAAAATCGTTCCAGTCACCTTCTGTTCCATCAGTTAAACCGGCGGTTGCTGCAAATGCGAAGTTTTTTGTTCCAAGCCCTGTAGTGTCGGCTGAACAGCCAATGGAGGCAATTGCTGAAAATGTTCAAGAAGAAACTTCAACTAATGAAAATCCTTCAACATCCTCTATGAATGACACTTTCCACACTCCTAGACAGATGAATTTTACAAGGTTCCCAAGCATGGACAACATCCCATATACTGGGGCCGTGGCAAACGGCAATAGCTCCCAGCCACCTCACTCACGTCGAACAGCATCATGGAGTGGAAGTTTTAGCGATGCATTAAATCCTAATATGACAGAAACAAAACCTGCAAGGGAGACATCGCATATGCCTCCATCACCATTTATGCCTAGTCCAATTAACAGTGGTAGTATCGGAGAGGACCTTCACGAGGTGGAACTTTGAATCAGAGTAATCAAAGATGTATATAATGAAGTTTTGTTGTTCGTCATCGATACAATATTTCAAGGGCTATGCTGCTCATGCATCAACACTCAGCCGAAGTAAAAGAATTGGTGGTGGGCACTGCAACTGCAATTGGAGTTTACACGGAAAAGTGAAAATATGCTTTCCTTCCAGCAGTCCTCGTTGAAATTATTCAGGCACGTTTAACTTACTCGAGCGAGGTTATATATATATAAAATGTATGCTTCAGGAGTAGCCACCATCTGATGAATGAGTAGCTGTGTTTCTTTCTTGTTTTTTTTCTTTTTGACTGTAAGGCAAAGAAAGTCTGAATAGGCACCATTGTACAGTTCATATTTTTTCATTTGTTTTAAAGCAGAAATGTTCCTTGAGATAGCAGAAAAGCCTTAATAGATCTCTTTTCTAAAGGAAAAGGATGATAATGTACTGATTTTTGAAAAATAAGATTTTTATCTGTTTTTGTATCGCCATTAAATTAATAATGCTTTTATGATTTTTTTTGTTGAGAATTGAGATCAACTTTTCAGTTTTTGGTACTTTCACTTCCTCAAGATTCAATATGTGAAAATGTGATTTAAATTGACCCGGATTCTATTATCAATCGATTTGAGCTGATTTGAGCTGGTTTATCATTCATTTATTTACTTCTAATTTATCAATCATAATTCCTCGACTGAATCTAACAATTATTACATTATTTTTTTTGGATTTTAGCAAAATTCTCCTATTTGAAGAGTTGAATTGTAAATATACCCTCTGAAATTTTTTTATAGCAAAATTAACCCTAAAAGACTAAATTGCCATTAATGATACATTCCCTTTCAATCGGAGAAATCCCCAAATTAAATTAGTCGCCCTAAACTCCAGAATGTACTTCGGGTCACCCTTGATCCAAAACACATTTTCAGAGATTCAGGATTAGGGATGGCAATTAAACTCGAACCCAACCCGCTTAAAGATGGTTTGGTTGGTAAATTTACGATTCGCAAACCCGTGAACCCGTATAAGTAAAAGCCCAATGGGTTTGGGTTCAGGTGTGTGTTTGAAAAACAAACCCATGGGTGAACTGCGAACCCACAAACCCACGAACAATAAAAATTATATAATATTTTATTATTTAAAATATTATAAATTTAAACTCCAATAAAAACATTTTAATTATATTGAGAATAAAATGTAAACATTTCAATCTATTAGGTGTTTTTATTCTTTAAAATTATAATATTTCTTATTTTTAAATAATATAGAAATATTTATAAAAAAAAAAAAATTGGATGGGTTCACGGGTTAGATCCGTGGGCCCGCTTGTTTCATAGGTTCGTGGGCGGGTTTGGATGTCCCCCAAGCCCGCAGGTGAAACCCGAACCCGAACCCAAACCCGAACCCGTTTATTTTCGCAGGTTCATGGGCGAGTTTGGTAGACACAAAGTTTCGCGGGTTTGGGTTTGGATTTTGTCAAACCCGCCCGAACCCGGCCCATTGCCATTCCTATTCAGGGTGTCTCCAACTCGAAGCTCTGAAATAGAGATGATCCGATATCAAGCCATCCTTGACCCGAAACACATTATCAGAGTTTCGAGATGTCCTAAACCGAATCTCTGAAAATGTACTTCGGGTCATGGGTGACTTCGGTCACCTATGACCCGAAGCACATTTTCAGAGAGGTCACCCATGACCCGAAGTACATTTTCAGAGATCCGGGTAGAAGCATGCCGAAAAACCAAAAAAGTTCTTTGGGTCAAGGGTGAATATCTAGTCACCCTTGAACCGAAGAACATTTAAATTCAATTCGGAAATTTCTTTTTCAACATTTTAAAGTTATATCTACCAAACCGGCAAGACCCTGCTTTTATGATGGATCTCTACTCTCTCTCTTAGAGCCACCACAAGAACAATGCCGCCAACCTCCTCAAGTCCAACCGAAATCCCTAACTTTTTCTTCTTCAATAAAACCCTAAATCCCCAATTAATCCCCAAATCTTCCGATCCTGACAGATCACCAAAATCATAACCCTAACACCAAGTTTGTGATTCAGAGCCATGGCATGGAATGAAGAGAAAGCACAATTGATGCTCAATCGGTTTATCACACTCAAATCAGAGGAGAAAAAGAAGTCGAGAGAGCGATGCCCTCATTTGGCCGCCGAGTGCCATGATCTCGCTGAAGTCGACAAATGGCGTTAACAAATTATATGGGAGATCGACTGTAAAGTCGTCGAAATCCAAAACGAAGGGCTCAGAGAGCACCGACTTCGCGACCTCAACGATGAGATTAACAAGCTTATACGCGAGAAAACACATTGGGAATGGTGAATTGTGGAGCTCGGCTGTCCCAATTACACGAAACAATCTACTAAGATGATGGACTTGGAAGGGAACATCGTCGACGTCCCTAACCCTAGCGGGCGTGGGTCGGGATATCGGTATTTCGATGTAGTGAAGAAGTTACTGGGAGTTTGGGAGCTGTTCGAGAAGCCTTTGGAGTTGTGAAAACGGAGGACGCGGTATGATATTTATAAAGGATTGATGCGAGCTATTACGGGTATAGGGATGAGGAGGATGGGGTTTTGGAGAAAGTGGAGCGTCTTGCACGAAGGTGAATTCACATTGAGGCGGAGAAAGAGTGGAGGAGGATGGATGTGATTAGGAAGGAGGCTAAGAAGGTTGTGAGTGTTGGGGTTTTGAAGGAGGTTTTGTTTGAGGAGGAATGAGATGGAGAAAGAGAAGAAGGAGAAAGAGAGAGAGTTCATTGTACATATGCCTTTGCCCGATGAGAAGGAGATCGAGAATATGGTGCTTGAGAAGAAGAAGATGGAGCTCTTGAGCAATTATGCCACCGTATACTTAATATTCAAAGCTAGATAGATCATAGATGATGGTAAGATTATGTGTTGCTTTCAAATTTTTATTGTTTAGACTTAAGAGGAAGTTTATATTAGTTTTCAATTGAATGGTTGTGGTTTATATGAAAATTCAATTCTTAGATCGTAATGATATGTTGGAATACTTAGCTATGTGGTTTGCCTTTGATTGATGTGATGCTGGAAATGGAGTGATAACTTGTTTTTAAACGACTTTGTTAGACTTCTCTGCCTGAAAATGTACCTATCTTATTTAAGACTTTCAAGTATTGTGGCACGGCAATTGAATGATGCCCAATGTGCAGAGAACGAACCGATAACAACACGCTTGATTGGGATGTTACTTCATTGTTTGGGACACTAATAAAATCAATGTATCATTTAAGAGTATAGAAGCATAAGGAGGGTTTTGTGTTTGAAGTTTGTATATTTGCAAATTTTCTAGATTGCATAAACTTGTATATTGACATATTTCTGGAGTGCATATTTCTTGATCGAACCACTATTTGATGTCGTCCTCAAGTCCCCACTTGGGCCATTTTCGGCTACTTCAAAACCAAATATGTATATCAAGTACGCAAAACATGCTTCATATGATAGACTAAGGGTAGGTGTTTATTGCCTGTGAAGTTTAGGGAATGAAATCCACAGAGGGTACGTGATGCCTGCTATGATAGACTTGATCCTTTATAAGGTATCAACAATGCTATGCAAGTGGCAAAACATGATGTGGTGGATTGGACATGTACAAGGGGAGTATGAGATATACAAGGCTAAGATGACTGACTTGGAAGGGAACATCATTGAAATCCCTAACCCTAGCGGGCGTGGCCCGAGATACCGGTATTTCGATGCAGCCAAGACGTTATCGAGAGTCAAGGAGTTGTTCGAGAAGCCTTTGGAGTTGCAAAAACGGAGGACACGGTATGATATTTATAAAAGGATTGATGCAAGCTATTACGGATATAGAGATGCGGAGGATGGGGTTTTGGAAAAAATTTATAGGTTTATTATTTTTAGCTACTTCTAAATATTTTATTATTCTTATCACATTTGGGGTTGAACCAACAAAATTGCCATCCATTTTTTCTTCACTTGCAACACCCAATTTTCTTCTTCTTCTTCTTCTTCTTCTTCTTCTTCTTCTCTCTCTCTCTCTCTCTCTCTCTCTCTCTCTCTCTCTCTCTCCACATCCAACATTTCAATTCATCGGCTTCTTCGTCTCTCTCTCTCCTCAAGAACCTAATATATATATATCGTAAGCGCGTGTTATTTCACATTGAGCGAATGTAAGTTAATGTAAAATGTAATTTTACGGTTGGTTTAAAAAAAATCTCAAATGTACTATAGGCTTGTTTGGCACACACCATATTGGATTGTATTGAACTGTATTATCATTAATACAAATCTATGTTTGGTGATGCACTGTATTATATCGTATTAAGTTATTTATATATGACTTTATTGTATTTTATTATATTATAAAAATATAACATATTTTTAAAAATAGTTAATAATTAATTTTAAATATCCTTACCATGAATAAACCAATAAATATTTATTTTAATTGAAACAAAAAATTTAAATAAAATAAAATAATTATTTCCTATATAATTTTGAAATTATAAGAAAATATCAACAACATAACATATATTTCATCAATATTCCATATTTGTTCAAAAAGAAAAGAAAAGAAAAAATGTTTTTCTAATACAATACAACCTAATTCACCAAATATATTGTATTATTTAATACGGTGTTTACTATATTAGACAATAAATAATTAAATATGTACTAAAATAATACAATACATTGTTTGCACCAAACACTGTATTGTATTATTTTAGTACATTTTAATTGTATAATACAATACAATACATCGCAATAAACGTGGCCTATGTTCTATGGTTTATTGTTTTTTTACAAAATTGACTTGAAGCCCTTCTAAAGGATTTGACCGTTTGTACTTGAATTTGTGAAGTTTCATGGCATTAATGGCATCGGTTAACTGTAATTATTGTACTTACTAATAGTTGAAGCAGTTGTCTATTTGTTCCTTGCAGTGATATCTATTTCATTTTGAGTCGATATTTATATGGATTCAAAATAGTTTTTTTTTTTTTTTTTTTTCAGTTAAGAAAAAATAACTTTATTAAAACACAAAGAAACACTAATCTGGAAGATCCTTTAGTAAGAACCTCTCCACACATGGAGGGTATTCCTCTAACCAAACACGGTCCTCCTCAACATCAAGACCCATCTTAGCTAAAGTATGAGTGACATTATTCGCTTTTCTAGAGACATGCCTCACCACACCAGCGGAAATACCCTTCATACGGACTTGAATCTCATCTAAAACCAGTCCAATATCTACAGAGCAAGTCCCATCCGCATTAATCATCTAAACTACACCAAGCGCATCAGATTCAACAACAAATGGAGCCAGCCCTGTATCAAGAGCTAGATTTATCCCGCGCCATAAGGAAATCGCTTCCACAACCTAAGGACTATAACTAGCATGGACACGTTGAGCACTAGCAGCCATAAACAAGCCTTCGTAGTCACGAATTACAAGCCCCACTCCAACCAAGAGCCTTTCACAATCAATTGCTGTATCAAAGTTGATTTTACAAAAACCCATATCTGGCGAACGCCATTTAGCCTCAGTTGGGCCAACAATTGTGCACCTACTAGCATCTAAATTGTTCGTAGCTTGGAAACTGGCCAAGTAATCCAAAGACCAATCAAACATAATAGCTTTGGCTTGGTCAACACATACCTTCGAACCTAGATAATCAGCCCCATGAACCTTACTATTCATGAAGAACCACACATGCCAAAAAATGACACACAACAAAGCCATATCATTCTTCTTTAAGGTATTGTAACATGAATGAAAGAAATCATGGAAACTTACTTGATCAGAGCTATGGAAACCACTCATAAAACAATAAAGATTCCACACCACCTTTAGCCATTTACATCCCCACAAAGCATGGACAATGGTTTCAAAGCAGTTCTTGTAAATCGGGCACATTTTGTTAGTTGGAACTCTTCTACGAGCAAGGTTGACCATTGTTGGAATCCAATCTTTGCATGTCCTCCAGATTAAAATTTTCACTTTAGTGGGCACACCCACAATCCAGATATTCTTTCACCAAATAATCGACGCTTGAGTATCAGAGTTGGTTGCCTTTGGGTCCAAAGCCAAACCCACCTTTACACCGCTTTTCACTGTGAATTCTCAATCTCATGTGTAGTGCCAACAGATACTATCCTCTCTTGGGCTGAAGCTCACAAGGATTGACATAATCACATTCACGTCATGCTCCAAAAAAACCTCCTTGATCAACAACTCATTCCACCCCTACCCTGTTTTCAAATGTCTAACAAGAAATAGGTATTTTCTTAATTTCGAAGATATAACATTGAAAGAAATTAGGCGTGGAATCCACTTGTCCTTATAAATTGATATAGATGAGCCTGAACCCACACGCCACCTAGAGCAAGCAAACAACAATTCTCATCCCCAACAGAGACTCTGCCAAAGTAAGGACCCATGACTAGAGGTATCAGCCTTCATGAAATTGCTTCTAGGAAAATAACTTCCTTTAATAACTCTAGCCACCAATTTGATAAAATTCTTAATCAATCTCCACCTCTGCTTCACAAGTAAAGACTTATTGAAAATATTCAGGTCTCGAAATCCCATTCCTCCGTCATCTTTGCCTTTGCACAAGTTTTTCCATGAAGCCCAGTGAATCTTTCAAGTATTAGAAGAACTACCCCACCAGAACTTACATCAAAGCCTATGAATTTCTTTAATTAGACCTTTTGGCAGTCGAAATAAACACATAGTATAAGTAGGAATTGTTTGAATCACATCATTCAGAAGAACCTTTTTCCCAGTCACTGAGAATAACTTGTGTTGCCAGCCCCTAATTTTATTCCATATTTTGTCTTTAATATTGTTGAACATAACCATTTAATTCCTTTTCGTAAAACCTGATAGACCTAGATACTTCTCATGACATGGCACCCTACGGACCCTAATAGCAGCAACCAACCTATCACCCTTCGCTCGTGAAATGGCACCATTGACACACATTCTAGACTTATCAAAATTGATTACTTGTCCCGACGCATTAGAATACACATCTAACGACCGACGAATGAGCCTACAATCCTGCATGGTAGCCATTGAAAACAACAAGCTATCATCCACGAAAAAGAGATGAGAAATTGCTAGCTCGGTTTTACTACTTTTGAAGCCTATGTACTTTCTACGATTGACAACATGCTCTATTAAGCTAGACAACCCTTCCGAGACTAACAAGTAAAGATGAGGGGACAAAGGGTCACTTAGTCTTAGGTCTCGAGAAGGCTTCACGTTCCTAAAGACTCTACCATTTAGGAGAAAGGAAAAGTGACAGTCTTAACACACCCCAAAATTTGTTGAACCCAATCATTTGAGAAACCAAGATGAGCCATAACCTTGGCTAGAAAATCCCACTCAACCCAGTCATAAGCTTTCGACATGTCCAACTTCAGCGCTAGTGCCCCTTTTTCCATTTCTGAGTTCTTAAAGCATAAAGACTCTCGAAACCAATAATTGTATTATTCATTATCAACCGTCCGGGGATAAAAGCACTTTGAGCATCTGATATTGCTTCCCCAAGAATTGAACGGAGTCGATTGGCTAGAGCTTTCATGACAATCTTATAAGTCATGTTATATAGGCTAATATGACGGAATTCCATGATTTGATCTTCTGAGCGCACCTTAGGAATTAAGTAGACCAGAGTATCGTTAACTGTCGCCACTGATTCACCCTTATTTAAGCAACGAAGACACGCATCCGTCACACTTACACCAACCGTATCCGAGTACTTTTAAAAAAATATAGCTGGAAGACCATCAGGTCCTGGAGCCTTCAATGGAGCCATGTCTAAAACAACTTTACGAGTGTCCTTCGGTATGAAGGGGGTATCCAGAAATTTAGAAGATCGACGCGAAAGCTTCGGCTGCAAACAATCTAAAACCTGACCCACGACATCATCTCTGCGAGGGACTTCCTATTTGAAAAACGTCGTGAAATAATTTGTTATCGGCTCCTCCATCTCTCTACAATCAACACACCATTTTCCCCTATCATCAAACAAACCATAGGCCTGATTCCTAAGCCGACATGTGGATGCCTTCCAATGAAAAAATTCATGTTGCGGTCCCCCCTTTTAACCAATCTACTCTAGATCTTTGTTTTCAGTAATCCTCTTCATTCACAAGAAGCTTATCAAACTTATTTTCTATTTCCCAAATCTTCGTCTAAAAACCTGACTGAATGTTTGGTGAAGCTCTCCACAACTCACTTTGTTGCTCAACAATTCCAACTCTTAGAGATATGATTCTTTGAATTCCAAATAGCTAGTTGCTTAGTACACTAGTTAACAGTAGCTTTAACCTGGCTAGGAACTATCCTAATCAGTGCCTACCTAGTCATGCATAGCCCAATCCTATAACTAGAACGACCCTCTAGAGAAGAATCCCTTGGAACACTTTAGCAACCCCCCGCTCCAAAGGGCTGATGTCAACCCTCACCCCAGCTCACATGGGATAAAGAAGGGACTGAAAACGACCTGCAAAGCTTCAGTACCAACCCATTAATGTGAGGCAGCAAGCACAAATGGGGAAAGATAAGTAGCCTACGATAGAGATCATCTGCTGGCCATATTGCATCAACGGTTGAACTTTACTCCATCTCAACCCTAGCTGGAGGTCAACTATCTCATGCATGAAAGGGGATATTGTGTTTTCCCAGTAAAATATTCACAGGAACCCAACAAGCATGAAGAAGGAAATGGTGGAGGAGGATGTCTGACAGTGTGCAGCGGGACAGGCGCTGACACTGTCCCTCACCAGGTCAGATTTTGACAACAACCTTCCACTGTTGCAATGACCCTATCCAACCAATCAAAACCCTTGGAAACACCACCTATTCGCCATATCAGCCCTACAGAAACGCCTATATGGACCTAAGGCCTAGGTGGAACGATCAAGGCCCTCCAAGGCGTATGGCTACCACGGCCTAGTTCAAAAGTAGGGGCCAGGATCAGCCCCGCCAATTTCACCCTAGGGACTAGGGCTCCCACCTAACAAAACCAAAGCCCCAACGAAGAGGGAGCCCGATGGCACGATCCTAACCCTCAATTCCTTACTACCGCGATCATTAGCAGGAGGGAACGGTGGAGATGGAATCAAGGATTCCCGCCTAAATGAGCTACTCCTACCTACCCCCTACCAGAGACACTATAAATACCCCTACATTCCAAGAATAAGGGGTTGGCACCTGAAAACCTAGATTTCTACTTGGCTACTACCTCGCTTGACCCAAACTCCTATGTGTGATCTACTTGGCTACTACCCTGCCTAAATCAAGCTCCTATGAGATCATCCTACTTGACTACTACCTCGCCTAACCCAAGCTCCTATGTGTGATCTACCTGACTACTACCCCGCCTAATTCAAGCTCCATTACGTTACTTCACTTAGCGATAGTTACTCTTAGTTCAAACTCTCATACTCGATAATGTACTTGGCAGTCATGCCCTTTCCCTTTGTTGTAATAGCTCGCTGTAGCAGGCGAAACGGTTCGTAATGTATCCCATTGTTAAGTAATAAAAAACCCTCTCGTTTACGGTAGTAAGATATCCCTATCACGCTCCCTATATACCATAAATATACTATCTCAACCTCATTCCTCCTTGCAAGACCGGTCCTATCGCATTATATCGGTCCTTGGCAACCGGACCAAGGGTCTACTCCGTGTCTATTTCGGGAGGAGAGGAGCCACCTCCTACCCGGTCCAGACTAGTAGCGGCGCACCTGTACGTCGTGGTCCAGGTTGTCATGGGAAACTTTTGATGGATTTTTCAGGATAACACAAAGAAATAACTTATTATTTTATCGATGTAGGATTGGGATTGGGATTGGGATTGTGATTGATGGTTTCCAATTTTCCCAATTCAGTGAGTAGCCCACGCCCGCTAGACTTTAAATCTGAATATACTTATGAATCTTATACTATTGAGCTTGGCTATGGGCACCAGTGCATCACGTGTCTTTGTCTATTCAATATCAAAAGTGCCCAAATCTTCCAAGTTACATGAGTTTTGAGCATTTCTGAAATCTTCCATCAACCGCTTAGATCAAGGTCCTCCAAGGCCTAGGCACTAACCAAAGACATCTCGAGCTCAAGAGCGCATAACCCATGTATCATCCCTATGTGGGAGCTCCAACAGGCTTGGGCCCAAATCTAAGCCTGTTGGCCATTTAAACGGGTGTGATCCCATAATGAGTTATATACAAAGAAATGACTTATTATTTTATCAATGTAAGATTGGGATTGTGATTGATGGTTTCCACTTTTGCCAATCCAGTGAGTTGCCCACGCCCACCAGACTTTGAATCTAAATATGCTTACGAATCTTATACCATTGAGCTTGCCTATGGGCACTAGTGTCTTTGTCTATTAAATATCAAAAGTGTTCAAATCATCAAAGCCACACGAGTCTATAGCACTTTTGAAATCTTTCATTAGCCGCCTAGATTAAGGCCCTCCAAGGCCCAGGAACCACTCGAAGGCATCCTGAGCCCAAGAGTCCATAACCCATGTATCATCTTTGTGTGTGAGCTCCAACAGGCTTGAGCCCAAATCCAAGTCTGTTTGCCATTCAAACGGGAGTGATCCCATAATGAGTTATATACAAATAAATGACTTATTATTTTGTCAATGTGGGATTGGGATTGGGATTGGGATTGATGGTTTCCACTTTTATCAATCTAGTATGTTGCCCATGCCCGCTAGACTTGAATTTGAATATGCTCATGAATCTTATACCATTGAGCTTGGCTATAGGCACCAGTGCACCACGTGTTGTTGTCTATTCAATATCAAAAGTGCCTAAATCTTCCAAGCCACACGAGTCTACAACACTTCTGAAATCTTCTATTAGCCGCTTAGGTCAAAGCCATCCAAGGCTCAGGCACCACCTGAAGGCATCCCGAGCCCAAGAGCCCATAACCTATGTATCATCTCTATGTGAAAGCTTCAACAAGCCTGGGTCCAAATCCAAGCCTGTTGGCCATTCAAATGAGAGTGATCCCATAATGAGTTATATATAAAGAAATGAATTATTATTTTGTCGATGTGGAATTAGGATTGATGGTTTCCACTTTTACCAATCCAATGAGTTACCCATGCTCGCCAGACTCTGAATCTGAATATGATCATGAATCTTATATCATTGAGCTTGCTTATGGGCACCAATGCACCACGTGTCTTCCAAGATCTAGATGGCTAATGGAAGATTTCAGAAGTGCTCTAGACTCGTGTGGCTTGAAAGGTTTAGGTTTCTAAGGGCTGATGTTCACTTGGATCAACAAAAAAGATCGGGTAACAATGTTCTAGAAAGGCTGGACAGGGGTGTGTAGCTTTAGCTAGCGAATGATGTTCCCTAATTCGAGAGTCCAATATCTAGATTTTTGGAATTCGAATCATCGACCAATTGTTGTGGAGGGTGTGGAGGATCCTATTCATACAGTTAGCAAGAGAAACAAAAGTGGGGGTCGCTTCCACTTTGAGGCATGTTAGGTGGACATAGATAACTGTAGAGAGCTAATTAAGCGCAATTGGACTATTTTTAGAAAGTCAAATACTATGGGGAGGATTAAAGCTACTGTTAACCTTTGTTCTAAACATCTAGCTGTTTAAAGTTCAAAGAATCGTATCTCTCTAACAGTTGGAATTGATGAGCAACAAAGTGAGTTACGGAGAGCTTCAACAAACATTCAGTTCGGTTCTTGGGCGGAGATTCGTGAAATAGAAATAAGCTTGATAAGCTTCTTGTGAATGAAGAAGAATACTAGAAACAAAAATCTAGAGTAGATTGGTTAAAAGGGGGGACTGCAACACAAAATTTTTTCATTGGAAGGCTTTCACACACCGACTTAGAAATGAGGTCCATGGTTTGTTTGATGATAGAGGAATGTGGTGTGTTGATCGCAGAGAGATGGATGAGGTGATAACAAATTATTTCATGACACTTTTCAAATCAGAAGTCCCTCATAGAGATTATGTTGTGGGTCAGGTTTTAGATTGTTTGTAGCCGAAGCTTTTGCGTCAATCTTTTGAATATCTGGATGCCCCTTTAATACCGGAGGACATTCACAAAGCTGTTTTAGACATGGCTTTATCGAAGGCTTCGGGACCTGATGGTCTTCAGCTATGTTTTTTCTAAAGTACTAGGATATGGTCGGTGTAAGTGTGACGGATGCATGTATTCGTTGCTTAAATGAGGGTGAATCAGTGGTGGCAGTTAACGATACTCTGGTCTGCCTAATTCCTAAGGTGCGCTCAACAGATCGAATCACGGAATTCCGTCATATTATCCTATGCAACTTGACCTATAAGATTATCACGAAAGCTCTAACTAATTTACTCTGTTCAGTTCTTGGGGAAGTAATATCCGATGCTCAAAGTGTTTTTATCCTTGGATGATTGATAACGGATAATGCAATTATTGGTTTCAAGAGTTTTCATGCTTTGAGAAATCGGAAACGAAAAAAAAGGGCACTAGCGCTGAAGTTGGATATGTCGAAAGCTTATGACTGGGTTGAGTGAGATTTTATGGCCAAGGTTATGGCTCGTTTTGGTTTCTCAAATGCTTGGGTCTTATAAATTTTGGGGTGTGTTAAAATGTCACTTTTTCCTTTCTCTTGAATGGTAGAGTCTTTGGGAATGTGAAGCCTACTCGAGGCCTAAGACAAGGTGACCATTTATCTCATTATCTTTACCTGTTAGTCTTAGGAGGGTTGTCTAGCTTAATTGAGCATGCTGTCAATTGGAGGAAGTACATGGGCTACAAAAGTAGTAGAACTAGGCTAGCAATTTCTCATCTCTTTTTCACAGATGACAACCTGTTGTTTTCAAGGGATAAAATGCGGGATTGTAGGCTCATTTGTCGGTTCTTGGATGTGTATTCTAATGCGTTGGGATAAGTAGTCAATTTTGATAAGTCTAGAATGTGTGTCAGTGATGCCATTTCGCAAGCGAATGGTGATAGGTTGGCTACTGCTATTGGGATCCATAGGGTGCCATGTCATGAGAAATATCTAGGTTTGCGAGGTTTTGTGACGATGAATAAAAGGGCCATGTTCAACAATATTAAAAAGAGAATATGTAATAAAATTAAGGGCTGGCAAGACAAGCTCCTCTTAGTGTCTGGGAAAATGGTTCTTTTGAAGGCTGTGATTCAAGTAATTCATTCTTATACTATGTGTTTATTTCGGCTGCCAAAATGTCTAATTAAAGAAATTCATGGGCTTTGTTGTAAGTTCTGATAGGGTAGCTCTTCCAATACTTGGAAGATTCACTGGGCTTTGGCTAGTCTCTTTTATGACTCTCGCAATAGGTCGAGGTCGGAGAGTAGTGCAATGATGAAGTGAAGTTCGTTCCCACAGGGATCGAGTAACCAATTACCGAAATTGATTAGTTTGGGTGCTATTCAAACAATCATTAATGAGGATTTCCAAATTAAACAAATTAAACTAAAGCAACCTAATTGATTAATGCTAAAACAAAATGAAGCAACGCGAAAATAAACACAACTGTGATAATATAGAGAAATATGCTAGGACTCGACTACACCCCACCCCATGTTGACTTCCGTTTTAGACTCAATTATTCACCCATAACATGCTCATGTAATTCATAGATTCATACACCCTAATATTAACCTACAATCTTGGTCAAGTAGAGTAGATTACACCCAAAATCATACCCAAGCCTATCTTTCAATTACTCAGAATATATGAATGAGTTCATTAAGTTGGTGGCGCACTAATGAATCCTATACGCTAGCTTAAGTGGGTATACTTTTCTAGACATGTATAGAGAACATTTTGTCGAGCACGTGACGTGCGTCTCCGGTCAGTACATAACACACCACAAAAGAACAATTAATAGGAGATCAATCTATCAATATAAACACTAAGCATACCAAAACATCCATACAAACTACAAGTTGCACATAAATGGGTAGATAAGAATTAATATAAATATATAGTCATTGGGTGGGGTTTCATCAAATCCTAGCATTAAGTGTTTAGCTCATATCACAAAAAGTAGCCATACAAAAGATAACTTCAAATGAATATATGGCTAACAAAAAGAACATGAAAGAGAGAAAGGGATAGAAGAAACTATTTGGAAAGGCTCATTCTTTGCTTTGCTCTTCTTCTTCCTCTTCCTCTTCCTCTTCCATGCTCCTTCAACTCTAATCCGCCCAAACGATGAATAGATGGAAGTGATAGTAAGTTGGTGTGATGAGTGTGTTTTGATGTTAGGGAAATATGGGATCTTTGTGGATTTCAAAGGATAGAAGTGGTGATGTAAGAAGGAAATGGATAAAAATGTGTTCTTGGTTCAATTTGGGAGAAAAAGTTGGTAAGTCTCCAAAATGTCCAACATGTAGCATTTATATTGGTGGCAAAATAGGGCAACTTTTCCGTGTCTAACGAAGGGGCGGACTGCCGCGGTTGGTGGTGCCACGGCCACCAACCGCCTCAGATGAACCGTGGCAAGCTAAAGGGATCTCTGTTGCTCGGGTGCCGTGGTCTCTCCAGCCGTGGCACTTCAACAGCCGCAAGCTTTTGGGGTTTCTGTGGCTCGAGTGCTGCGGTCGGGCAACAGCGGCAGCCCAACCGCGGCAACAGAAAGATGTCTCTGTGGCGAGGGCGCCGCGGTGGCCAACAAAGGCAGTGATGCCGCGACACCCTGACTTCCAGGCCAAACTTCCCAAAATTGCACTTTAATCCCCAGGATTCTCTGAAATTGCTCCAGTGCCCCTGAACTTCATAGATTCCTGAAATACTTATTTAAACAGATTAAAACCCCAGTTTTACCCGAGAAACGGACACAAAATGATATGGAATTGGGGCTACACTATGTGTAGAAATAAAGCAATCAGGCTTCATGGAAAAACCCGTGCAAAGACAAAGATGACAGAGGAATAGGATTTCGAGACCTGCATATTTTCAATAAGTCTTTACTTGCGAAGCAGGGGTGGAGATTGATTAAGAATCCTACTTCGTTGGCGGCTAGAGTTATTAAAGGAAGTTATTTTCCTACAAGCAATTTCATGAAGGCCGATGCCTCTAGTCATGGGTCCTTACTTTGGCAGAGTCTCTGTTGGGGATGAGAGTTGTTGTTTGCTGGCTTTAGGTGGTGTGTGGGTTCAGGCTCATCTATAGCAATTTATGAGGACAAGTGGATTCCATGCCCAATGTCTTTCAAGGTTATATCTCCGAAATTAAGAAAAGACCTCTTTCTTGTTAGACATTTGAAAACAGAGTAGGGGGTGGAATGAGCTATTGATCAATGAGGGTTTTTTGGAGCATGACATGAATGCGATTATGTCAATCCTTGTGAGCTTCGGCCCAAGAGAGGATAGTATCTGTTGGCACTACACATTAGATTGAAAATTCATAGTGAAAAGCGGTGTAAATATGGGTTTGGCTTTGGACCCAAAGGCAACCAACTCTGATACTCAGACGTCGGGTATTTGGTGGAAAAATATCTAGAATGTGTGTGTGCCCACTAAAGTGAAATTTTTAATCTGAAGGGCATGCAAATATTTGATTCCAACAATGGTTAACCTTGCTCGTAGAAGAGTTCCAACAAACGGAATGTGTTCAATTTACAAGAACTGCTTTGAAACCACTGTCCATCCTTTGTGGGGGTGTAAATGGCTGAAGGTGGTACGAAATCTTTGTGGTTTTATGAGGGGTTTCCATAGCTCTGATCAATTAAGCTTCCATGATTTCTTCCATTCCTGTTACAATAGCTTGAAGAAGGATGATATGGCTTTGTTGTGTGTTATTTTTTGGCGAGTGTGGTTCCTCGGGAATAGTAAGGTTCATGTGCTAATTATCTAGGTTCGAAGGTGCTTGTTGACTAGGCCAAAGCTATTGTGTTTGATTGGTCTTTGGATTACTTGGCCAGTTTCCAAACTGCGAACGATTTGGGCGCTAGTAGGCGCACAATTGTTGGCCCAACTAAGGCTAAATGGTGTCCGCAAGATATTGGTTTTTATAAAATCAACTCTGATGCATCAATTGATTGTGAAAGGCGCTTGATTGGAGTGGGGCTTGTAATTTGTGACTGCGAGGGCTTGGTTATGGTAGCCAAGGAACGTAATATCGGTATCGGCATCAATACAGGGCTTCTAAATTTACGGATATTTCGAGGATATTATCGATATCGGTGGATATTCTGTCAAAAATTAAAAAAATGATGGATATTTACATTTAAAGTTAGATTTTTTTTGTGAAATTTTAGGACAAGTTTAAACAAGTAATTATACATCATATTAATCATATTTCAATAATAAATTATCATAGTTATGAGTTTATTATAAATTATAACATAGATAGAGTCTGTATATAATTTTTAAAATTGAGTATTTAATAGAATAATATTTTGTTTCACTTTTACAATATTATATACAATATAAAGAGATTAAATATTTAATAAACAAAATTATCATTAAATATATATATATATATATATATATATATAGTAATAGTTCCACACTTCCAGATTCTATCATAAATCATAAATCATAATTCATACATAATAATACATTGTATGTCTGAAATTTAAAACCAAAATGAATTCCTTGTTGGTTCAAATACATAAGATACATTTCTATCTTGATTCGAACAATAATTTTCCCAAGAAAACGTGCTTGCATAGTTTTCAATGTAGTTATTAATATGCCACACATATGTTGCTTGATCTCTTCCAACCGATCCATGAATTGGATAGTTTGGATTTACCCAACTTGATAGATATTGTTGATCTGCATGCATAGGTATTGCATATGGCATTTGTGGTGAAGGATAATCAAATATATTGCAACCACCATAACTACCATAATATGGCACATGAGAACTTGACACTGTCTGTGAATCACCCAAAGAACTATTTTCAGTGTCTATACTCATTGAGGAGAGAGTCATATTCAAAGAATCTTCGTCATTTTGAATTGTTCCTCCATGTTGTCTACCACGATTATGATCAAAATTACTTGTATGAGCATCCCAACCCACCGCACTAGCATTCCAACCTGTTGCACCAGCATCCCAACCTCGAGCACGAACATCCCAACTTGCTGCACCAGCATTCCAACCTCCTGCACCAGAATCCCAACCTCTTGCCTCATCCCCACCATCCTTATCATCTCCATCATCTCCATCATCTTTTCCTCCACTATTTATATCAGAGGTATATTGGTCATCGGAAGAGCTGGTAACAATAACTCCTCGATCTACACCAACTTCTTCTCTAATCACTTGTTCAACATTTATTTCCATGTCTCGAGTATGAGAAGCAATATGTGAATCAGGATTTCCCTCGTCATCATCCAAGGAGGCAGGTCTAACCTAGTTAAAAATAGGATTGTCATTATCGTCTCCTGCTTCAGCAGCTACTTGAAGTAGATCCATAAAATCAGTTTCATTTACTTTATCTTTTTCAGCTGCCATATCCCTAAGTTTCAACTTCATATTATAATAACAATAAACAAGTTGTTCAAGCTTAAAATATGCAAGACAGTTCCTTTGTTTGTGTGGATTAAAGCAAATGTTGACCAATTTCTTTCACATGCAGAAAATGATGATGTTTGTGATAGTATGCGAACTGCTATTGCACTCAATGATGGGGCACAGTTTCCATACATTACCCACCAATCAGCTGTAATAAAAATTATTAAGTATTATAAGTATGAATATTATTTCAATGATATTATTATTTATTATTAATATGTAAATTTTTTTAATAAAAGTTATATACCTGGTTGCATTTTGCTTCTAACTGCAATGGCTGCTCGTTCACCAAAACTTTTCCTTCCGTCCTTAAAGTATGTGAGCTACATTCATGAGATCAATATGTGTATAATATATATTAATATGACACAATACTCACATGCAAAGAATTTATAATATTGGAATTATAAAATTGGTTGTAAATCGTAACTTTTTACCTCATTTCCAAAATTAGCAATTCCTGCAGCTTCCGTGTCTAATTGCGCATAGACATTATGTACGGCTTTCAGAAGATCCGAATTATCCCCAATATTGTCTCTATATTGGTACTTTGGGTTCAAATAGTAAGCTATAATATAAAAAAAAAATGAATAATTTTAGTATAAATACTATACTAAATTTTAATTATGAATGACAAATAATCCAAAATAAAATTTACCTGTAGCATGTAGTGGGTGATTGAGCATTTTATCCCATCGGTCTTGTATAATGTTTAGAACCCATTTACTCCCTCTTTGTTGTTTTACCGTATCTTTCATCACACGCATTAATTCATACACGATAGGCATAGTGGGTACAACTTCTGTATCAACCAATCTCAGAACTTGGTACAGTGGCTCATATATTTTGACTACAGAAGCCACATTATCCCAAAACTCTACATCTAAAATGTGCCGTTCTATTCTTTTTCCATTTACTGTTCGACTTAACCGATTTGCAGCCCATGCATCACTGGTAAATAATTGTTTCAAATTTGTCTTTTTTTTCAAAAGACTATCAAGGGCAATATGATTGGTCGCAAATCGAGTTGCACCAGGTCGCACTATCTCCCCTTTACAAACCTCCCTCATTTGCGATAGTAACCATCCATGATTATATATAAAGTTTGTCACAGCCCTAGCATCATGAATGACACTTGCAACAATGTCCTTCTTTCCAATATCCTCAAAAATCAAATCTATACAATGTGCTGCACAAGGAGTCCAAAATAAGGAATATTTTTTCATCAATTTCTTACCTGCTTTCACAAATGCAGAGCTATTGTCTGTGACAATTTGCACAACGTTCTTCTCACCGACCTCTTTCACCACATCTTTGAGTAATCAATAAATATATTGATGATCTTTAATTTTGTTGGATGCATCAACAGATTTTAGGAAAATTGTGTGACCTTTACAATACACCATAAAATTAATTATCGACAATCTTGTCGGTCCCGTCCACCCATCACACATTATGGTGCAGCCATATTTCTCCTATTTAATTTTGAAGCTATCAACATACTCTTTTATTTCCCTGTATTCGATGTCTAAGTACTTATGCCTAATTTCATATGCTGATGGTGGTTGAACTCCAACACCTATATTCACATGCATGTTAAATTTAATTGTGAAATAAAAAATAAAAACAAATCAAAATTTCAAAAACATTATTATTTAAGAAAAAATAATACCTGATTCTTGAGCACCAACAATCATGTTTTTAAAATAATGAGAGTCGGCTTTATGTGGGGGCACATTATCATAAATAAAAAACTTCGATACTAGCCTCCCCATTTTTTCTCTAATGCTACCCCCCTTGAACATATCTTTAATATTCTTTTGCTTTGCACCTGATGATTTGTACATTGAAGGTTCAACAGGAAGTTTATAATGCGGCTCTCGCCCACTTTGAGTGCGACGTACTTGTTGTGGTGGTTGACTACTACCACCGGCTCCTGAACCCTCTCCTCTCTTTGACCTCCCTCCAAAGAATCTTGCTTCTTGTTCTCTTTGCCATTCAGATGCTTTGGATGCATCTATTGCCAAATGATAATCCTCTTGTTCATCAGGAAGCATACCTTCAGGATAATGATAGATATATTCTTCCTCTTCTGTATGACGGGAATTTCCCCTCAATTCTTGTTGAATTTGTTCAATCTCCCTTGCAGCTTTTTTTTTTTTTTTTTTTTTGTTATTTCTTTATTTTTTTGCAATTGAGATATTTGAAATTTAACTTCCGGTGGCACCTTTGAGCATACTTTTACATTTTTATACAACTCATTACCAGTTAAATGAAATTTAAATCGGGTAATTCCTCCACTTTGCATTGTGTGACCGCAAAATGTGCATATAGTACCATTTTTATTATTCGGTATTGTTCTGCAATACTCCCATGCTGGATCACTTTTAGTTCTTGACATCTTATGCAATATAATTCCCTATCAAAACAAAATTAAATTTTGTACCAATCAATTTATAAATATGAAAATTCTAATGAGTATTTGAAATAATACCACACAACATCTAAAATTTGCATACAATATTACAATTATAATATCATTATTTTTTTTATAAAAGAAAAAAAATTATCAAAGTAAACATTTATGTACCTGATTATTTGATGAAGAATTGAAGATATTGAGAATTTGAGATAAACTTGTAATGTAAAATTTGATATGTCAAGTACTCAAGTGTAGTCGTCTGCTGTGTATGATGAAAACTTGAAAGAGAAGAGTGGAGATTATTTTATAGATGAAGTGAACAATTAGATGAATGAATGAAGGAGATTTTCATTGTTGTATTCATTTATATTCGCTGCAACGAATAAATACATGATGCATATGCATTCATTTTGTTTCTATTTGGCATAGCCATATTATTTGGCATATGCATTCATTATTAATATTCTCTGTCATACTATTTGGCATAGGCATGCATTATTATTCTCTACCATACTATTTTTCAAAATTCTATCCTTATGATTCTCTACCGTACGGGCCATACCAAATAATTGTGTTCTTATTTATTTTTTATTTTATTTTTTGATAAAAATAATTGAGTTTCTTTAGATTCTCTACTCAAAAGAAACAAATGTGGGTTTTTACACGTTTTGCACAAATAATTTTAAGATTCTTTTATTTGGAATGTCGGTACAAAGTTACAAAAAAATCAATTCTACATATTTATAAATTGATCGGTACATATTTAATACTATTTGGAATTAGTTTTACACATTTGAGTCACAAACAAATTTTATTTTTCAGATTGCTTTCACAAAATTTTACATATTTTACACGTCCACTCTTTGGTTTTTTATCCAATTTTACTTCAAGTCCTCAATAATTTTACTATTGACTATTATGTTAAATTTTTTTATAAATTTGTTAATGCTTCTTCTAAAATAATTTTCATTTTAAATTATTTTAACAATAATTTAATTGTTTAGGATTAAAAAAATTATTTTAATATTATGCAAAATATCCATGGACTTTCGGGGTAAAATTCATGAAATTCCAGGAATTTCGAGATATTTCGGGAATATCGGGAGATTTTTACGGATATTTCAAAATCGGCCGGATATTCTGTAGGATATTAGATATTTGCCTGTTTCGATGTTGGTCCCTCCAAAATACGGATATATCGGTGGATATTTCGGTATATCTATCGATTTTAAGTACCCTGATAGTAGCTAGTGCTCAATGTGTCCATGCTAGTTATAGTCCTCAGGTTGCGGAAGCAGTTACTTTACTGTGCGGGATAAATCTAGCTCTTGATACAGGGCTAGCTCCGTTTGTTGATGAATCTGTTGCGCTTGGTGTAGTTTAGATGATTAATGCGGGTGGGACTTGCTCTGCAGATATTGGACTGGATTTAGATGAGATTCAAGTCCGTATGAAAGGTATTTCCATTGGTGTGGTGAGGCATGTATCTAGAAAAACGAATAATATCGCTCATACTTTAGCTAAGATGGGTCTTGATGTTGAGGAGGACCGTGTTTGGTTAGAGGAATACCCTCCGTGTGTGGAGAGGTTCTTACTGGACGATCTTCTAGATTAGTGTTTTTTTGTGTTTTAATAAAGTTATTTTTTCTTCAAAAAAAAAAAAAAAAAATTTGGTGTCTGCTTTCAGTCACATCTATCATTTTAAAACTGTTGGACAATTATATATTTGCATACAAATTAGTACTGTGACATTATTAAATGAATTATTTAGAGTTATATTGATAAAATATTTAGAGATTTTTTTTTTTCTTTTTGTTTTTAAAAGAAAAATACAATGATGCTTGTTCCTGGCATTTGTGGAAAATATCAATAAAAATTAAAAATTAAAAAAAAAAAAATCAAAGAAATGATGTAGGACTTGCTAGGTCAAAAGAGTCAAAAGTAATTCCAGAAATTATAACCATTGGATATATTTTGTTGTTGTTGATTAAATCAAGATTACACCTCCATGTCGATTCCACCGCCTATTCACAGACTAAATCGTTTTCAGCTTTTTGTTCCCAAAACCCTCTGTCTCGAGCCCACTCGGTGTTTTAAGAGACACACTCATGGCCAACCACTCTGATGATTTGGACCAACTTCTCGATAGTAACTCCATTACTCTCTCTCTATATTCAATCTCTTTCTTGGCTGAATTTCTGATTTCAATTTCATTGTTTTTGCAGGTGCTTTGGATGATTTCCAGAATCTCAACCTCGCTCCTCCCTCTCAAAGGTTTCTATTAGTTCCTCAACCTCGTTAGTTAATTTTGCTCAACTGTTTGAATTTTGATTTGAATGTGTTGTATATTAATTGGAGGCATCTAATTAGCTTCAAAGCTTTGTGCTTTACTATTTAGTATTTACAGCTCTAAAGATTGAATTTTCCATTAAAATTTGTCAATGTTTTGTTTGCTATATAGTCTATAGAGGTGGAGGGGTTGGTTGGTATATTAAGGAAGAATCTTTCTCTTTGTTAGTTGTAAGACTGAAGAAAAGTTGGCTTTGTTTGCTTGTAGGAGTGGAGAAGGAAATGGGACAGAGAAGAAGCAAGAATCTGGTTCTTTGCCCTCTGGGATTCAAGGGTTGGGCATGGGACTACCTGACTTGAAAAGCAAGAAAAAGGGAAAGCAAAAGGTTGCAAAGGATTCCCATGTCACTGAGGCTCTTGATAAATTACGAGAGCAGACTAGGGAGGCTGTTAAGGGATTGGAATCAATGGAAAAACCCACTGGACATGATTTGGGTAAGGATGCTATAGTGGAGGATTGGGTTAAGCAGTTTGAGGAGCTTGCCGGGTCTCAGGTAATTATTTTTTGCAAGTTTCTTTTTTGAATTACTTTGTTGTTTTGTGGGTGAAGTTTTGAAGAGTGAACCAATTATAATTGTGATATGGTATTACTTGGTTTTGGTCAATTGTGATTTTGATATGGATGTATGGTGTTCTATAAATATTTTACATGGTTACTTCTCAACTAAAACATGTTAATAGAAGATTTGGATGACCAATAATCAAAATGGGGTTTTTTTTTTTTATAAATATATATATATATATATATATATATATATATTGAGTTTTAATGGTTTGATTTGTAACTAAATTATGAGAAGTTTTCTAACTTGGTCATTTGGTTTTGCCTTTACCACATTTGGGTGATTGGTTATGCAATCAAGGCAGTTGTTTTTGATGTTTTTATATCCCTTATGGATTGACCTTAAGCTGTATAGCATATGCATGCGAAGTTCAGATTCCTCTGGAAGTGGTATTCAACATGTCTGCACCCAGGTCATGTTAAATTACTTCCAACTGAGCCAGGACAAAAGAACTGAAATGAGTGTCCAAGTGAGTTATTGTTTTATGATGACCTTACTGAAAAAAGGGTAGGCACTGAGAACATGATTGTAGGCATTCAGTTGACATTATGTGACACAGTTAGGAATGAGGCAACTTGGTCTATTCATTGTTGTACTCACTCACCCTTCTTTGTGAGGTTGCAGCTTGCACATCTTTTATCCACTTTGTTAGGAAAACAATGTTGTTCTTTATATGTATTTTGATTGCTTGGGAGCCTTCAGAAAACATTGTAGAGGAACTTCTTGAACTGCGACTAGAAATGTTTGCATGAGATCAATTTAAAATTTTGGTGGTTTTTTGTTCATGGACTTGGTTATAGTTGGCAAGGGACCGAGTCTTAGCTTTCCCAAACGGGCAACCTAGTAGCTAGGCAGTGTATACGGTGTTATAATTTAGCAGCTAGTGAAGAGGAAATGCATTGAGCCTTTGTCTGATTAAATAATCTTCAATTATTCACCTCAGCAAAGCTTTGTAGAACATTCAAGATAAAGAAGTATCCAACTATCAAGACAAATTCTGTATTGAGTTAGTTATTATTGTTAGTTTAGAATATTTTTATGCAAACTTGTATTTCAAATTGTTGGAACAGTGCTCTGGATAGATAGTTCTGTACTTCGTGTGATGCTTTTTTATTTTTGGGGGGTGATTCATTGGAGGGTTGGGAGTGCGCTGTTTAGCTGTATTGTTTCTTGAATCTCTAATGTCGCATTTATAATTGATTGGGGATTGAATTGAGATAATTTGAGTTTTGAGTTAGAGAGCCGTTATCATGATTCCAAAAATCTGACTTTAGGGTAAGTTATGCAGTTAGAACTGGAGACAATCTGATGGCCTAAAATTGTGTTAGTATTCCCTTTTTGTACGTGTGAAAGGTGCAAATGTCTTAAACATGATTGGGTATAATGCTTTGACAAATTTTGCTTGCTTCACTTTAGGCAAGAACATAGTTTGATACTTAATTTTACTAAGTGCATACAGATGCATGCATGCATGCATGCTTGGCTGAGATTTAACAGCCGAGAGATTTAATTGGGAAGCTTGGCTGTTGAATGTGTGAAAATTTTCATGAATTTTGGTTAAACTTTTATGTAATCAAAGTTTTATTTGAGCAAATGAACTTTGTTATGTGTATCAGTGCCTGAAAACAATGGGCTCTTCTCTCGCAATTGCAGCGAGCATATGTTGTAACAGATTGAATAGATTTCAGAGTCACTACTCATTTACTAAAATGCTTCCTCTCATATTCGAATTTCTGTTGGTTTATGATCTAAAAGATATTGGGAAATAACTTTCATTGTTTTTTTTTATGTTTAGGACATGGAATCTATTGTGGAGACCATGATGCAACAGCTTTTGTCTAAGGAGATTCTTCATGATCCTATGAAAGAAATTGGAGAGAGATATCCTAAGTGGTTGGAAGACCATGAAGGTAGTTTGAGCAAAGAAGAATATGAACGTTACTCCCACCAATATCAACTGATAAAACAGCTTAATGAGGTTTACGATAATGATTCCAGTAACTTCACCAAGATTCTTGATCTTATGCAAAAAATGCAAGAATGTGGCCAACCTCCAAGCGACATTGTGCAAGAGCTTGCCCCTGATTTCGATTTAGCTACTCTTGGGCAATTGTAAGTGCTCTTCCTCTTTGTTATTACTGCAACTGAAACATCATTCGTACCCAATTTTCTGGCACATACTTTTCATACGAAGATGGACTAGATTTGTAATTGTTGTTGTTTTCATTTATTTCTCTTTATGCATGCCATTTCAAGTGGAGGGCAAGCAACGAGCATAATATGACATTTAGTACTTTTTTATGGATATACAAAACTTCTGGTGCTGATTGTTTTAGTTTGACAAAATAACAATTTCGCCGAAATGTAGACTTGTTCAGTTTGTTTGATATGGGGAAGCCGTCCATTCCTCGCCCCTTAGTTTGCTTGGTCGATATACTTACTATCAATGTTATGTACTCAAGTACATGAAAACTTAGATTGCTGTTGATACTGAATGTCTAAAATTTCTTTGAAGGCGGGTTTTTATTTTTTTGGAGCCTAACCAGTATCTTCACTTGTGCAGGTCTCCAGAGATGCTGGAATCTCAGCAAAATTGTTGTATAATGTGAAGCAATATCTTCTAGTCGCTTGTCTCGGCCGTGATTGCAGATATTCTTTTAATATCTTTGTGATAAATAAAGTTATTCAACTTGAATATTAGTTGTTTTTATCATTTTGTTACTTTGTGGACTAGGTTGGTGAGGTTGTATTCAGATCAAAAATTTGGGGATGAGGTATGCAAGGCTGCTAAAGCTCATAATGCTTTCGTTCTATACTCTTTTAAGTGTACTTGTATCTCTCTCCATACAAGAGTTACATATCAAGCTCCATATATTATGTTTTAATGTGTAAAAGGCTGCATTGGTAGGGGAATCCTCCGGGGATGTTATGGAGGAGGCGGCTGTATCCATTGCAAGAAGTGAGGGCGGGCCTCCTCCGCGTCTCCTTCCATGGATGGAGTATCTGTCATCCTGAGGGCAGTGACCATCACCTTCACTGTTTTCAAAATTTTACATGATATCATCTAAAAAATCGTTTGTGTTTAAATTTTTGAACTTTGATTTAATAGTTTTCCAAATTTTTAATATATATATATATTCAATTTATAACGTGCGTAATATATATCGAGTGTCGATATTGACATTCATAAATATGATAAGCACACTTATATTTTAATAAAAAATTTAATTATAAAAATATTCTAATAGAATTTACTAATAAGGATAAATTAGTTTAATTAAAAATAAACCAAATAATATGTATACCCATATCTCTTTATTAAAAAAAAAAAAAAAAAAACCCTAATTCCATTTCAAGTATTAAAATCACCTATTATCATATAATAAAGTAATAGAAAAAGAATTTTCAGAAGACTCTGATCATAAAGAGATACGTATATATATATATATTTTGTTATGAACTCTATCAATAAACAAAAAGTGAGAAGTAATTTTTTATTTTTGAAAAAAAGATAACAGTACATATCATTATGTATCTAGGAGATCAATGATTGTATAAGGATGTGAAATCTGTTGTAATAAATATCAACAACTTGATTATTATCAACATAGACGATACTTAAGATTTGTAAATGTTGAGAAGATATCTGATGTAGTTGTTGATGGCAAATAACTTACTACGACTGAACTATGTTTTCGAGTATAGAGAACTTAAAAATTTATTATTTGTGAAATTGGGTGTGTTAATAACTTAAGAGAGTTTATAAATAAAGAGTAATACTACTTTGTCTAAATCTGGTGCCCAAATGACGTGGCAACACTCTCATCCATTCATTAAAATCAAGTAAATCTAATACAATCTAAATGAATGGATGAGAGTGTTGCCACATCATTTAGACACTAGATTTGGGCACCAAATTTGGGCAAAGTAACATTACTCATAAAATAAATTGTATTAAAATGAATACATTCATTTAAATAAGGGTACTATTGGCATTAAAATGAGTGTTTATAATAATGATTTAATTTTAAATTTTAGATATGAGAATACTTATAAATATGGATGTGCTTATCCGATATTTATGGGTGTGTCATTATCTGCACTGCACCTCAAAAGGGCATATATTTATTTCCAGTAAAAGTCCAATACAACATTTAGAGAAGTTGAAAGAATTAAATAAAAAAAAAATTACTGTTGTGTAAAGTGTAAACCAATTATCAAGAATGAAATGAATGAATAAATGTTTATATAGAAATTAGAAAATAGATTCGGGGCAGTATGAACGTGGAAGCTAAGCATCAGCTGGTGCAATCCAGTGCCTGCCATTCACGAAACTCTTTACAAGAAATCGATGGGCCGATTCGTAATCCAGCTCTCTGGCCCATGACACACCTCGAACGTTTTTAGACCCGGGACCCCAGCATTTGTACACACCAAAATACGCCGTCCTGAAAAGTAATATCGTAGTTAATAAATTATCCGATATTAAAGTTACAAATTAATTTTTTTTTTTTTTTTTAAAAAAAAAAACAATGATTAGCTGGCTCATAGAAAATTTTCCAAACCATTTTTCAATTTTCAGTCATATTGGACAGCTATCATATTTGACATAATAGAACCAGTTATGATGATTACATGAAAATCATGATTAGAAAATGTTTTATTTGAGTTTCCAATTTCCAACCATTGTCTACTGCCCACATAATTATTGACCACCAAAAGAAAAGAATAAGAGAAAGTGAAGACACCTGACGAGATATGGCTCAAATTTATCTTTTTAATCATTTTTAAAGTAATGATTTGTCTACCCAAATTAGATGGTTATCAAATTGGCAACTTTGTCTGTCTAGCTTTTTTGTTTTTTTTTTTTTTTTAATTTAAAAAAAGGTATGTTTTGTTGACTAATTAAGATTCACTAATAACAATAAAGGCTGTAAATTAAATAAGATGGGTGAGAAGAAGATTACTTGTTTTTGTTACTGAGGTGGTCCCAGTCATCCCAGCCACCATGAGCAACCAAGTCATCGAAGTAAGTGTATGAATAAACGATCCTGGAGTATTGGCCCATGGCCCGACCCACGTAGATTGGACCCGAACCCGTCACCCTGCATCTCACGAAAGCAAAGCCTGTCTTCTCATCGGGAGATTTTCTATCATGGGCAGCAATTGACCCGAATCGTGTGGCTATTGAGTGTAGCTGGCAGTCCTGTAACAATCAAACAACCAACAATTAACTTCCATGACCAATCAAAATTAACTACAAAAAATCCTCCAAAATGACACCATAATATATAGCTAACTTATTTAAACTTATAATCTTATATTTAATTGGAACTAAGACATATGAATTCTCTATAACATTTGTAATTGAATTCTAAAAATGTTCAAATTCTTGATTAATTTAGTAAAATTATGTAAACAAGAAATATAGAACATACAATTTTTCTTTCTTTTGTATGAGCTTTTATTTGAATATTCATTAGTTAAATTTGCAATTTATTGTTAATAAATAAATATTAATATTGTATTGTTAATAATAATAAAGCAGCATATAGTTCAAAAAAAATAATTATAAAGTAAGGTAAATAGCTAAACCCAGATAAATATATATATATATAGGGTTAGACTATATCAACTTAAAAATCTGATTTAAATTAGTAACTTCAATTCTCATCCACTCATTTGGTCTAAATCTAATGGTGGAGAAGAGAAGTAAATGACAACCATACAAATGAGTGGATGAGAATTGAAGTCACTAATTTAAGTTAGATTTTTAAGTTTATATAGCCTGACCCATATATATATATATATATATAAAAGGTACAGAAGAAATTTACAAATATAAAGATTAATGTAGTGTTCTATCCAAATTGCTGCATCATTGAGAAGTTCCTAAATTTCATGCATCCAATAAAATTTTCAGCCGGATCCCAACCATAAAGTTCTTTAAAAGATGTACTGTAACTTTCGGGTCCATATATATATATTTTTGCAAGATCCTGGTTTACACCGGCATAAATTGAGATCCCTCATCAGCACCTATAATTTTGAAAAAAATATACATATCTTTTACATTTCAAAAGTATGTAATAATGTAATTATGTGACATATAATATCTACTTTATGTAACATAATATATAAATGGGGTATAGAATATTGACCTACAAAAAAGAGAATAAGTTTCTAATAAACCCGACCAATTCATGCACGACTACAAATTCGAAAGCTAGTTAAGTAGGAGCCACAATGCTCACAGTTGTGTAGTTTTTTTTTTCTTTTGGTAAGGAGTAAGGACTCACTGCTACAAGACGTTAAAAGAAAAAAGCTCTCTTACTTTTTAAACGTGGTTCACCAGTGAGAGTGACCCAGCAGAGAGTCACATGCAGATATCCACAGCGAAAAATATGGCACATTCAATTCTTTCTTTTCAGTCATTAAAAAATGACCGTGCTGGTGTGTCAGATTTTATAACAAAATTTACTGACTCAAGCTTTACAAGCACTGCCTACACTTTCTCTTACTTGTATATCTTTTATCATTCACAAAACAAAGCATAGGATAATGTATTGTATAATAATTAAGTTGCTCCCAACATCGATGAATGATGAAAGCAAATTGTCAAGATTTGAACTTGGTGGGTTGATGAATAGTATAACTCTCTAGCCACGGAGGCAGTAGACCTTTAACTGGTGATCATGACATAACCATTACTGAAGACACTGTCAATATACGAAGAAATCAAGAAAAATGTTGGAGGAGTAAGTAATTTGTTTTTCATGTTTTACCTTGTACATGGATCTGCCATTGCCAAAAATGAAGTCTATAGAGCCTTCAATGTAACACTCCTTAAAGTAATGCCGTCCAGCGTCGTCGCAGAGAGTGTCTTGGGCACCATAGAATCCACATCCGGAGAAATACGCCTTGTCGCCCGATATGCGAAATGCCGCCGCTTGCCTTCCTTGCATTCCCGGCAGCGGTGCCGGTGCCGTGTTCTACATACATACATCATCAAAACTTTTAATTTAGTACAACAAATGTACTATACAGTATCGTACTATAACTTATAAATTTAACGTCACTTTTGTACTTTCTCTATATTAAGATTACATTACATAGATGCTCTGTGTACTTCGACCGTTTGAATATTAAAGGTGAATTATTGAAGAAATAATGTTGATGACTTCATTAATTATATATATGTACCGTGAAGCTGATATTCCTAGCAGAGAAATAATTGGCATAAACAGTCACAGAAGCAGTTTGGTAAGTGCGCAGCTGTTGACCGTTTGATCCACGATCACTTGCTCGATCATGCCACTCTATCACCGTTAATTCTCTCCCTGCACCTTGAAACGTTATATACGGCTTTGTTGCCGGCACCACCACCTTCTCTCTGCATTCACATAAGCCATTAATTTCCATGCATTGACTACTTTGACTTATACACATAACCAAAAAAATATCTTTATATATGATCAAGACAAATGTTAGCTCAGCAGGAGGATCCAAATCCTATATATATATATATATGTTTGGTGTAGAGGATTTCGTACATGTAAAATCCAGCGCCGATTTGAATAAGTACGTTCATTCTGTTGTTTTCCGGGACAGAATCAACGGCGGCCTGGACGGAGAGGAACTCACCCAAGCCACTAACATCGACGGTGATGACACGGTGGCCGACTGGTCCGACCCACTTGTGGTGATGGTGGTGGTTCGTCGTAGAATAATTAGCACTACTACTACCTGCAGAAACTGAGCTTGTCAATAGTGAAAGAGACAACAATAAAGAAGAAGAAATGTAGAACAAGTAGTAGAAGAAGAAGAAGGAGTTAGAATGTAGAGACGCCATTAATTAAAATAGCACTAAAAAACAGTCAGTCGATCTGAGAATTGCTGAGAATGATTTTGATTTCGAGAGAGATATATTCAGAGAATGTATGTGTGTATATATATATAATGTAGAAGAAGTAAGTAAATAAATAATATTGGAGAGAATAATTAAAGAGACATTTATAAGCTAATGATCATATGCTGAGAGTTGAAGGAAGACATTATCATATATAATAATATTAAAATGTCATGAAGAAGAGAGTGAAATAAATCAATAATTGGAGTGAAATATTTGTAACGGTCATATTTTGGTTGGCTGTCTCAAAGGGTAATTGTAGTTCATTTGCGGCCATAGCTAGGTAGCTCATGGCTGGATTATACACAAGTCTCCATGTGGGGTAGTATTTTTATTTTTATTCTTATTCTTTGGCCTTTTTCGCTTTAATAGGATACCTAGTTTTCGCGAAAGTATATCTATGCATACTTCGTATCTTGGTTGTGAGATCGGATCTGATTAATGACTGAAATAATTATCTTTTTTGTGTTGTACGTTGCAAAATTTTTAGACCTATTTTTTTTAGGTAAATCCGTGACATGTCAAGGAAAAACAGAAAGCCAACAGGAGCGTAGTTCAGCTGGTAGATGGACAAGTTTGGGAATTAAGTAAACGACTCACAGGTCAGTGGTTCGAATGCTATCAAAGACGAAAACTTTAAAAAAAATATCTGATCCTGAATTAATAAATATTGTAAAAAAAAAAAAAAAAAACCGGAAAAACAGCGAAGACATGTATGAGAAACTATTGTTGGCATGCATGAGGGTAGCCACTGTAGTTTTATATATAACCGTTCGATATATACAAATAAACTCAAACGGTAACCTTTACAAAATTGTATAGTCTAGTGGTGGTGTGGTGGTGACCAATGATGGTCCAGGCATGGCTTAATAGTATTCTGTATTGCTTATCTATTTCTGGTCCCGAATTGGGTGACCCACTTCATCAATAAAAATCTATTTTTTTCGAACGTTGGGAACTACGAAAGTTTTTTTTTTTTTTGTTTTTTTTTCCTGAATTAGGGCAAGAAAGAAGAGACAAAATCACTATTCACTCGTACATAGATTTTCCATTGGTGACGAAAATACCACCGTGAATGTTACAAAAGTCATTTATGATGATTAGTCTCATTGTATTTTTGGCCCCCACAAATTAAAAAAGCAGTAAAAGATACCCTACTTTTCACGTTTTTGATCAGAATGGTCTGTTGTGATTGCACAGCGATATTGGGTCCCACGTGTTTCACTTGTAGTTAATTCATGGCTGTAATTTCGTGTATCATTATATTCTGCACAGGCCATTTCTGTAGAGCCGCGTTCCTCTCCTGTAGTCGAGACCCTTCTCTTCTTATCAAACACCGTTGACTCTAAAATTTGTAGAGACGGAGAATATATTTCTAGCTTCTCTGTGATTAGTTATCAAGTGAGACCAACTAGTTTTTCTTGTAAAAAGAAGATGGTGTTTTGGATTATTCGGGATTTAATCGAATCATAGGTATTGTTCATTGTAATCTCATACATCCTGCGATTCTCCTTAAAAATTCTGATTTATTGGAAAAAAGATGAAGAAATCAATTTCTCATTCTGTTCGAATCCATTCAAAAACAAGAGAAAGAACTACAAACTCATTTAGGTATCTCGATTGAAATACCCATAAAGGGTATTTTCCGTAAAAATAGTATTCTTGCTTATTTTGATGATCCTCGATATAGAAGAAAGAAGTCAGAAATTACTAAATATGGTACTATAGGGGTGCATTCAATCATATAACACGTGGGGACAGGGTCCTTTGTGGACCCGTACTTATGAAGTGTGGATGAGTTTTAATTTGGTAGGGAGGACAAAATGGAGATAGATAATAAACCTACCCTACCCCGTTTAAAATACTATTTATTATTATTATTATTATTATTTAGATCAATGTTTATGTTATAAAATGATTGAATTAATTTGTTTAATTTTGATATTTATGCTTATGAGATGATTTTCAATAATTACTTAAAATGGGATGGGGCCGGAAAGCATACCCCGCCCTGGCCTTGATTTTTTAGGGAGGGAGAGAACTCGAACTCGCAACCTCATAGAGCAGGTGTGAGAGATTTATTAGACCAACCTCATTTTGTCTGGTCCATGTTTGATGTTGCATCCAATTTTATTTATTTAAACGAAGGATCTAAAGCACCGATAATTAAGGAGCCGAAGTGATGATGTGGTTTTAAGATGTTTCAAAGTCTGCCAAAATCAAGGAAAAATAACGTTGCGAAGTCGATCATACGCGAAAAAACTTGCAAATGAATAGCTAAAGTTGTTGTTCTTGAAGTAAATTGTGTGAATGATTTAATGAAGCAATTCTGTATCAATTCAATACATGAATTTATATGTTTTTTTACTTTCTCTTTTCTCTTTTCTCTTTCCTAAAAGAACAAAAATAAAAAATATAGTACCACAAATTATACACAAAAAGCCCATGAAAAATCACGCGGACCAAAATCTTTTCCAGCACCAAAAATGAATGAAGCAGCTCCAGATTTTAGAATCTGTCCAAACATGTCTGGATTTCAGGTCCCGCCATTAATCAATCATGATTGAGTTTGAATCTATTTAATTTGTTTATCAGTACAACTTGTTGAATCCAGGAGGTGGCGGAGATTCTCCTAATCTTGGAAAAAATGTTTCCCTTTCAAGTGATACTTGAAGACTTGAAACAATCCTAGAAAACGATACCCACAAAACAGGTGCACTACAAAATGCATAACCAAACACGTATAGCGCTCTCGCAACACCGTCGCTGTACCAAGGACATGCCATGACCAAAAGCGTACCAACTATCAATAGCCAAGGAACCATAACGGGCAGCATTGGCAATAAAAATGAGTTGACAGCTACGGATGAAAGTGCAAATGAGCCAAGCAAGTATAATGACCAGCCTAGCACGGTATGTAGCGTCCGAGGTACAAGAAAGAATGGTATAATGTATGCAGCAAGAATGCACCATATTGCTATTAATTTAAGGCCGGTTTGAATCAGAGACACGTTCTTGTCCCCACGCCGATAGCACAGCTTTGGGATGCTTGGCCGTGCTAGCTGAGTTACGGCTATTATTCCAAGATATAATACTGATTGGATTAGCACCATTGTCATCTCATCACCATACCTGTATACATAATTTTGCACCAATTTTTGTCTATGTTATGGGATGCTAGAAAGTGTGAATTATTACCAGAATAATTGATCAATAAATTTACCCGAGAGTTTGACGACGATTTTCATGCCATGTAAAGCCTAATGGAAGGACAGGCCATGCCCACCAATACCATGGTTTCAACCATGGTGCACCTGGGAAAGTAATTACGCTGTTTGGTCCGCAGGGTACGCTCCATCGCAATTTAAGATCTAGAAGTCAAAAAAATTGAACATGATTTTGATGGTCACATTGGCGAACGAGGAGCTAATTAAAAGTAATAGTTCAAAGAATTTGTATTGGTTTTACTCACAGTAATACGAAGCATCCATTTGATAGCCCAAAGGAAGTCTGTAGCTTCCATCAAGCTTGGAGCCATTAGCGGGAGGATGGAACATTGGCTCGTCAAGTAAGTCGGGGAAATAGCTAACAAGAAAACCCTGGTCTGCACCATCGGAGTTTTCTCTACCGATTTCCAATTCATGGAGCATGTTATTGAACACAGCCTTTGATGGCTGCAAGACGAAGAGGCCTGTATGGAAGATGCAGGGGTTGATAAAAACAGCACAAAACTGTCCACATTGGAAGAGCTCATCGGTTTTTTGAAGGAAGAGATTATCGGCATCAAGCATGACCACTCTGTCGTAGTCCAATAGATTCCACGCATAGAGTTTGTTCAATGTCAGCTTGAATCTCTTGTTGAAATTCCGCTGATCCTTGTACGGATTCTTAAGGTTCTCTACTCTCACCACTCTCGCTCCATCTTCCTCTTCCCTATACCACAAAAACAAAATTGGTCACACCCGGATTCACGTTCTTCTTTGCTAATCAACACATCGGATTCATTATTCATATAACATAAACAACTAATTAAGTTCCATTTAATATGCAATATGTTAATCAGCAAATTAACTATATCAGTTGCGAGTTTCAATCTTTTACTTGTGACGACAATAATGTAATTGTACGTGATTGACATTAGAACTGATCAGCATACATAATTCTTAGTTGGCTCATGGCTGGTTTGAATTTAATGTGATTGTGATTTGTGCACATGGAAGCAATTTGTTCACATTGAATAAACTCAAGTAATGGGACAGAGTTTGGTCATTTTGTTGATATATATATATATATATATTTTTTTAAGTCAGAGCGCATGTCACTTGATTTATATGGACCACTACTACTAGATTTATATTTTTAAAGTTATATATGGACCACTACTACTAGATTTATATGCTTCGACTCAAATGTGTATACACTTGTCAGTGCTTCTCTATAATCAGTGACTCACATGCAATGCACTGAAGAAGTTACAGTGCGCACCAACCAGAATGGGACTATATATATATATATATATATATATATATATATATGTAGTCTTTCTATTGTCAGGATAAAGAATGTGGATCAAAGATTATGGAGAAGTTTTGACAAATGCATACACTTTAAGTCAAAGTATGTAAATCTAATGGTCCACATTCTTCATCCTGATGTATTTTATATCAGGACGAACTGACAATAAACAAATTATATATATATGAAATATATATATACAATTTTTCTATTGTCAGTTCGAACTGACAAAAGATATATCAGTTCCTTGCCTGTGGGCCATTAGATTTAAATACTTTGACTTGGCTGTATGCACTTGTCAAAGCATCTTTTAAATCCAATAGTCCACATGTAAGGAACTGATATATTTTATATCAATTCAAACTGATAATAGAAAGACTATATATATATATATATATATATATATATATATGAGAATTGATGCTATATAAAGGTTGGTTGTAATGGAGACATAAACACCAATCCCACATACCTGCCCTCAACTACTTTTTTTTTTCTTTTGGCACTATCTGACCAAATATCTAGACTAAGGCGTAGGATTCAAACTATTGATTTGAGAGTTATTTATTTAAACCTCAAATTCGTTTATTTACCAACCGACTGAGTTACGCCCTGGGGCACATGCCCTCAACTACTACTATAATATCTACCAGCAGCCCCTCCGAGGCTCAGCTTCCTGGTTTGGTACCTCTCAAATTGCATACCAAAACATTAATTATGAAGAATTTTGACAGTGAAAATATCTACTATATAACAGTAAATGTCAAATAATAAAGGTATTGTAGGCATTTAGTCATTTACGGTATGATATGATAGACACACTTACCTAACTCCACGTACTGTCACATGGGACACGTTAAAATCTGTGTCTACCAATCCATTGATTCAATTTTTGACCCAAATTGAAAACTTACTAGCATTCCAAACAAAATCAGATTCAATATATATATATATATATATATATATTTTCCTTGTTTTCAACCAGACAAATTTTCTTCCGAAAATCACGCAAGAAATTGAAAATTGCAACCAAGTGATTGCATTTGGGCTGGATTACGTTTTGGATTATTAAAAGGTTACAATAATTCTGATTGGTTGGGTCATAAGCAACTTATCAATAAGCTGGGCAGCTTGGCACTGGCTTCTTTTTGGACCATTTCAAAACAAGACAAACAAGAAAATAATCACGTAACCTTTTGGTTGGCCTATAAAACTACTATATAAATTATTGTTTTCAGTAAGTAAATGCAACTTTTGTAAAGAAGATTAATGCAAATGCTTATATATCATTATATATAGAAAAGGTGATGGATCATACCATTTGTGTATTTATTTTAATTTGAAAAGGACCTCCATAGATTGACACACAACTAAAGTGTATAGGGACAGATTATTATTATTTTATTTTATTATAATTAAAAAAAGGGAAAATTACATAAACATCCCATGAGTTTAATCAATATTGCACTCATATGCAGCTTTTGTCAAAATTGCACATACTTCCCCTGTTTTTCATTAAGTAAGTGTTAATTGACAGTTTGATTAACCGTAAAATTTAAAATGTCTAAATTACTCCTGAATTAATTATTTTATTATAATAATTAATCTTTTTTTGAGATTTTTATTTTTCTTAAAAAATGTTTTTTAAAAAAAAATAAAAAATGGTTAGTTAATTAATTTTATAATAATAAAATCTCAAAAATAATAATAATTATAATAAAATAATTAATTAAGGGGTAATTTAATAATTTTAAATTTTATGGTTAGTCAAACTGTTAATTAACACTTAGTTAACGAAAAGCAGGGGAAGTATGTGCAATTTTGATAACAGTTTAAACTGAGTGTAGTATTGATTAAACTCATGGGTAGTGTGTGCAATTTTCCATTAAAAAAAACAAATGAAAGGAAGAAGCAAGGAAACTACCAAACCATACACACAACTACAAAAGTCACGAGAAGAATCCAGGGGAGGTTAGTTTAGACTTTAGACTTTAGTCGTAATCCATTCTTTATTTTACTTTATTTTATTTTTATACAAAACAAAACCTGGGAGAAATAACTTAGGACAAATCAATCCAGGGGAGGTTAGTTTAGACTTTAGACTTTAGTCGTAATCCATTCTACCCATGATAAAAACGCAACCCTATGAACATGGTCGTAACATGGAAACTCCACTCCCTCCAACGTCACGTGTCACTGGCACGTTCTCATTATCTCCTCTGTAAAACTACATAAAACTACGAGTCAACATCTATAAGTCCACAAAGCGATGACAGGATTTTATTTTGTTTTCAAAAAGGGTAAAACCGTAAAATAGGATGCCATACAATGGCATATAAACTGGAAGAGAAGACATGCCAGCAACGTTTTGTTTATATATATATATATAAATGGGACTCACTACCTGTCTTTCTGTACTCAGCACATCGGTCTCTCTAATCCTATAGATTGGGTAAAATCGTAAATCCCACATGTTAATTACACCGGAAAAATGAAAAATAATAAAAGATTGGGGAGACTTACAGGGCTCGAACCCATCGGAGAGGAACGTCGAGGGAGGCAATGACAACAATATCAGCATCCACGCCGAGCTTCACAAGCGATCTGATCATGACACGTGTCGCCACGTAGAATTCGTAGTCTCTCGGCGTCCCCATGTACATCATGGTCGCGTACGCGTTCTTGTGTCGCGGCTGCCTCAGCGACACTATTTCATTATTATACTCCGCCGCCGCCCCCGCCGTCGTTTCCACAAATGCCAGAAACAGTAACAAAACCTTCAAGACCACCCCTGATCCAGAAGAACCGCTTTTTTGCTTCTCTCTCCAACCCATATTTTCTCTCTCTGTCTCTGTCTCTCTCTCTTCTCTGAGTTTGAACTTGAAACGTTAAAACTTAAAAGTTCAAACAACCAATCGCCGTTCAAAAAATATTATGAGAATCAAAGCATTAAATGCTCGAAAATGGTAATTTGGGAAACTCTTGATGTTTCTCTATCTCTTTAATGCACCCGAAGCTTTTCTTCTGTCGCCAGAAAGCAAAAGCGCGGCTGTGTGAGAGAGAGAAATAGAGAGAGAAAGAGAGAGCGGCTGAGAGAGAGAGAGAGAGATTGTGTTAGGTAGCAGCGAAGGCAGGCTTTTATAAGAGTAAACATTACCTCAAGAGTTAAATATTCAGAGAATTCAAACAAAGAAATACTAATTGGACTACTAAGACATCCAGCCGTTGATTTAAAACAAGGGAAACGTTTCAACGGTTGTGATCATCTGTTTGGTTCCAATTGTATGGTTTGATTGTATATAATAATGGAAGACTATAGCGCGGTAAATACGTGATTTTGTGTGAGCAGATGATATTCACTTTCACTTTTGGACAAATATCGTTACCACCAAGCGACAAATTAGAGAGATTTTGAGAAATTTGGACATTGAACTTGTACCTTGTAGACTTTAATTAACTCCACGTGTCCTGCTGCCATAATGTTAATCTGAGTCCATTCACAGATTTAAACTATCTTATTAGGTGTTGTTTTACGCAATTAAAATTTAAAATTAGATTATTATTTTTTTATTTTATTTTTACCTTATATATATATATATATATATATATATATATAGACGGAAATTATCCTATCAGTGCATCTTGATAGAATTATATAAGGATATTGAATATGAGCCACTCGTTTTACATACTTTGACTTGGTATGTATGCACTTTTCAAATCACTGTTATAAATGAGTGGCTCACATTCAATATCCTGATAAAGTTATATCAGTGCATCCTGATAGGATCGGGACCGTATATATATATATATATATCGAGAAATAAATAAACGGTTATTTATTAAAATTAATATTTTCCTTGTATATTATTTAAAAAACATTATAAATTTCATAATTCAAATACAAGTATAACCATTAACCCCATCTAAATAACCTTATTTAAATAAAAATTTTAAATATTTATTTATCTAAATTGGTTGTGGGAGCTAGGAAGGAGGTTAACACCTCCGAAGCCGCCATTGAATCAAGTGAGGACGATGCAGAGCCTTCAATCATCACTCAAGACTTCAAGAGAGATTTAAGATTTTCTTCTATTTATGCTGTTTTATATTGTCCATTATGCATTTCAAGTTGAAAATCTTTTTGATAAAAAAATAAAATAAAAAATTCTTTCTTACATATTTTTTATTTCAAGTTGAAGATTAGTTTAACAAATTTGTTAAAGAATTTTGTTAAAAAAATTCAATTATGTGTGGGTTATGGATTGGTTTTGGTTGTGTCTTAACCAAACCTTTATTTAATTGGTTTAGTAATTTACAAGTCAATACAAACCAATTATAATGCAAAACCATCAAACCAAATCAAACTCATAAAAATCGATAGTATGACTTTATGGTGGAGGCTAAGGGTCATTTACAACTGAGAATGACACAACTTTCTTTTATATTCTCTCGATAATCAATAACCATACACAATCGTTGATTGAAGGATACTCTCCAGTAAACAACAGGGTGTGCCCATTGATTATCAAGAGAAAGTAAAAGAAAATTAGGACATACTCTCTCAATTGTAGGTGGTGGCTATTTAGAGAAAAATAATACGTTCTTTCTCCTGTATTCAATTTTTTGTTAACCCTAGCTTCCACCATGAAGCAATGCTACCGATTTTTATGGGATTTGTTTGATTTGGTTTTGCCTTAAAAATTGGTTTAAGTTGCAATTACTAAACCAATTAACAACACATGCCCAACCCTAGAGGCCTAGACTCCCCGGTAAACAATGGTGTGTAGTTTTTTTATTTTTATTTTTATAAAAAATGGTGTGTGATTATTGACTATCAAGAGAATGTAAAATAAAATTGGGATGTACAGTACTCTCAATCGTAGGTGGCAGCTATTCAAAGAAAAAATGCATGTTCTTTTTCCTATATTCAACCCGAGCCTCCACTATAAAACATGCTACAGTGTTATACAAATTAGACCTTGTAATAAAACTTAATTATAACACAATTCTTCTGTTAAACTTCATTATTATTGACCAAATTAATTAGTTAAGAATAATCAAAACTAATTAATTACAATGAGAGTATAAAGGGATCTTAGGAGTTAAAGACATATATTAATTTTGATTTCCTTAAATGTAATTATGTGCAAAAATCATTTTCATGTATTTAATAATTTAGATTTCTTTAATCACATCTTATATCATTGTAAAAATATGACTGAACCCTAAAATAATATATATTAATTATAATAAAGCAAATTGTTAACAATTTGTTTTTATATATACAGTTTTTCTATTATCAGTTCGAACTGATAATAAATATATCAGGACGAAGAATGTGGACTACAGATTATGGAGAAGTTTTGACAAGTGCATACACTTTGAGTCAAAGTATGTAAATCTAGTGGTCCACATTCTTCGTCCTGATATATTTATTGTCAGTTCGAACTAATAATAGAAAATCTGTTATATATATATTGATTCGAATTTAAGATCTCAATCAATGTTTTTTTTTTTTTTTTTTAATATAAAAAAAATAACACATAGCACCATTTAATGGTGAGAGATATAAATATGTAATAACCACGCGATGTCTACCACCATGGATTTTTTTTTCCTTCAATATTTCATTTTTTTTTTTTCTAAATACATATTATCATGAACACCATGAAGATTGATATTCGTAAAGCTTTTGACACCTTAGATTGGTCTTTCATCCGTAGAATTCTTCAGGCCTTTGGGTTTTGCACGGTTGTTATGGATTGGATAGACAACATTTTGAATTATGCTAGGCTTTTGGTTTTGATCAATGGAGCTCCGGAGGGTTATTTTTGTTGTTCTATAGGAGTCCGTCAAGGAGATCCTCTTTCTCCCATTTTGTTTGGTATTACGAAGGATTTTCTTAGCAGATATATTTCTGGGTTGGTAGAGTCTTCTTGGTTGTTGCCTATTTCTTCTTTAGGGGATTTTTTTTCTTCTACGACTCACATGTTGTATGCTGATGATGTTCTTATATCTTGCAGAGGAACGGTGAGAAATATGAAGGCTATTATGCATACTTTTGATATTTATGGCAACCTATCGGGACAGATGGTGAACTGGAATAAATCTTATATTTATTTTAGCTCTTCTGTTTCTCCTCAACATTTTGGGAAGTTGTAGTCTTTGGTTGGTATGCAAATTCGCCAGTTGCCTTTCACTTATTTAGGTGTTCTATTTTTCTAGGGAAGACCTACTATGGCGGTGCTGAAGTCAGTTGCTGATAAAATCCTTTCTAAATTTGATAATTGGAAAGGAAAAGCTCTTTCTTTGGCTAGTCAAACAACTTTGATTAAATCAGTTATTACTAGGTCATTTGTGCATTCTTTCATGATCTATAAATAGCTGGCTTCGTTATTGAATTTCGTTAATCGTAAAATCAAGAATTTTCTATGGTCGAGATCTTGTGAGGATTCAAAGCTGGTCAAGGTTTAATGGGATATTTGTTGTCGCCCTTATTCTTAGGGTAGTTTGGGTTTGAAAGATCTTCGGTTATTGAATTTCTTTTTTTTGAAGAATTCACTTGGAAATTATGACTTCTAAATGTTTTGCTTATTCCTTTCTTCAAGAGTGTTATCTCAAGCAACTTTAGAGATCTTGGATATTCCAGACTATTGTAGGGATGGCAAAATAACCCTCGAAGCCATACAATTTCAGAACAAGCATACGACATAGCTCGATATTCAGACTCGGTGAAGGACTTCGAGACATGAGCCTGCTACTTACTCTTCTAAGAAATAAGAGCATCGCCAAGAAACATACACCAACCCATAACAGAACAACGAGTATCTGCACAACCAGCCCAGTCGACATCACTAGAACCCTCCAACTTTAAAGAATTCCCTGAAAGAAAAAACAAACCGTAATCAGATGTCCCTTTGAGGTATCGAAGAAGACGACAGACAGCGGCCAAATGTGTATGGCAAGAAGCCTGCATAAACTGACTGAACTGCTGAACAACAAATGAGATATCATGTTGAGTGATGGTCAAATAATTAAAAATGCCCACCAACTGCCGATACATCGATGGATCAGATAAGGAATCACCACCCGCCTGTTGCAACTTCAAATTATCCTTCATAAGTGTAAGACATGAATTACTACTGTCTTGAAGACCGGCTAAAGAAAGAAGTTCTTGGGTATACTTATGCTGATGTAAAAGCATGCCATTCGGACAATGTTGAACCTTAAATCTAAGAAAATACTGTAGTGGACCAAGATCTTTCGTATGAAACGAAGATTTGAGGCGTTGCTGGAGCTGCTCAATTAACTGGAGATCAGATCTGGTAATTACAATATCATTAACATACACAAGGAGTATAATGATCCCAATAATAGTCTTGCAAAAGAAAAGAAAGGAGTCATACTAACTCTGAGAAAAAGTGAAATCTAGTAGAGTAGTACGAAACTTCTCAAACCATGCCCGCGGTGCCTGCTTCAAACCATACAGAGACCACTTCAAGCGACAAGCCTCAACGGAAGAGGGAGGAAACAAGCCAGAAGGAGGAGACACAAATATTTCTTCCTTCAGATCACCATGTAAAACGCATTCTTCACATCCATCTGGTGAAGCGACCATCCTTTCGAAACAGCAATGGCCATAATAGTGTGAATAGTAGTCATTTTGGCCACGAGAGCGAACCTTTCCTCATAATTAAGCCCATACTCATGTCGATTCCTGAGTGCCACCAGACGAGCTTTATGTCTTTCGATAGAGCCATCAACACAGAGTTTGATGATGTATACCCATTTGCACCCAATAAGCTTAAATCTAGCAGGACAAGGGACGATATCCTAAGTGTGATTTTCTTGAAGAGCTTGAAGTTCGTTCTGCATAGCTTGTCGCCAACATTCTTGAGTAGAAGCCTGAGAATAAGACTTATGCACAGTTGTAGTATCAAGAGTTGCCTAAAAAGCAGAATTAGAAAATCTATCCCAATCTAAAGGCCGAGAAACCCTAGTAGACCGGCGGGGCTCATGTAAGACAGGATCAGGTGGCGGTTCAGAGGAAGGAAGATGCAGTGGACAACGCCGTTGATACACAATACCTGGCCGAAAACGAGTAGGAGTACTAGATACATCATCAAAAGGAGAAGACAAAATAGAGGAAGAAACAGGATTAGTAAGAGACTGAAAGAAATATTGATTTAAAAAAAATCACATTTCGAGAAATACGAATCTTGTTAGCATTCGCATCATAACACACAAACCATTTATGAGAGTTACTATAGCCAAGAAAAGCACACTGAACAACTGGAGTAACAAGCTTGTGACATTCAATGGGAGGGAAGTGAACAAAACAGACGCAACCAAAAACATGCGGAGAATTATAGTCAGGAGGAACACCAAACAAACGAGAATATGGAGAATCAAGATGCAAGGTAGGAGAAGGCTAGCGATTAATCAAATATACAACCGTAGATAATGCCTCTACCTAAAATCTAGAAGGGACAAAAGATTCAAGCATTAAGGTACGAACAACATCTAAAAGATGTCTATTCTTACGCTCGGCGACTCCATTCTGTTGAGGGGTGTAAGGACATGAACGCTGAGAAAGAATACCCTTCTGTTGTAGGAAAGATTGAAAATCATGAGACATATATTCCCCCCTGAATCTGAGCGTAAGGTCTTAATATAGGTAGAAAATTGTGTTTCTACATAGGCAACAAAAGTTTGGAAGGTCGAAAACAGATCAACTTTAGAACGAAGAAAATAGACCCAAGTGAAACAATTGTAATCGTCAATAAATGTCACAAAATACCTGTATTTAGCATGAGAAAGAACATGACTCATACCTCAAACATCAAAATGAATAATCTCAAAGCATGTAGAAGCACGACTACCCTGCAAAGGAAATGGTAAAGATTTGCTTTTACCAAGTTTACAAGGTGCATAATCAAAAGATAAAGAAGAAAATGCATTTGTATTGCTTAAATAACCATGTTTCATAAGATGTGTCAAAATTACAGAGTTTGGATGTCCCAATTTCTTTTTCCAAAAATGGCTATTATTAGCAATAGCAGAACAACCAACAGAAATTGAACAAGGAACGGAAAACGACTGAAGAGGAAAAAAACGTCCCAAATTATGCCCCTTCGCTATCACTTGTCCCAACACTTGATCATGCACACGAAAACCATTACGATCAAAATGAAGAGAACAATTTTCTTCTACTAATTGTCTAACAGAGATAAGATTAGCAGATAACATAGGAGACATGAAAACATTAGTAAAGGAGGACCCCGAATTTCCAACCGCAATAATAGGAAGAGTACTGCCATCGATGATCTGAATATACTGCTCACCATCATACTTACAAACATCATGTAAAGCTACTAAACTGCATGTCATGTGATTAGAAGCCGCAAAGTCAATTAACCAAGGAGAAGGAAGAAGATGTTTCTTACCTTGGAGACCAAGAGTAGAAAGAGCGTAAACAATCACCTGTTGAACCTGCTTGGGAGTAAGGTTGGACGAAGAACTCAAAACATTGGGCTGAGCCGAAGATGTAGGCACAAAGGTGGACTGAACAGCTGTATAAAGGGCAGGAGCAGATCCATTATGAGGGCATACACGACAATCCTTAATGATATGGCCTTCCTTCTTGCAATAATTGCAGAATTTTTTGCTGCAATGTTTTGCAATGTGCCCAACTTCCTTACAACTGTAACATTGCGATAAAGATTTGTATCGTCCTTTGCCGTGAGCAGCATAGGCCACATTAACCATCTCAGTACCACCAGCGTCTTGAGCAATGCCAAGCTATGAGGCAAGACGATGTTCTTCACGTAACAGTTCTCCCAAGCAGACATCTAAATAGGGGACAGGTGTTCAATTGATTAACCCATCTCGTGCACTTTCAAACTCGGGTCAGAGCTTCACCAAAAATTGATCCCACTGGCTCTCAGAATAAACCGCTTGTAGTGCCGCTAAAGCATCTTTGGGAACCTTAAAATGCACTAACCCAGAATAATCACTCGCACTAACCCAGAATAATCACTCCATAAATTAAGAAAACCAGAATATAATTGTTCAATCGAGAGATCCCTCTAGCGATAGTTTCTGATGTCTAACTCCAATTGAAACTTCCGGACAGAATTATCTTGATAATAAATCCGCTGAAGGTAATCTCACATCTGCTTAACAGTAGTGAACCCACAAAGATTGTTGACCATATGGGGTTCAACATAACTGAGTAACTAGGAAGCAATTTTGGCATCCCTGCCTTCCCATGAACTAAGTTCCTTGGGATCAGTTGGAGCCGTAGAAGACCCATCCAAATGACCTCATAACTCCTTCCCTTTCACATACATCCTGAACTGGAATTCTCAACTGGTGTAGTTCTTGCCATTAAAGCAAACAATAGAATTAATAAAATTTTCTCCTGAAATAATAACCACCAAAACAAAAAAAATTGAAAGACCCGACAGATCACAATAGTTATAGAAATAGTATGATCGAGCAAGACTTTCCAACAATCCAAGACAAGAAGGAACTATTCATAAATAATAAAAAAATTCCAACAGCCCCACACTAGAATTGCGACAGCGCAAACCACCCAAAAAATCCAAAAAATAAAATAAAATAAATACTCTAGAAAGCGAAGAGATTGTCGACAAAACCAAGAAACCAGGAATTTAGCCAAGCCGAGAGAAAAATATGAAGAAAAAAAAATAACTTGGGGCTCTGACACCATGTCAAATGGGTTTTGTTTTGAATACCTCTCCTTGTGAGAGCTCCTTCCTTTATATAGAAATTATCGGGCTAATTACAAGGCTGAAAATCAACCATTACATCTGACTATGTAAGGAAAGTAGCTGACAAAATAAATGCCTATCAATTACAGGTCTATATACAATATACTCTTCTATATATAGCTAGACTAAATAAGGTAGCATATATATACTGCCTTAACTGTCAATTTTGCTAACAATTTTATATATTTTTATACCATAAATATATAATACATTTATTAAAAATATGCAATTATAATGTTTTCATCTTTTGTATTAATTGACACATCCTTGATTATACCTTAAAATACTTTTTTTTTTCTTAGGATTTGATTAAGAATTAGGTAGAAAAAAGTATAATAACTGTAAATGAATAATAGATTATCCAACTGCGAGATATTCGACGAAGTGATTATAATTGTAAAATAGATGGGAGGCTTAGATGGAGACTTTCCAAGTTTGATAAATTGTTATATTTTATTTTATAATTATGCAATATATATTTAAACAATTTGTATTATATATTGTGATTTGAATTTTGATATAACTAAGCTAAGTGAGTTGCGATGGATGAAATTGATCTTCTGTGTTGTTTTCTAGAAGAGATGGAAGAGATGGAAGAGATGAATATGGAAATCTACAGTGAACGTGTTAGTATTGTCATTGATTTACCACCTCCTGCATCAGTGAGGCATGTTTATCTTGGTAGTATGTTAGGCAAAATTTTAACATCTCATGATTTTCAAAATAACACCAACGTCCAACATATCATATCTCAATGCCGTGGTGCCGAAGGCGAAGGCGGTGGAGATGGCGGTACTGTTGAAGGTGTCAAAGGCGAAGGCAATAGAGACGGTGGTTCCATTTATTCCAAGTTAGCATTTAAGAGGCTTTGTGGTGGCGGTGGTGGCTTGATTAGGTTAGTGATGAATAAAATGAAGTTTTGGAAAATACCAAGGAGGACCTCAATGGTGTGTGATGACAACAACGTTGGTGAGCAAGGAGGCAACAATCAAGGTGACAATGACGGTGGTCAAGGCGGCGAAGACTGCCACCCCTGCCTCCTTTAGTCTGGTTTGGAGATATAAGTTTTAGGTTATTAGTTTTAAGGTTAGATTAGGGTTTTTTTTTTTTTTTTTTTTTTTAAAGAAATGAACACTATTACGGGTTAGTGGTTTGCAGGAAATCCATCAATTAATGTCAATCCATTAGTAATTAGTAAGCAGGTTTTTAAAGAATTTCAATTTTGATATAACAAATTTTGAATTCAATTTTTTTTATTGGGCTTAAAAAGCCCAACCCGATTAACCCAACCCGATAAATATTGGGTTGGGTTAAAATTTACGTTGGGTTGGATTGGGTTGAAACATTTTCAAGCCAAGCCAAGCCAACCCAACCCAACTCGAAAACGCCCACCTCTAATCTATCATGTTGTTTCATATGCGAACCGTTTAAGGTTTGGGTGTATGCGTAATAGTGTGCATGATCTTTTGATCCTCAGGCTATTTGGTCTCTGTGGTTGCCCTCCTCATGCGTCTGTCATCAAAAGTGTGGTTTGGTCGCCTCATTCTCCAGGTTGGGTCAAGGTTAATACATATATGGCTGATTTAGGTTCGTCTGGAATTGGGGTTGGGGGGGTGGGGTGGGGGTGGTGGCAAAGGTGTGTTTCGCAATTTTCGCTTGTTTGTTAAAGGCTGGTTTGCTGCCCTGGTGTTTACTTTTGAGGCTGAATTACTTGCGGTGTCGATGGCTATCAACTATGCTTGGATTACTGATTGGCATCATATTTGGCTTGAGAGTGATTCTTAATATGTGGTTCAACTGCTTTATGCTCGTTCCGATCAGGTTTTATGGTATGTTCGACAGGCTTGGATGTGTCTTTCTCAGATTTCTCTTATCGAATTTCAGGTTCCTCATATTTTTAAGGAAGGTAATCAGGTGGCAGACGCTCTTTCTAAGCAAGCTTTATATTTGGATGTTGATTTATGGTGGTCTACTGCTCCGACTTCCCGCTTTTCTTTGGTTGGTAATGATTGTATGGGTCGAGAGTTTTTTCGTTTTCGTTAAATGTTTTATTTTCGTTTTTTGTCGAGGTCTATGTGCCTCTCTTTTTTGTTGTTGGGTTTGCATAACCTTGATGTTTTTTGCTTGACTTTTCTTTTTCTTTGTTTCTATTTTCTTTTCTTTTTGATATATATGAATACTGTCTAATGATTTTTTTGGGCATATGATCTTTTGGTAATGCTATTTCCTCTTAGGTTAGTTCAATTTTAGTTTTAAAAATAACCCTTTAATTAATTGAACAAAGAGATTAGTCATGGATGGGCAGATGTCATCTTCTCGAGACATGTGAGTGATTGAACATATTCTTTGCTTCAAATTAAACTATACTCTAATCACCGTCACTCCATTTGATCGGATAAAAAAATAAAAATCAATTTTGCTTATTCTAAGTCACTAAACACGATGTGCTATGTGGACCGTATATATAATTTTTTTTTTGGATAATTGTACCCACAACCCTTGATGTATGGTATAATTACAGTAACATGGGTGAAAGATAATAAATCTACACTCACACCCCGTTGAAGTAAACCAATGATGTATTCTAACAGAAGAAGACTAGTATAGTCTTTTACTATTAACTTATTAAGTACTAAAAACAATATAACTTGCTCTTTTGTTATTAAGTACTAAATATATATATAAAATAATGAGAAATAAAAGAGTAGATCAACATTTTTTCCATTCCATGGAGGCAACACCTCTTCCCCTACTTGGAGAATGATTAAAATTTGGGGATTAATCAGTGTTTGGGTAAAAAGGTTGTGGTGTAGACCGGATGTGATTGATTTGGGATTGGTAGTGGTGATATTACCATGTAAAATGAATTTTTACAAAGAGTCCGTTTTTTCCTCATTTTATTTTATCTCTATTTGTTTTTTTTTTTTTTTTCTTAATTTTAATTTCTCTATATATATTAAGGGCATTTTTGATTTTTCATAAGTCATAATTGGTCAATTTAACTAAAAGTAGGGATGTCCATTGATCATAGGGTGGTGTCTCCGTAGAGAAAACCATTGTTAGTCATCTGATTTCAATAATGACAAACCTCAGGGGCCATGATTGCAATTCTCCCTAAAAAATTCAGTTCCAATACCTCCCTAAATTTGACATATTCCTGATTGTTGATGTCACGCCAAATTTGCTTATCTATACTCTATTTTTATTCAGAGCTTATCTTCATTCTTCGGTCCATGCGAAACAATATTATGATTAAAATATTAACATCCAAGTGGATTGATATTTAGCGAATTGTTTAGTGTTTAGACTTTAGAATTTAGATCAGTAAGATTCCACCAACCAAAGTCCCGAGCTAGTTGCTACGATTCTACGAATACAAGCCAGTCAACACGATCTTCTATTTCCTCCATTCCCAATAGCCATCATTCACTTACGTACTAATGTGGGTGTGGAATTTTTTTTAATGATTATTGCATTGTTATGTTTAGAGATATATATTAATTATTCAATATATATAAAGTGTAATTTTCCAATGAAAACTTTTTATAATGTACACTTTAAGCATTTTTAATGAAATTACATGTAATATATTGAATTTTGATTTGATTTTTTATATGGATGGTGAAAACATTGAAATATGTTTATGGAAAAAAATTAAAAGAATTTTCGGTGCAGGAACTAATTTTTTCCATTTTTTTTTTAAGATAAAACATTTAAAAATAGGGAAATATAAGAAAAAATAGTTTTCAAATCCAAAAAATTTCAAATTTATACCAAATGTGTATTTTAATTTTCTTAGGATGTATACAAAAAATCAAATCAAGATTCAATATATTCCATACAATTTCATCAAAGGCGCTTAAAGTGTGCGTTGTAAATGTCCTTATTGGAAAATTAATATATATATATATAACAAAACATATTTATTTCTACATATATTAATGTATGATTTTTTTAATTATATTTTAAGATCTCGATATTGAAGAAAAAGGTGCATTTTAAGAAAAAGAACCGCCAACCACATATCAATCAATATAGCTTCATCGTAAAAAAACGGTCATTTAGTTTGATAATGTTTCATATTCAGGCCACCGTGGCCACCAAAATACGTTGATTAATTAGTGTAAATCAAGAAGGAGAAATATATGTGTGAATAATTTGAAAATGGTGTGGATCGACTATTGAGTCAAAATGGACAACCCACAAAAATTGAATAGATGTTGTCAAAGGGAAAACTGGAAATTAATATGGCTATTCCACATTTGAGATTTTTCTTTTTCTAGAGAGACATATGGTTGGCAGCAGAAAGCACACATGTGAAGCCTCCCTTTATGGAGATGATCTTTATCTTCACAAATTGATTGGTTGTCACAATAGACCAGATGGTCCAAGACAGATTGGAGAACACAAAAACAGAAATACCAAAAATACAACAAAATACAACAAAAAAAATTTGACTTTTTGAAGATTTTCAAATCAATATCTACCTGTTTTCTATATGCATAACTTATTTGAAGGGAAATAAAAAAAATTCAATTTAAATGTTAGTTGAAAAATAAGGTAATTTGTTCAAAGACCATTTCCTCGCATCTAGAAACGATAGGGATTTGATTTGGAATAAAAAAAAAAATATTATATAGAATTTATTATTAATTCTAAGTCAATTTCTTGTATGTTTGAAGAAAAATGATTGTATTATAGACATTATTGTGGGTTTCTATTTTGATTTCCCAGTGCATGGTTTAGATGATTTTATATGATATTGTCAAGATTTTATTATTTCATTTTGTGTTTCATTATTTACAATTTGAAGCTATTCGACCCATTACCCATGGCGTGTTACTGCATTAAAACCTTATAACATAATATTATTGGGACCGGTAAAAATTATTATTTTAGAGGAGTTATTTATTCATCGATAAATGAATAATTTATTATTTTATCGATAAATGAATATTTATTGGACCATCTTCAATGCATATGCCAATGTCAATGCCAAATTTAGTATAAAAAATTGTAAAATGCTATATTTTGCACATTATTTTAGTATTGTACTTCAATGCATAATTATATTGGAAATGTTATTTTTAATTTTTTATTATTTAAAATTATAAAAGTCAACAAATATAATTAATGCATTCAATTTATATAATATTTTTTATTATTTAAAATTATAAAAGTTAACAATTAATGCATTCAATACAATTATAAAATGGTATTTTTGTAATTAAAAAGAAGCATTTATTGTTATGTTAAATTTGACACAACATGTGGTACTACATTGGACTATTGGAGTATGTTATTTATTTATTTATTTATTTACTTTTGCTAAATTATAGTATTGACACACTAAAATAGCATTACATTAGAGATGCTCTTAATTTAAAAAGTATTTTTTATATTTAAAAAAAAATTAAAAAGAGTTTTACATTTTTATTATGTGTACATTTTTTATATTTTTTTTCGGGTTCCCTTTAGTATACTAGTGCTCCTATTGTGATCGTGTTTTTTTGGCACGATTACATTAAAATTTTGGCTTGTTTCGACAAGATCACATGTAACTCACAAGTGATCACATTCAATCAATAGTAACCGGTGTACAATAGAATGCTCTTATTATTATTATTATTTTATCAAGATACAAATAATAATAAAAACAATGGATGATGTCAAACAATAAAATTTGATAGATGTTGAGCAACTTGTGAATTATCCTAGTGAAAATGATTCAATGATGAAAATAAATTATTTTAGGGGTAATGAATACGTCTACCGATGATAATCGTGATTTAGATCATGATAGTTGTGTTTTACCAATGGTTTCTCTAAAAGAAGTCTTTCAAGCGGTATGAACCTTAAATAACTATTTGCTACAAAATGAAAAAAATAATATCAAATGTGGTGTATGGATTACAAAAAATTAAGGATGATGTTGAGTTCGATTTAGGTACAAATTAAGAAAAAACAAATGAATTTAGATGCATTTTTTAAGATGAGTTGAATTAAGAAAATACAAGTTGTAAGTAAAAAAGTTCAATAATATATATTATGAATTTTTATGTAATTAACCGATTATTAATTTATATATTCATTGAGCATTAAAGGATTTTAAAAAATATATATTATCCTATACATTTAGCGAGGTTATTATTTTAGTACATTAACCCAAGTTAGGACTGAAAGATTTTATTATTTAAGCAAAGTTATTAATTTATCGAGGTTTTACTGTAATCATCAGAAATCGGGGCTACTATAATAAAATTAAATTGACTCTTTTTTAGACTTAAAATAAAAATAAGAATATATTAAAGAGATGAAATTAGTTCTATGATATATTCTTTATATAATTATCTCTCTCCCGTCAACCCAAGTTGAATGGGTCAATAATGTGTCTGGTGCAAGTATTAATGGGTTATATACTTATATGGAAACCCTCATCTCATTTATGACTTTATAATATATATAAATAAATTATAAAATTATAATTTGATACAATCTTATTGAACGGTTTCACGGTCTTACCACGTGGCAGTCTCATATAAGATTTTATCCTTTTCAAAATCCATTTGGACGTGGCAACCACAAAATGGATAGGCAATATTTAATTTCATTATTTTTTTTTTCTCTGACCTTAAAAGCTCTTTTTAAACTTTTCAGGTTTAATATTGTTATTTTTTCTAAACAAAATAACATAAAATAAAATTATTTATTTCTCCTATGTACATTTTTCTTCTTGTGATTTTTATAATTTTTATTTTTGAATTTTCTGCTCTTTACGGTTTTCTTTAGATTTTTATCAAATTTGTTTCTTTTTTTTTTTTTTTTCCTGCTTTGAACAATTTTCAGTATTTTTTTTATGTAGAAGATCCTAACTCTATGACAAATTTTACAACTTTTGCCTTGGTTCCTCCAATATTGGATTGAATTAATTCTACAGTATACTCATAGTCCATTCCATGAATCACACTGTATAAAGTAGAACAATATTTCCAGTGGTACTTAAAAAAACAAACAGAGACATTCAAACACATACAGAGAAATAGAGAGTCAAAACCCAAAGCTTTGAATTTTTTTTTTTTTTTTTTTCATAGGAAAGCAGTTTTTAAAGACAAGGAAAAAAAATAAAGAAATAAATTAGGATTGAATTGGAGTTGGTAAGGTGAGAGAGAAGAATATAGAGAAAACAATTAGGGTTTGAGTTGGTTTTCGTCAAGTCAGAGACAAAAAAAAATGAAGAAAATAAATCTTGTCGATCCATTTAGTCAATTATCACATATATGTCACCTGAAATTTAAAAGATGAGTATCAATTTATAATTTGTTTTGAAAGATACACTCCCATTTAATTCTGTAATTTTCTCTTAAATAGACATATCCATAACCATATCCTTATCCATATCCTAGTATCCATATCAATTGCAGTCACTTTTTTCAAAATTTAAAAGATTTCCATCAAAAAACACAGTATTTGTCGTCTAGTAATATTCCGTTTGGGAAGAACGATACAAACGAATTTTATCACTACGAACCTTCTTCATTGATTTTGTTTGTTTGTTTTTTTTTTTTTTTGTTTTACACCCTTCTTCATTGTTTATATGAATTATATCTTGTCTTTTTTTTTTTTTACTTGAAAATTATGACTTTTTATATAATATATATATATATATTGAAAAAGTCTTTATAATATTATATATATAAACACAAAGTCAAACTGTAGAAAATTGCTCATGTGGCTCCAAGTCCAATTTCGGCAATTCAAAATAGAAATTTATAGAGAGAATTCAATTTTTATAGTAAAAAACTCTAATTTTATCTCGTAAAAACTATTTGAATAAAAAAAAAAATTTATCGTTGAAATGAGATGCACAACCATTCTGTGCTGAGAGGTGATATATATTGAAAAACATATTTTGAATAAAAAAAATCATATTATTTAAAATAATTGAATATTGACCGATATAAAATGAATTTCATCAATTCACATTATATAATGTTCTTTTGACTCGATAAAATAATAATTGAAAAGTTAAGCGACAATTTCGTAGCTACGAAGTAGTCAAATTATATGGAGGACCTTTTCTTTTCGTTTTAAAGTAATTAGCTTAGTTTATAAGCATATGGAATGTTTCCTATAAAATTCTTTTAAAGATGAATAAGTCCTTTTACTAAAATATTGTCTAGTACTCTATATTTATATATGTATATGAAACCTACCTAATATATTTCCTTATATCATAATAATTGTAACTTAGAAAAACCTTACAAAAATTATATGATATGGTTATAATTTTTATTAGATGCGACCTATTCTAGTAAAAATTATCTAAGTATGATTTGTTCAATGTAAAACAACTCAAAATGTCAAAATTATTTTTGTTAATGAATCTATCTAACATCTAAGATATCCGGCGGTTTGAATAGAGGAGCCGGATTCACTATGATTTATGCGTAAGTGTTCAAGGTATCTGACGAAATCGAGTACATATAATGCGATTAATGTCCTCCATTTCCTTTTCTCGTGTTGTAAATTATGAGGTTTGTTGAGTCTTTTAAATAGTATTTAAAGATTTCATTCCCTCCATTCGTGTGACGCGGATTGTCAATGTACTAATTTCACATTCAGCTCGTCCAATTTTTGTCCAATCTAAGGGTTTACGTTGATTTGATTAATAAAAGATACAATGGCCATGGGGAATAATGTAATGCATGCATTGTTTAACTTGATTTGATTAATATAATTTGGCCTGGCTCTCTATATATTAGTTTTTTTTTTTTTTTTTTTTTTTTTTTTTTTTTTTTTTGAAAAGCCTAAGGCTTACAGGTTACAACATCTGGAAACCAAGTTCCAGGGTTTACAATCAACTGGGACTCCACAGAAATAAACTCACAAGCACCGCCCAGACGAGAGTCGAGTCCCACTACCGGGAGAAAAACCACACACAGGATGGATCACAACAAGGAAACCCACATCTGTACAAACACAAAACCAAAACAAACGGACAAATTCCGATCTGAAGGAGGGACACCCAGGCCACCGGAGGAGACCCACCAGGACGCCGCCGGCAAAGAGCGGCGACGCCGGAGATGCTGGTCGAGACCCCGCGCCACCTGCCAACGAAAACCCCACCAAGATCCATTGTCCTCCGCCGAAAAACAAGAGAAACAAGAAAACCCAAACAACCTCAAAACAGAGGACTAAAGCAACCGACTGAACGGAGCAACGACCGGAAGGGAAAGGCCCACGGCTGCCGGCAAGCGTCCGGCGGAGAGGTAACTGTCGTAAACACGCCGACAAAACGCAGCAACCGCCGAAATTAACGCTCTAGATCTGGCCGGACTTCATAGATCGGGCCGATCTAACAGCTGCCGGAGTCGGCCGGAAAAAGGCCTGCTCGGTGGCAAGAGAGGGACGGCCGGCCGAACACCAGGGCCGTCATAGCAGCCGGAAGAGACCCCTACCCGGATCGCGTCGGCCCAGCTTGAGGGAGAAGGAACGCCCGGAGGAGCGCCATCGCCAGCCGACCCCCGCTGCCACAGCTAGAGGCCGGCGACGGAAGCTGAGGCGGCTAGGGTTTGAAGGTGTGAGAGAAACTGAAGAGAGATATTTGTAGAGAGAGGTTTTTTTTATAATTAATTTCTCTATATATTAGTTGAAAACCGAGTTATTAACAAAAACTAAATGACATTTGTCAATATGATTGACCAATTAGAACTAAGGGTGCGTTTGGTACCCTTGGATTCTCTTGAAGTTTGTTGCAAATGTCAAAATTTGACTTTGTTGTCTGGTTTTCAGGTCCTTATCAAAATTCTCTTGGATTCTCTTGAAGTTTGTTGCAAATGCAAATGACATTTGTTGCATGACAAATACGACATGGAATATGTCACTAATTGTTTTTAGAACCATACATAATACATTGTAAGCAGGGGCGGAGCTATATGTATTGTAACCTGGGCTGTAGCCTAGGTTGCTTTTTTGAAAAAAAAATGTTTAAAGTTTTTACTTTTTATAAAATCTGCCCTCTTTATTATTATTTTTACGAAAAAAATAAACCCTATTTTATAATTTTATTTACAAACTATTATAATTGAAATAAAATGGTTTAGATACAAAACAAAACACATAAGACAAACAAAATAGAAATTTTAAGGTTGAAACATGACTTCCAATCTTTGAAGCACAATTTAACCGATCATGTTACAAACAATGTAATAAATAGTATATAAATCATCTTAACTAACTTGCTGATAATTTTGCTTTATTGAATCTTAATAAAAGTTTCGTTGAATTTTAGTAGTAGTAAGTTGACATGTGTGTAAATTTATATATATATATATATATATACAGTCTTTCTATTATCAGTTCGAACTGACAAAAGTTATATCAGTTCCTTGTATGTGGGCCATTGGATTTAAATACTTTGACTTGTACTTTGACTGAAAAGTGCATACAGCCAAGTCAAAGTATTTAAATCCAGTGGCCACATGCAAGGAACTGATATAACTTTTGTCAGTTCAAACTGATAATAGAATTTCTGTATATATATATATATATATATATATATATATATATATATATATTACGTTAATCCACTTAGGCCCTGTTTCATTTTTTCACTTAACACTGAATGGCACTTAATGTGTTCCATTCAGTTATTTTGTTTGATTTTTTAACTAGTAAAATCACTTAATGAGCATCTAAAACCACTTGTTTTGAAAAGTGAAAAATTTTCACTTTTTACTTAATACAAATCCAGGAGAATTTAATGCAAAGTTTTACTTCCAAAACTATCCTCACTAATTTAATCTATTTCCAATTTTGTCTTCTGTTAAAGCCCTAATTGTATTTATATTTTTTTTTTCTTCTCACCGTAAAGAACTTTAACATCAAAAAACCTAGCTGCTTCAAAACATAAACAACTGAAGACAAATTTTCCTAGCATATTCTGGTTAGTACTCTTTCTTTCTTTTTCTATAATTTCATAATTAGTTTTATTAATTTTATTTTAGATAGATTTTGTTATGAGTTTTTTATTTTTTTTGGGTTTTGAGATGTTAATTTTCGTAAGAAAAAAAAAAATTTATATATATAACCATCAATTGATGTATTACCATCAATTGATGTATTACGTTTGCTGCTCTGTTTCGGTTCTGCTTATGGCTTGGGTGTTTTTATTTGTCGTGGGGCTGTGTGTTGAAGTTTGTATCCTGGCCAGTTTCAATTGGGCCTTTTTCTATTAATAAATTCTGATATATTTTGTATATATATATATATATATATATATATATATATATTATTATTATTATTATTATGGTTTGTCTCATTGAACATTATTGGTGGATGTAAATCAACAAAAGTAACCATTACAATGAGAAATTAATCATGTTGTTATTCATTAATAATGATATTCAATTTAGAACCAAAAAAAAAAAAAAAAACCAACCTGTCCACAAACCAACCAATCCAGAATAATATAAATTTGAAATATAACTAAATAAATTTATTTTATAATTAATTTGCATGTTAGAGTTGTCCTTAATATATTAAAATGTAAATATATAACAAATAATAGTTAGAAGGATATAGATGTAAAAGTATTTATTTTCAGAAATTTATAACTTAAAAAAACAAACAACTTATCACTTATATTCAGTTTTCAGTTTTCAGTCACTATTCAGTCTTCAGTAACATTCAACATTGTTCAGTCTTCAGACAAAAAATCAAACGGGGCCTTACTATTGTAGGTTGCAATGTTAAACAATTATATTCCTAAACCAAAAAAAAAAAAAAAAAAAAAAAAAAAAAAAACCACTAAATTAATAAAATTTCCTTTGATAGTTATTAAGGTTGGTTTAGAAATTTTTTTGTTTTTAGCCCACCCTACTATTATATCTTGGCTACGCCCCTGACTGTAAGTCAACCGCGACTGAAGAATCTACCTTTAGCTCCGTGGCTCTAGCCGGCAAGGGACAAGGATAGAAAAGAGTTCCCAAAAGGTGGCTAAAGGTGGGGAAGGTAGCGAAAACAAGCAAAAGAAAGGAGCTCACAAGAGAAAGCATTTGCTTGAACGCGGGCTTAAAAAAAAAAGGGTATAGCTGGTGTTGCTGGTGATAGTAGTAGGCTTATCGATAAGCTAGTGAGAAAGCGAGCATACGCATAGGAGCAAGAACACGGATGCATTCCACATCACAAGGTTTGTGGTGCACAAGTTGTAATGGTTACTTTTTCCAAAACTCAAAACAGCTCTAACGGTTATTTATATCTAGACCTGGCACGGTTCCGGTTGGAACTGTAGGAACCGGCCGGAATCGGTCGGAATCGGAACCGGAAAAACCAGAAAAATCGAAACTAATCGAAACAGAAACCGAAACCGAAACCGAAACCGGAACCTGAATCAGGTGGACCGGTTCCGGTTCGTTAGTTTGGTCGAACCGCCGGTTCGAACCGGATTGGAACCGGCGGTTCCGGTTCTGGTTCTGGTTCGAACCGACGGTTCCACGAATAAAAATATATATATATATATATTTTTTTTTGGTTGGGTGCCGTTGGAGCCCAACGGTCGGCTGACGTCAGCCGACCGTTTGGCCCAACTGTCTGCTGACGTCAGCAGGCCGTTGGGTCCAACGGCTACCCTCTTTTCAAATATATATATATATTTTTTTTCTTTTCTATAAATACCGCCCACACCCCCCCCCCCCCCCCCCCCCCCCCCCCCCCCCCCCTTCATTTTTCCTCACACCAATTTCTTCTCAATTCTCTCTAATTTCTCTCCAACACTCTCAACTCTCAAGTCTAAAGTGATAAGTCTCTCAAATCTCCAATTTATTTTATTGTCAATTTATTTTATTTGCAATTTATTTTATTTCCAAATTCCAATATATTTTATTTTCAATTAATTTTATATCCAATTAATTTTATTTCCAAATTCCAATATATTTTATTTTCAATTAATTTTATATCCAATTTATTTTATTTGTAATTTATTTTATTTTCAATTTATTTTATTTCCAATTTATTTTATTTGCAATTTATCTTATTTTCAATTTATTTAATTTCCAATTAGTCAATTATTCTTCTAAGTTCTAAGTTTCCAATTCTCTCCCAAATTTATTTTTAAATGGCAAGTGGAAGTGGAAGGGGTCACGGCCGTGAAGGTCCTAGGCGTTCGATTTCGATGAAAGGTAAGGGTCCTATGGTCGATAATCTCGGTCATAACGACTCCACCTATCACGAATATCTGCAACATCGGGCCTATGCTGAAGACCTAGGCCTAAACTGTCCTACTCCCCCTCTAATAATTTCTGAATCCGATCCCAATGACAACACCCCCAATTTGACAAGCCATTCAGAAAATATGTCTGATATTGATACACCTCCGGATTTTGGTTTTGATACACCGGAAGTGGATCTAGAAAGGGAGGAAGATCTGATACAGAAGCAGAGCAAATCTGATCTCTTCGTCAAACATATGAAGAAAATTAGGAGTGAAGATGGAAGCATTACAGTAGCTTGCAATTACTGCAACAAAGTATATAAATGGAGCAGATCTGGAGGATATGGCACTTATTGGAAGCATATTGAAGCCAAACATCCAGAAGCAGTGATCAGAATGAGGTCACAAACACAAATTCCTAGGTACGCTACTCCTAACCAACGATTATTTCGTTATAATGATGAACAAAATAGAGAAGAATTAGCTAGGATGGTAGCAGTAGAACATTTATCATTTAGTTTTGGTGAGAGGGTTGGCTTTATTAACTATTGTCGACGAGCATTAAACCCTGCTGCATGCCGTGTCCCTAGATCCACGCTCACACAAACACTTGAAAAGATTTATGTGAGAGACAAAAAAAAGTTAGAAAAATATTTTGAAAAATATAATGGTCGTGTTACCGTATGTGCCGACATATGGACTGACCATTGGCAAACGCATTCATACTTGGGTGTCACTTGCCATTTTATGGATAATGCATGGACAATCCAAAAAAGAATTCTTGCTTTTAGAGTTTTTGATGATTCACACAATGCTCAAAATATTTTTAGACAGCTTAGAATTATTTTTTCAGAGTATAATATTGAAAACAAAATTTTTGCAATTGGTTTTGATAATGCTTCTGCCAATACCGCTGCTATTCCACTTTTAATTGATTTATGCAAACCCTTTCTTGGTGGTACATTTTTTCATCAAAGATGTGCATGCCATGTTTTAAATATATGTGTTCAAAAAGGATTAGAAACTCTTCAATGTTTTATTGAACCTATTAAAAAAGCCCTAATGTTTTTATGGAGAAATCCTTCTACAATGAAAGCATGGGCAAGATATTGTAAACAAAATGGTAGACGTGCCATTAAATTTGCTCGTGATGTTCCAACACATTGGAATTCTACTTATAAATTGCTTGCTCAAAGTTATGAGTATAGGGATTTATTAGTTTCTTTTATTCAATTTCATGTTCCTAACATTCAACTTTTTGAAGCTCATTGAGATGCTTGTTACAATGTTTTCAATTTGTTAAAAGTTTTTTATAATGCTACACAAAATTTTTCTAAAATTTATTTTCCTACAACACATTTATTTGTTATTGAGAGTATTAATATTGCTGGTGCATTTTTTTATTGTGAATCTGACCCAGCAATAAAGGAAGCCGTTAGTGCTATGAAGCAAAAATGGTTAAATTATTATACGGATTTTCCAAATATTTATTTGATTGGTATGGTTTTTGATCCACGACACAATTACAATCTTTGTCTTATTATCTAGACGGTTATTATGGCAAAGAAGGTTTAAATATTGAATATGATGTTGAAGCATGTTGTGATAGAGTTAAGAAATTATTGTATGATTTATATGAATATGTTACATTTTATGGATCCGGTACTCCGAACGTAGATGTTACACGAACCAAAATTGCATCTCAGCCTCCATCATCTTCCTCTGGATTTATGAATTTAGGGTATAGTATGTTCTCCAAAAAAAACAAAAAACCAAGATGTTCTTCATCAAGCTCCGATTCGCATGCCGAGCTTGAATCTTATCTAGCTTCTTCTTGTGACTTTCCTGAAGAATTTGAACTCTTAAAATATTGGAGTGACGCTACAAAGTACTATCCAATTATGGCTATGATAGCCAAAAATATTTTTTCAACACCGGTTTCTACTGTGGCGGTGGAACAAGAGTTCAGCGCCGAGGGGAATATTTTGGATGAAAAACATTCGTGCTTGACTCCAAAAGCACTACAGATACAGGTTTGTGTTGACGGTTAGACAAAAGCAGAATATAGACAACAAGAGTTCCAACAAGAGCCAACATATGATTTCTTTAAAGAAGACGAACCCGAAGCGGGCGAAGGCTCTGGAGCAAGCTGAGCAGCGGAACCATAAATCTGTAAATCTGTAATAAAAGGTATGAGAACTACGTGGCCTTTGATTCCTCTAAACCCCCCTAAGAGGATACGTAGGCAACTTAATTGTGGTAAAAATTAAGTGCAAGGCTAATAACTTTACTTTTTTTTTTAGTTTTATTTTATTTTAATTTAATTTTGTAATTTGTCATTTATTTATTTTATGTTATTTTTGAAATTTGGGTGACTCAATTTCCAAATACCCAATGAAATGTAAATTGTAATTTTGTTTACTTTTATTTTAATTTAATTTTGTAATTTGTCATTTGTTTATTTTATTTTATTTTCGGTTGGATACTCGGATAGTCGGATGACGATGATCTAACTTCCAACATCCAATGAACTTATGAACCCAATGAATTTTATTTTGTAATTTGTCATTTATATATTTTATTTTATTCAATTACAATCTAGAACTTATAAGTTACAAGTTAGAACTTAGAAAGATTTTTTTTTGTTTGTTAAAAAAAAAAAAAAAAAAAAATCCGGTTCAAAACCGGCGGTTCCTGTAGAATCAAAACCGGACCGGAACCGTGCCACCTCTATTTATATCTATCTCACTGTATCTTTATCTAAAGCTGTCTTTTCTTTGGTTGAGATATTTTGCAGTAAAACTGTTGGTGTCAATTCAAGTTCAGAACTACTAGCAACATTCTTTGACAAAATGGTTGATGAAGCTATTGAAACAAAAACAAAAACAAAACACAGATAACTTATATGGTAAGGAAAAAGTGTTGTGTTTTAAAGAGTAAAACAAAGCAAGAACAGAAAACAATATTAATAATTAAAAACATTACTCTTTTGTTTGATAATTAATTAACAATGCATAATCAATAGAGCCACCCTAAGACCATATTTGGCATGATATATTGTATAGTATTGCAATAAGAGTAATGTTTACTCATTGGGCCAGTGCAATGTCAATGGCAACATATCAGGTAATTCAAATATCAAGTTACATGAGAGAAAAAAGTGAACCAATCTTGATCAAGTATTTTGTATTTTTCTTAGGTCCATTATATTGATACTTATCACTTGTATATATAATACTTGATTATAAGAATTAATTAAATTGCTACATATATTATAAGTTGAGATATTACAAATTAATAACGAATCTATCTAACATCTAAGATATTGACCATGTAGTTGAATTAATTAAATTATTTTTGTCAATGAATCTATCTAACATCTAAGATATTAAAATTTATCAGGTGTGAGATTCTCATACGTCTTTTTTCCTGCAAAATAAAGTCTGTAAAGTTACAGAGTGGGAGCGTAGTCAGGGATTGGAGTGGTGATTCGAGATTGTAATGGGCATGTTATTGCTTCTCTCACTGCCAAGGTGTTAGAGCTCGTTTATCAATCTCAAGTTGCAGAGGCTCTTGCTATTCTCAAAGGCATCTCTTCGGCTGTGAATACAAGTCTACTGCCGAGTGCCGGCTGTTTTGGAGTCTGCGGTGAATGCTATATGTTCTCACTTCTCAGGCCTCTCCTTGCATGTGCTGATGTAGGGTTGTTATTAGTGATATTCTTTGCTTGCTTAAAAGGGTTAATGTTTTGTCTGTTAATTTTGTTCCTAAATTAGCCAATAATGTTGTTCATGGCTTAGCAAAACTTGCTTTGTCCCATGTGGGGGTGGGGGAGTTTGTGTGGTTGGAAGATTGTCCACTTCAATTCGTGTTGATAGTTTTGTTTTGGGTGATTGCCCAGGTCGTTTGTAGTTCAATTTTCTGTTTAAAAAAAAAGTGACCATCTAACTATCTAACATACATATGGGTTTTGTAACGTTACATAGTCTATCACTTACGAAAAAAACATACAGGAATCATCCTACCTAAAAATATATCATCCTAATAATAAAAGTTAAAAACAACATGATGATAGTTCGAATTTTTTTTTTTTTTTTTTGCTAATATAAAAACTGCCGGGACGGCGATGATAGGGCTTCTACAAGGCAGCCCGGACGGCAACTCCCACAAGAGAGAGAGAACACCCACAAAAGTAGTGGGACACTACCCACAAAATGGGTGGGGAACAATTGGCACAAAGCCATGCACCCACAAGTCCTTACCTTGGTGGTGGGGGTTTCACATTGGGTAAGGCCCGCACCACATTGGCACAAGGCACCATGTGCATATGATAGTTCGAATTTTGTATTGGAAACTTTACTAAGCAACTTGGGTGCTTGTGTGTGTGGCTGAATCCGGGTCGGGCTGACATGGTGATGGGCCCATTTTAAGATTTACCAAACTCTAAAGAGTGGCGATATTTGCACCCCTGAAAAACTGTATGTACACCCCTATTTGTATGACACCCCATTAAAATTTTTTAAAAGATGAAATTTGTAAGTACACCCCCTACATTACCAAATAGGCCCTTTCTTTTAATTTTTTAAAATTATAAAATCAACACCTTTAATGTCAACTGTTAGAACAATCCAAGAGTTGTCATTTAATGACTCATTTTTTTCTTTATTTTACATAAAACACAATAAAAAGAAAAAGTTAGTAATAATGATGAAAATGAAAAATGAATAAACAATAAAAAATTGGAGACATCTTCTTCGTCTTCATCTTTGATCTCCTTCCATCCTTGATTATAATTTTTTTTTTTTCCTATTTGTGTTATTTTCTCTTTATTATTATTATTATTATTATTATTATTATTATTATTATTATTATAATGTAAGATAAAAAATTTAATCCATACTTTAAAATATTATAGGAAGAGCCGTAGTAATCCATCCTTGAAGAATAATTGCTATTGTAACAAAACAAAACAAAATCTAAAGAGATTTTGATTTTGAAACTAATTATAATTAATTCAAAGTTTCACAACCAATTTTGGATGATTTTGATTCATTCTTTATACTTAGCAATCAATTTGTATTTCTTTGAAAGAAATTGATCAAAATATATTTGAAATTAATATTTAAAAGAGAATGTTTAAGAAAATGGAAAGAGTTATTAATTATATATGTTAACATCTAATCCTTAATAGGAAACTTTTTGTTTTCACAAAAAATTAAAATAGGAAACTAATTAATAATTATTTGTGGGATACCTACAAACTATTTAATCTTTTTGGTAATTTTATACAAGGGTATTATTGGATTTTCAAAAATATAATAATATGAGGTGGACATACAGTTTTTGAGGGGTGCAAATATCACCACTCAACTCTAAAAGAGTCAGTGATCGAGTCCAGGTCATCTTGGTTGTCTATTGTAAGTTGTAGTGGGTTCATGGGCTGGGCTCCCTCTCAGTCCAAATCACAATTTGCAAAGCCGATGGAAATATATCTCTTAGCTTTCCCCACATCTAATTATGGGATTTGCATTTTCAGAATCCATAATTATTGTTGCTCATTAGCATCATCATAGTTTTATAAAATGTGAATTAAATTTTAGTAGTTAAATGTATTGTGGCTTTGTGATAGACTGATAGAGAGTTTGTTGATATATATATTATTGAATTATATATATGCATATAGGTAATATTGATACAGGAAAAAACAGTTGCACACCCATCTTCTATTGTTCCTGAAAATGCTTAAAATGAATATATAAGTGGTTTAAACTTGGATTCATCAACAAGAAAGGAATGGATTTACACTTTAATTATTTGATTAAAATGATATAATATCCATTTATTTATATAGTAATGTGATCTAAATGAAGTCAGAGACCATATATCCTATGGACACGCCTAATCATTTCCTTAATTAAAACTACGGTTAATGGTTATTCTATTTCTTTATATATACACGATCTAATCAACGTACCCTAAACTTTACTCTTCTTTTCAACATCTTCTCTAATGATAATGGAAGATAATAGTACACTATCGTAGACATATATCATCAATATATGTACCCAAAAATTGATATTGATTCAAAACATGATTGAAGAATATATAATTAACATCCTTAAAATAGAAATTATGTATATAGATCGGTATTCTCTGTAAATAATTATTACAATATTTAACTGTCTTGCATTTATTTAATTTCATTTCTCTAGCTATCAAATATTCCTTTGTCTCTTTCTTCTTCCGGACTAATAATAATCATTTAATTAATTATAAACTTGCAGCAAATTGACTATTCGACTCTGCATATATGTTTACATGAACCCACACCACTGCGTGTAGTTTTTGATGATTAATGTATTCTCATACTAGAGAGAGTTTTCATATGCCATAATTATTTGGATAGATGCATATACATCCAATCCAATAGAAACGTACATGACATGTCTACATAATTCTATCATATTGATGTATATACATCCAATTTAGAGAAGCTATATTTGGCACGAGGTCGACTGGTCGAGTATTGTCAAAAAATAATAAAAATCAAACATTTTCGGCCTCGACCCTCTACTTCTGGTATTTCACCAAACATTCTTCTCTCCAACAAATTCCCGTAAATATATACCTCAGAATAACTAATATTATCTTATTAATCTATAAACATTAATGGAAAAACTAATGTAAGAGATGAAAAATTAACAAAATTAAATAAGTGTTTGTTGTGGTACGTTTATTGAGTTTTATTTGCATACCTTCATGGTGATATTGTTCGGTTTGATTTGCCCATTTGATTGTAAATATTGTATTTGTTTCGCTTGTGATTTTTTGTCGGTGACACTTTTTCCTAACATAGTATATGAGGATGAGGATTATTGGACATGCATGCCTCGACTTCTTCATTGGCCCAAAAATAGAAAATCTTGACAGCAAATATAATACAGTGTAATGGTAACCACACATTTCAACTGAAATTGAGATTGAAAACAAAAAAAAAAAAAGTAAAAATCTCGACCTAATAAGGGTTTTAAAGAGAAAGGACAGTGAGTGTGTGGAAGCTATCCTCGTCGGATTGTGTGGGTGGTGAGCGTCTTACATGCGTTATCCTTTGGCAAACTAACCGCATAGCTCGTTCCCATCTACTACTTCCGTTGTTGTTAACATTGCCGTTGCCGCCCAGCCGAGGCAGTGGTGGCTCGGTGTCAAAAGCAATCTGTTGCAATTGAAAAGCGAAGAGCCTGGAGGCGTGGAGGAGGTCGACATAAGCTCGACGGATGAGCTTGAAACTGTATGAGAATTTCAGCAAGAAAGGGCAAATCAGGGTTGCGAGTAACGGCGTTATGGTGGTGTGGTGGGACGGGGACATCAGGACGTATTTCAGCTTGGCCAGAGGCACCAAGTGAAACCCCATGATCTTAGCTAGCTCAGCTGTCGAATGGAATGTGAATATGTTGAAGGGAGTGAAAGTAGTGTTGGAATAAAGAGCTTTATAAGTTTGTTTTTCGTTAATGAGAAGCTTTCACTTTACTTTTGGCTTTCATATACTTGTCGACAATTTACTTTATGACAAGTTTTCTAGTGCTTGTCATCTTCTCTCATAATGAATTTTTTTTTTTTTTTTTTTTATCAAAAATCTTTTATTTATTTATTTATAATTTATGAAGAATACATATGCCTAATTATGTATTTATCTACCATTAAGGTTCACGGGACTTGAAAATTTAACTTCACTCTTTAAAGAATGAGTTTTAAGACTATCATCAACTTAAGTTTTAATAAATGTGAATCTGACAAAAATACCCTTAAAACACACTCATAAAAATAAGTCTCGTGTTTTTTTTTTTTCCGAAACTTATTTTAGTATTTCCAAGACTTATTGGGTAAAAATGAAAATTTACAATTTTTTTTTGTTCATCTTCTCCATCTGAAGGAGGTCCGTTTGACCTCCAATAGAGGTCTTTGACCTCCATTGGAAATCTATTTCATCTCCATTGATGGATCCCTCAATGGAGGTTTTTGGAAAAAAAAAAAAAAACACCCTAAAAATGGCACAAACATAATAAAAGAAAGAGATGAGGGTATTTTTTGTCTATTAATGTCATCTAAAAAAAAAAAAAAAAAAAAAAAACAACTTACTAATAAGCTTGATTTTTAGGAACTATATGTATGTATATACTAAAAAAAAAACTCAAAAATAAATACCTTGTTTTTTTATATATAAAAAAATTGAAATATGAAAATGCTTGTTGTTATTCTTGTAGATATGTGATTACTTAGAGAACTTTAATTCTTTCATTAGTCTTAAGTTTAATCAAATCTATCTAGTTGAAACAATTTAAACTTTTATACATCATAAGATAAATTAATTAGGAGAGAGTGTTTAATATGGTAATAGCAGATCTAGAAGAGAGAGTTTAATACATAATATTTAATCTAATGATTTAGGAGAGAGAATTTTTTTTTTTTAATAATTTAATTAGTTTGGAATGTCTTTAATTTTATTTTATTTTTTGTCTTGTTTAGTAATTTTAATCTAGGTTAAAATTGTCATTAATAAAAAAAATCAATTGGAGTGTGAATAGATAATTTGTGGATTGTAAAGAGAAGCTTTCTTAACTTAATTATTAAACTAGTGTTACTCTTAAAAGTCCACGTAATAAGAGTGTTATTTCCCCCTATTTCCATAAAGGTTAAACACAATTTCATTTGTTTATTTTTTTTGCATCACATGATAATTGGGCTCTTAAGACGTGACAAATGAGATATATTATCATTATATATTTACTAATCTCTGCATCATTATTTGTTGGAATGCGAGTGAGATATAAAAGACGAATTGTCTAGCATTATTGATTTATCTACATAGTTTAATTTGAAAAGTCTTCATCGATTAATGTCTTGACGGGTTTAATCATTTCACCGTTTTTACTAATACTTTCAAAACTTTGATCGAGACTTTCCGCATATAACTAACTTATATCATAAATCCCTGTACGAGAAAATACAATAGTTACTTTTTTTCTTTAAAAAATAATAAAATAAAAAAAATAACATAAAGTAAATATAGTGAAACTGCAATGTTCTTGGATTCCAAAGTTAAAGTTAAAAAGTAAAGGTAAACTATTTATTCTGTTATATAGTTAGCTTAGACTGAAAACCTTTTTAGCATACGGAATTTATTTACTCTAGGATTCTTTTTTTTTATATAGTTAATATCAAATTAAATGCTCAAACTTATTAATTAGTAAGGTTCTTTAAAATGATTAATTGTACAAAAACTAACTTAATTCCATCGTTCATATTATCATGACATAAGAATTGTATATACATTTTCAACAATTAAAAATAAAATTATAATAAATAATCACCATTATTTTGATTAAGACGTGTGATGTGATTAATCGATGAAACATGGTGGGTGTATTCAAAGGAGAGTACTAGAATGGAAGAAATCATAACTGGAGGAAAAGCAATGACGTATCAAATCATGACAACGTTTGGTCTGGTCACTGGTGTTATCGATCACATGGTGAAAGTATATCATAAATCATTATTGGATTGATCGAACTGCGGGGCCCAAATGAAACTTCATGGAAATTGCTTGGTTTTTGTCATTTGCAGGCAACCAAATATTATCTCATATTCATATTAATAATTCAGGTTCTAGGTGATGATAATTTGACAGAAATGTGTAACCATACATATCATTATATATTTATATCATCCAGCAACTCTGATCATCGATCATGGTCCCCCATGGACGGACCCCGTATTCATTTCTCTCTTTCTTTTTGGTCGTCTCATCTGATTTGTTACTTCAAAGATATTTTCTATCGACACGACAGGAGCAGTGGTAAGAAGCGACTGTCCTAGCCCACTCGCGGGCTCAAAAAAAAAAAAAGGCCGATTTTCCTTTTAAAGCCATTTATATAAATGGTTTCAAAGTTCTCATTAATTACTATATTACCACTCATTAAATTTAATAAAAAAAAAAAAAAAAAAAAAACCAAGATTTTCCTCTACAATTAAATTAATATAGTCCTCGACAGTCGACATACAATTTTTCACTATAAACTGGTTTAATTTTTTTCTTTACTCTTCATAAATGTTAAGAGTTATTTAATTTAATAAAAATAAACTTAAAAATAAATAAATCAATTTACAAGATTATTAATCAAAATATTAAATTATCAGCACTCAATAAAAGTTGATGAGATGAGATTAGTTCGGTAGTAAATCCTTCACACATGCACCACGAGGTTGTGGGTTCAAGTCCTTCCCCTCCTTAAAAAATCCTAAATTGATGTAATATTTCAAAAAAAAAAAAAAAAAAAAAAAAAAACACACACACACACACACACACACATTTTTTTAGATAAAATGATGTTAACTCAGTAGTATATTGATGTGATTCCTACTCCAACTAGAGAGGCGCTTGCAATTGTACGAGGCCGTAGAGTAGTATATGGTAAATAGGGAATTGTTCTCACGAGGATTGAGGAGTTGAGTACTGAAATTGATTGATTAAGCTACTATTTGAATAATCGAAATTTGAATTTTACTTAATGACTATAATTAAACTAAAATGAGATTACAAATTGCAGTTAAGAAAATTAAACCAATCATAAACATAAACTAAAATGAGCAAAAGTAGCAAAGGAATGATGAATGCTAAGACTTTATTTCACCTAACCCTTCTATTAAGCCCTAGACAACCCAATTAAACTCAAATGTGCAAGTGCATATATATTCATAGACTCGTGTCCCCTAATTTAGTATCTATTCTCTCTCGAGCAATAAACATAAAACCCACACATACCCACAACCTATCTCTCGATGATCACGGAATATATACTAGAATTCATTAAGCATGTTGGTAACACATACAGGAATCCTAAGCACTAGTCTCGCGTATCTCTATCTTACTAGATACCCAGTGAACATTTTGTCAAGCAAGTAGAGTGCGTCACCTCTCAATCCATAACACGTCTACCAATAATCATCCACAAAGTGATCAATTAAGTGAAAGCATTAGGCACACACAAATATCCATACAAATAGCATAAGCACAAATGAGAAATTAGAGAGTCTTTATAAAAATATTAAGGGTATAGGTTCCATCAAATCGTAGAAAGAATGGGTTTAGATCATATTGCTTTTACAAGTCATCAATGGGTATTCAATTAAATCACAAATCATTGTAAATAAACAACAACTAAAGGAGGAATGGTGTAGAATAAACTAATTGAAGAGATCTCCTCTTATTCTTACTATCTTGACTTGTAGCTCCTTCTCTCCAATCTCTTTTCTTGCTCCAAATGGCGAGGTATGATGATGGGTTTTATATGGGTGAAAGGAATTTGTGATTTGGATAATGGGTTTTAGGATTTGATGATGAATCCAAGGTTGGATGGAGTGATTTTGTGAAGATTTGAGATGAAAGTGGTGATTTTGGGTGTTTTAAGGCTCAAAGGTCAGTTCAAAAGTTCTATGAGAGAGAATGAAGTGAGATATTTATAGGTAGGGGAGATTAATGCACGAAGTACGAGATTTGGGTGAGTTGTCATAGGTCCTGAGGTTCATTTCCGCGATACAGTTTGATCGGACGATTAAATTACCTATTTGAGGTCCCCATTTCCTAGTTTTTGTGCTCGTTTTCGAGCGTGTTTTTGTATATAATGTATTTTTGTAAGCCGTGTGTAGGTTATATGCCCTAAAATAAGGTGTTTGAGCTCAATTGAAGAGTTTCGGAGGTTAAAGGGCTGAAATTGGAAATCTTTATGCAGAACATTCAACTTGTGAAGGCCATATCTCCCTCCTCAGATTAAACTATGATTCATAGAAACCTATTTTTGGTACACCTTAGATGTCTACTTTCCAACGCTTTTTATAGATCGCGATTCTAAGTTCTCTAGAGAAAGTTATGGCCGTTTTCATAACTGTACGCGAAGCTGAAAAAAAGAGCGACCTCAACCAATGTCACTTTTCTCTCAGGTTTTCAACGTTAGGTTGCCTCCAGGTTGCCCCAAGGTCGCCTCATTGCCTAAAAAATGGTTAAATTCAAGAATTTACCTCCTTACCTCTTACCTAATTCATTCCTCTATATAACCTTTAATATTTTTAGACCAAAACACCTACTCTCTACCCAAGAATATTCACCTAACCATCATCTTTACAAACTCATCTTACATCACCATCACCTTCCATAAATCCTACACATCGACCACATATTTTTACCATTATCCATCATCACTTCTTGTTTTTGGGTAATAGGGAATTGAAGAAGATCGAAGGAGAAGAAGAGCAAAGGAAGAAGAGAAAGCTCTCTACATAGTTTTCTCTACAACTCTTTCTCTTTCATTTTCATTATAGAGCCATGTATTCATTTGATTATATATGTTGTATGGCTTATTCTTATAGTATAAGCTAAATTTCTGGTCCTAGGACTTGATGCAAGCCTACCCTTGACTTTATATATAGACCATTAATTTATCCATTGTGTGCTTATGATTTGTATGGATGTTTTTTAGTTTTTAATGCTTTCATTAGAATGATCTCCTTTTGAATGTTTTTTAGTTGTGTGTTACGAACCGACCGAAGATGCACACAACGTGTTTGATGAAATGTCCTCTATGCATATCTAGTAAGGTAGACCTACCGAGACTAGCGTATAGGGCTCTTTTTAGTGTGCCAAGGTTCTTAATGAATTCATACATATATTCTGAGGTAATTAAGAGATAGGCTTAGGTGTGTGTGGGTGTGAACTCTATAACTCGACTAAGAGTAGAGGTTATTTTCGGCTACACGAGTCTACAAATTACACATGCACAAATTGGGTATGCAAGTGAGTCTAGAAGTTAATTAGGAGAGGGTGGGGTGGAGTCTAGTCTTAGCATAATTTCTCTTATTATTACATCTGATTTCATCATTTGTCATTATCTTACCATTTTGGTTTCAAACCGTTTGAGTAGTATAATTTAGCTTATTTTTAGAATTCAAATATGAAAACCATCTTTTATTGATTGTTTGAATAACAATTGGGTTAATCGATTTCGGTAATCAATCACTCAGTCTTCGTGGGAACGAATCTTACTTGTTAGTGTACTACACTCCCGACCTCATACGATTACGAGTGTCACTTTAGGAGTGGTCACAATTCGACTGAACAAACCATAGAATTCCTCTGTGAACTTCCGCTATACACTTCAACGAATATTTCGCTATACACTTCAAAGAAAATTCCGCTGTACGTTTCGACGAAACTGGCGCGGGGTATCTTTTGTGATCATCCGCTCTTCGTCTTCGCGGTTCGCTTCGACAGAACCAACATCGGAAATTCTCAGTGAACTTCCGTTGTTCAATGAGTGCATTGACGCAGTAAGCTTCGACTATGCATACCGCGGAAAACTCCTTTTTCCTTCTTAATCTTCTCGTTTTAGCTCACAATCTCCACATATCTTTGCATAGACTCCTCTTAGATCAAAATGGACATGCACAAGCTTATTGAATCATTAAAACATGGTGCTTACTTGGAAAACGAGCACAAAATATAAGAATTAAGGGGATACGCAAAGCGTGTTTATGAACATATCAAATACCCCTAAACCTACATTTTGCTTGTCCTCGAGCAAAACCAAGACTGGACAAAAACAAGACTTAAACACACTAAACTAAGACCCAACTAACAAACTACAACAAGAAGGACAAGAAAAACACCACTTTCATGGGTGACACGATGGCATTTAGCACGTGTCACAAGCCTTTTTAACCTCTAGGCGATCCCTAGAGGACGAGTGAAGTCTCATGAGGGTTTATAACCACGATACCCACAAACGTAATTTCATGTCGAGTCAACTAAAGAATGAGATACGACATTGGGTGTACCAAATGCAGACACATGCATGTTAAGACCGCTGAGTGGAGGTTAGAGAAGTGCAAGCCAAGGTGCTACAACACCAAAGATTACAATTCCAGACTTCATTGTGACATCAGATCCAAAAGTATCGAACACAAGAGTCACATGACTACATTTCGCCTCGACTCTAAGCCTCTCCGAATTTCTCTCTAACTTAGGCTCACTCATCAAACACATGCGGTTCTTGGAGTTATGCACAAAAAGATTTAGAATTACACACATATGATAAATTTTAAACCGCTTGTGTTTAGAAGAAATTAAACCTCATAGACCGGAATCAAACACTATGAGCTATGTACAGAGCACTGTGGGCACACTTTCAAATTCAAGCAAGTCTCATCCTAAAGATCAGCTAGGACTTCTATTTGGCTCATGTGGGGTGACGCACTCCGAGCGTACCTATAAAAACTAATGTTACACACAAATAAAAGTAAGACAAGTGCATGAGTCTACAACCCTTCGCAAGTGTACGGATCGCTGTCGAGTATAGAGGACACAAGTAAGGGTTATCGTTCCCACGAAGATTGGTAGTGCACTATAATTCCTTTTAGACTAATTTACTAATGATTAAACTAAGATGATGTGAAACTAAGAGATGTCTAAATTTGAATGTTATAAAATGATGCCAAGGAAACAATGATATAAAATGTTACTAACAACCTCATAATCCAATCACTATCAATTTAAGTCCATGTTTAAGAGGAAGGGTCAAAAGTGTCTAATGCCCTTTTTATCAATTTGCTCAAACCTAGATCTAGGTTAGTTAAGACTTAATTAACCTCTCATAGAGTTTCAAGCAAAATCCAACCAAGATGTAGATCTACTTTTCATGCACAAATATCATGCTTGTAAATTAGAGTAAAGTTCCTACTCAACATACAACATGAAACTAATTTAAGCATAAGTGCAAACTCAATGGATATAAAAGATAGATTGAATCATTTCAAAGAGTGTTCACATATTTACAATCATTAAATCCCCAACAAGAGGGATTTAGCTACTCATGATTAAATAAAGACAAGGAAAGGAAAGAGAAAGAGAAAGAAAGCTCATGGTGATCTTGATGCTTCCCCTTTACTTGCTCAACAAAACCTTCCTTTAAAATATCCTTAAAAACTAAAGTGTTTAATCTAAAGTTGCTTATCTAAAAGAGAATGGTTGTGTAAAGATATTTCTTAACTTTTACTTCTTTTTCTTCTAACTACAACATAACACACCTTGTACTGAGAATTCGCTTGATATTTTTCTTACCACCCGCCATGATCTTACTCAAACCACACACTAATAATCACACCACACTTAGCCACTAAGCACAATAAGCTACACCACACTTAATCTCTAAGCACAAATGTCACACCACACTTAATCTATCATAAAATCTTCAAAACAACCACAATCAAACTTGCAATGATCCTCTAATCAAAACCCCAATCAACAAATTATCTATCAATGCACTTAAAACTTAAAATAATCCCAAATTCCTCTAAAAACCTCCTCATATTCGTGTATATACAAAAGGTACTAATAAGATGATAAAATTTTTGAAACCTATCATTCTTAAATCTATTGATTTTTATCATAACTTTCTGTTGCGTGACTTACACAAACTGCTCTGGACTTTGAGTCAAATGGCAGAAAAACAAAGCAAAATTGGACAAGACACAACTCAAAGCACACGAAAAATTAAAAATTTTCACACAATCACACAAAAGGCACAAACGACACAATGGTCGCGAAGTGGCCGCACTCCCAAATCTAAACTCAACATTGTCCTCAATGTTTGCACATTTGAGTTCATTGGACAATGAGAGCTCAGAGATGGGAGCAAAGCCAAATGCAACCAACCTAGACAAACAAACAAACAAACAAAAATGATGAAAATTATGCAGAAACTACAAACATAAACACATGACCTTTGCCTTCACGGTTCGCTTCGACGGAACCAACAGCGGAAATTCTCTGTGAACTTCCACTATTCAATGAGTGCACTAGTGCGGTACGCTTCGACGACGTGTACCGTGGAAAACTCATTTTTCCTTCTTAATCTTCTCGTTTCGGCCTGCAATCTCCCCATATCTTTGCATAGACTCCTCTTAGATCAAAATGGACCTGCACAATCTTATTGAAACATTAAAAGACAGTGCTTACTCGGAAAATGAGCACAAAATATAGGAATTAAGGGGATATGCAAAGCATGTTTATGATCATATCATATACCCCTCACAAATCACACCTACACCATAAAATAGTGGGTTCGAGTCATCCACCTCTTCAACCCCTGAATTTATATTATATTTTTGAAAAAAGAAAATTAATCAATTTTTTTTTATAATCTCATAATAAAGTTATTCATTTTTTATTAAGAGTAATATTATATTGATTTAGCCAACTCACCAATCTTATTAATTACGATTTTTTATTTAAAAAAAAGTTAGATATTGCACACATTGGGGAGAAGAGTTTTTATTTCCGATGTTATAGAAGCATGTATCCAAACCGCATATGCATCATTTGATATATATATATATATATATATATATATATATAGAGAGAGAGAGAGAGAGAGAGAGAGAGAGAGAGAGAGAGAGAGAGCTACCGTAATACTTTAAAATATATATATTATATAATTATTATAAAAAAATGTAATATTTACCAAATATACATCTAAATCTAATATTAACATAAAATATAAACGTACATGCAAATAGTCACGACTTATCAAAATGGCAAATGGCTTATAAAGATTTTTTTTTTTTTAAGAAAAGATGACTTGAAAAGGCCATTATAGGTTATGGCCACAATTCTCTTCTTAGGCCATTGAAACAGTAAGTGTGTTAGCACAACACCATCAATCAATTGATTTTAGATATTTGTTTCGTTTCATTTCCATCAGTGAAAAATGTGATTTTTTATATAAATATATATATATATTGGTAAATTGCACAAACTTGCCCTAAAATATGTCATAAAGGCATAATATTCAACAAATACCATTAATTGCACAAACAACTGCTGTTTTTAGTCAACATCTGTTAAAAATAACAGTTGACTGGAAAATACAGGGGTAAAATAGTCATTCAATAAAATATTTATAATTTCCAAATAATAAAATAAATAAATAAAAACAACATTGGAGATCGCTCTCCACCAAATCTTCATATTTGGAGATATGGAGATCTGGGGTTCTCAAGGGTGCGTTTGGTACACGGGATGGGACGAGACAACGTGGGACTACTTTCTCTTGTCAAGTTGTCCCATGTTTGGCGCGTTTTAAGCATGGGACGGGATGGGATAACGTGGGACAAAAAACACAAAAAATTGTCCCACCTCAGACCTTCGGCCAGATTTGTCCCATGCATGGGACAAGTCTCAAAAAGACTTTTTTACCCCTAATACTTCCAAAAATTACAAACTTGTCAAACTTGTCTAACTTGTCTCCCTTTCCCCTTTCTCAGTCTCTCTTGCTTGTCTCTCTCTCTCTTCTTTCCTCTCAACCGATACTCAGTATCTCTCCCTCTCAACCGTTGCTTGGCCGTCGACGAGGAGCCGCGATATCCCTTTCAGTCTCTCTCGCTTGTCTCTCTCTCAGTTCGACCTTTTTCGGTTTGAGCCGATCTGGTGGTTTAGGTTTCTGGGTTTGGTTTCTTTCTCTCTTTCTCTTTATGTGTTTGGGGTTTTGGATTTTGGGTTTTGGGATTTTGATTTAGGGTTCTTGATTTGGGATTTTTGGATTTCAGTTATAATCGCAATAATTAGCATCAATTTTTTATTTCTGGACCTTTGATCCATTTACCTTGATTGGTTGTTGAAATTAGTTGGAAATCGATTAGAGCACGTAAAAAATTATAATTCTTGCTTCTCTGATATTGCCTCTTATAATTCCCATTGTTTTGCTGTTTTGACAGAAATTTGAAGGATATTGCCTCTAATTTCTATGTGATTTTGCGATGGCGATTTGATGGAACAAATAAGCAATTTGGTGCATTGGCACCTAGACAAACTGATTGTAAGTGATGATGTGTGGTGTGTTTGATTTTTTTTTTCTTTTGTTTTTTCATAATTCAAATTTGTGAGTATTTGTGGTTGAAATTTGAAACAGATGGAGACAATTGAAACTGGAAACAAAGGGTATGATGCTAGTAGTTAGCTTAGATTTGTGACTTTTGTCAATTAATTGGAGGTAAAAGAGATTTCAATTCAAAATATATCTTTTTTGTTCAAATATAGAATAATAAGGTTGGTTAGGTATCGCGAACACATTTTTTAAATGATGTGTAGTGAATAGATTGTCTCAAAATGGTAATTGCTTGTGTTTTTAATAGATGATTACTTGTCTTCCAGAGTTTTGGACAGCATGGAAGGGAGCTTATTACGTCTTGGTGTATGCCAATTTTCTTTCCAAATGCTAATGATTGCAATTGTTGTGAATGCCAATTTTCTGGTCTTGGTCTTGGTCCGTTCGAATTGGAGGCCTTGCAGGATTGGAAGTACAAGTTCATGAGTACGTATGTTAAGGTTGGAAGCATCAAGAAGGAAGAAGTTCCAGTGGTGGATCGTGAATCTGCAGCAGAGAAGATTGAAGGAGATGTTGCAAAGCCAATTGAAGATGGTCCATTGGAAAGTGCAGCCATTCAGTCTGAGGAAACCCCATCTGGGGTTGTGTAAGTCGCGCAGCAAAAAAATAATAGGTTTTAAAAAAAATTATCTTGGACCTTTTTGTATACACGAATATGAGGAGGGATTTGTTTTCATACATTTGAAGATCTCTCCTTTGTTTCTTTTCGATCCTTTACCACTAAGCTTTCCAAGCTATGACTCGCGATCTAGCAACTGTGTATGAGCATGTCACAGATTCCGGGAGTTCTTGAATGGAGGCTACTGAGATGGAGAAGACAACACTTTGTCCTCTTGCTAGGGTTCTGCCAAGTCTTGAGCCAAAGAAAAAAAAAATCTTTTCTTTTTCTTCTTCTCCTTGCCGCACCTCTCTCTCTCTCTCTCTCTCTCTCTCTCTCTCTGTATTAGGGTTAGGTTAGTTTGTTTCCTGATAAGTATATCTTATATACCAGGATCCTAGAGTTTAGTTAACCAAGTCAAAATAGGATTATAAATCCTTTTTAATTCAGTCACCACTAGCACTTGAACCTTTGACCTCTTTAAAGTAAATAAAATAATCTCTAATATTTTATTCCTTTGCTTTCGTCAAGGTTCAAACCTTAACCTCCAAATAACAATTAATAATTCTTAATTATTAATATGTCAATTAAATAATCATATTATTTAATTATATTTGATCAATCAATTAAATAATTTATTAATTAAATAATCATATCATTTAATTAATTCCCAGAATATATCAAGTTACTTTTGTAACATAATTAATTGGACCATCCAATTCACCATGAGCCTTGTTACTAATAATTGTAAAGGGCTAGTAAGTGGACCTAATTGACCTACAATTTTGAGCTCCAATAATAATTAGAAAAATTAATTAAACTCTTTAATTAATATTTCATGATTATCAACCTCGGAGTTATTCTACTAAAAACCCGAGGTTGCACTCTCGTAACTGTAGATGTTTTACATAACCAAAATATCAATGTCCATCGATATAGCTATTTCATATGGTATGATCTTCCACAAGTAGTTCATAATTAGAGCTAGGTCATAAAGTCCGTTATACCTTTCTAATTATATCTTTTCCTTTAAGTACCATGATTCTCTAATGAACAATTATATCCTTTCTTCCTTTACGGAAGAAGGAAATCGCTCTTAATCGTTCAAGTCCCGAATCAATCCTTAAAGAAACTACTTCTCTACTTCTCACAAGAAGGAGTGGATTCCTCTATTGCGTGCATACCTTCCCAGCCACAAGTCAAACCATGATTCCGAGATACGGAGTTATTGATCGGGAATGCTACTACGATCTCACTCATGATATGTCAAGAAACACGATCTAACTTGAAGGAGTTAGTAAGACACTTAGGATTTAGATCACCCATATACAGCTATCATTTGTCGATATATATATGAATCTTTTCAACTAATGGATCTTGGTGATAGATTCATATATATCGTGGCTCAGTCCTATATGATCACATCATATAAGGTGCATCCATTCTCATATTACCATATCAATATTCTAGGATAAGACCACCATACATTATGGAATGGACCATAGCTGTAGATTATCCACAATTAAAGTACCCAACTTTATTTGCTTTCTACAGACTCTTTAGATTGCACATCCCAAACCGAATTCCTCTGTGTATGACATTCATATACTCAGTTTGAGATTACATCTAGCAATCTTGGATGTTTAGCACATATAATATAAACGTATGAGTCATATTTATTGAATGAAAATGCTACTTCTTTTATTAATGGATTTATAACATTTACAAACTACAAGCTTTAGGGCATAAATCCCAATAGGTTGATGCTGCGAAGGAGTAATATGCGGTGGTTATAATTCGCAATCACAAATCAAGTATAGTGTCTGGCTGCATGTAATTTGTAAAATTTTGTTGAAGTTTTACTTTGTTAGTCTAGGAAACTCATGTTGCAAAGTTGCTTCAACGTTAATTTCATGAGGAAAAATAAAACCGAGCAGTTATATATACTTTAGGAGTTCAAACAGCAATCCATGTGTTTATGTGGTTGGGATACTTGGCCTAAATTTTCCTGTATTGTGATCACATTACTCATGAGATTAATGTAAGAATCGCAAGCATTTTCCTTGAAGTGGATTTTTTTTTCCCACATTGACAGAATATTTATACAGGCATTGATATCAGCCAAAAATAATAATTTGTTTTGGTAGTATGGGTTTTTTTTTTTTTTTACTAAAAAAAAAATAAGGAAATTGTCAACAATAATCCTGTAAAATTATTAACTAAGAATATTTTTCAATCATAATATTATTATTTTTGTTAAATATAATATATAAATATATTTATTTAATAAAATCATATACATATTGACTTGTCATGTTCCATTTGTCACTATTATATGGTAAGCACAATAGGGACACTCTGGTCATTTGAACCTCTTGTCCCGTCTTGTCCCAGCCATACCAAACTCATAATAGTTAATAGTTATGTCACAAACCTTCTAAACATAATACAGAACAACCTGTTCTATTCTGTCATGTCATGTCATGTCATGTCCTATCCCGCCTTGTCCTGTCACATCTCCGTCCCAAACACACCCTCTGATTTCCACTGACAGCGAAATCGCCAAATAACTTGGAAGTCTCCCTCCATTCGATGTGTCACCCAGTAATCATTCGACCACAACTGCAACATTTGATTTCGACAGTGTTGCTAGCATAATGGGTGAGACAGTGAGCTATGGTAGGTGTTGGATGGTTTTTTTTAGATGTAAAAATAATGGTGATGATGACCAGATTGATTGATATATATATATATATATATATATATATATATACAGTCTTTCTATTGTCAGTTCGTCCTGATAATAAATATATCATGACGAAGAATGTGGACCACAGATTATGGAGAAGTTTTGACAAGTGCATACACTTTGAGTCAAAGTATGTAAATCTAGTGGTCCACATTCTTCGTCTTGATATATTTATTGTCAGGACGAATTGATAATAGAAAATATGTATATATAGAAGATTAATCTAGTGTCAATGAGAAAAAAATAGTGATAATGATATTAATTTCATTTTGATCTTGTGTTAGTGATGAGGAAAAAAATAAAGATAATGGTATTCAAGTCTTTTAGAATGTTGATATGTTATTATTATTTTTTATTATTAAATGGTTAGAGCATCTCCAATGTAAGTATGACTTGTGAAAAAAAAAAAAAAAGATGCCACGTAGGATAAATAAACGTTATATTAATAATTGTATCTCCAATGCAACCGTGCATATTCAACCTCAAGCTAACGTGGCAAAAAAAAATATTAGACATTGTCAACATGACCGTCCACTTTCAAACGGTCTATTGCACAGCTATTTTTTAGGTTGACTCAGCAAACATTTAAAACTGACATTAATTTTTCATATATTTTTGGTAAGGAAATAAAATAAAAAATAAAATAGGAAAAAAAAGATGGACATGTCATTAAAAAAATTGTGTTTTAGACGGAAGCATTGGAGACCGAATTTTGAGTTGATTGTCTATCAAATCTATTTTTATGCCACATTGGAAGCAAGTCTCTTGACATTGTTGCCATGTCAACAATTATTGGTATGCAAGCCATTTTTATATTGGAGATGCTCTTTGACATTGTTGACATGGCAACAATGTCAAGAGACTTGCTTCCAATGTGGCATAAAAATAGACTTGATAGACAATCAACTCAAAATTTGGTCTCCAATGCTTCCGTCTAAAACACAATTTTTTTAATGACATGTCCATCTTTTTTTCCTATTTTATTTTTTATTTTATTTCCTTACCAAAAATATATGAAAAATTAATGTCAGTTTTAAATGTTTGTTGAGTCAACCTAAAAAATAACTGTGCAACAGACCGTCTGAAAGTGAACGATCATGTTGACATTGTTGTCATGTTAACAATTATTGGTATGCAAGTCATTTTTGCATTGGAGATACTCTTTGACATTGTTGACATGTCAACAATTATTGGTATGCAAGCCACTTTTGTATTGGAGATGCTCTTTGGAGATACTCTAAGAGCATCTCTAATGCAAAAATGGCTTGCATACCAATAATTGTTGACATGGCAACAATGACAAGAGACTTGCTTCCAATGTGGCATAAAAATAGACTTGATAGACAATCAACTCAAAATTTGGTCTTCAATGCTTCCGTCTAAAACACAATTTTTTTAATGACATGTCCATCTTTTTTTTCCTATTTTATTTTTTATTTTATTTCCTTACCAAAAATATATGAAAAATTAATGTCAGTTTTAAATGTTTGTTGAGTCAACCTAAAAAATAACTGTGCAACAGACCGTCTAAAAGTGAACGATCATGTTGACAATGTCTAATATTTTTTTTGCCACGTCAGCTTGAGGTTGAATATGCATAGTTGCATTGGAGACACAATTATTAACATAACGTATATTTATCCTACGTGACATCTCTTTTTTTCACAAGCCACGCTTGCATTGGAGATGCTCTTAGATAATCATTCAATTGTTATTATTAAATATGTTTATTTATTAAGCAAGGGTAATTTTATCATTTCAAGATCAATGGTTAAAATTAACGGTTGACCATTAACAGTAAGATATATTTGTGTAATTAATAGCAAAAGTTGAATATTAAACCTTTTCGAAATACTTTAGGATAAATTTATACAATTACCCTTTTTTTTACACGTTAGTGGCATACCAGTTACCGGTTACCGACTATTATCAATTATCAAGCATAAAATAATTCCTTTAAAAAAAACACAGAAAATAATGATAATTATGCTGACAATTTAAACTAAATTGGTAAATTTAATCGATTTATGTTATTGACAGCATTTTTGACATATATGACCATATGAGTCCACTGATATGGCCCTTTGCGGTTAGGGATGGGCATTGGGAAAACAAGGATGGATATTGGTCCTCCCATCCCCATTTCTCAAACTATTCCCCATACCCCCATTGACAACCAAAAAAAATAGCCTAAATTTCAACTCAAATTATGTGTCAAATGGTTTTTTCATTAACCTTATCATCATATGTTGTATGTGGTGATGACAACTCATTGCCACATTTAAAATATCTACAAGAATCAAGGTGTATTCAATTAGGACTAGATTTTAAAGGATTTTCTTAGATCATGGATTTTCTTAGATCATGGATTTTGGTGGATTTTGGAGGACTTGATGGTAAGAGATATAAATATCAAATGACATAACATGTTCGGCCTTCTCCCCAAAGATTTTGGTGGACTTTGCTCTCTCTCTCTCTCTCTCTCTCTCTCTCTCAAAACAAAAACGTGTTGCTTCTTCTCACTTCTTCTCTGCTCAAATAATCCTGATCGATGATCTTCCCTTGCTGATTTTTCGACTGCAATATAATGAATAATTTCTTTGAGAATAATGAGTTTGATACATATATATATAGTAAAAACATTGTATATATATAATTATGCAGAGCCAATAGGGATATGGACACTATAGTAGTTGAATTTGGTCTCCACCTTGAAATGAAAAATCACGGGTAGCATACTGCAAATTAAATGGATTCTTTGAAGTTTAAACATTGAATGAAGGAATCATGATCAAAGCAATTGAAATTAAAGAGAAAACAATATTCTCGTGATCATCTATCTTATTGACCAATTAACCTAATTCTAAGTATATATCATTAACGTGATACATTTGTCTTATTGAAACATAATACATGACAAAAAATGATGGTTTTTAATTAAATTCATAAATGGATGCATAGACATATGTTATTTACTTAAAAATAATGGTATTCATAAATTGATGCATAAACGTATATTATTAAATTATTATATAGATAACGTGATATATTTGTCTTATTGAAACATAGTACATGGAAAAAAAAAAAAAAAAAAGGAAGCCATAAGCAAAGTCCAAATGGAGAACTGGAAAGGGAAATAGCTGATTAAAGGGTGAAAAGTAATAGAAGAGAAAAGGAAGAAAGCAGAGATTGCTGTTAGTGCTGCAAATTGTATTAATGGATCATATTGGTTGAGTGTATAGATTGTGTTATTAGGCCATATAGTGGTATAATTCTCCATCTATAATGGAAATCAGAAATAACAAATCCATGAAAGTCCATAAATGTCTAAACAAATCTATAGAAGTTTGAGATAGATGTCTAAACAAATCCATAATAGTCCGAGATAGATGTCTAAACAAATCAATGAAAGTCTATGTGGATTTATAAAATTTCGTAGAAATTCATGAAAATCTGTCACTTAAAAAATGTTTTTAAATGTCCTCAAGAATCCTAATTGAATATACCCTCCTAAAGTGCATCACCAATTTAATATACTGATATATATATATATATATATATATATATATATAGTGGTTCTCTCATAAGGGATCCCTTATTTTAATTTTGGTAAGGACCACCATGAAATCATATCGATTTGAATGAATTTTAATCTGAATTTTTTTTGTGGATGATAAGTTCGTTGAAATCTACCTATGAATAAAATTTGAGAATTTTTCAAGCACAAAAACTATTTTTACCGATTTTTTTTAAATATGAAGGCATTAGAAAAATAGGCGAAATATAGGAAATTCAAGAAAAATAGTTTTCGTGCTTGAAAAATTCTCAAATTTTATTCATAGGTAGATTTCAACGAACTTATCATCCACAAAAAAATTCAGATGAAAATTCATTCAAATCGATATGATTTCATGGTGGTCCTTACCGAAATTAAAATAAGGGATCCCTTATGAGAGAACCACTATATATATATATATATATATATATATATATATATTATACATGTCTAAATAGAAACTTTAAAAGTTACATACATGATTTTCACGAGAAAATCTTCCATGGGTCTATCTCATATGTGATGTTGGTGAAACAAACCCAATGAGAGAGTGACATTTGTCATAGCTCTTAAAAACAATTCCTTACTTTTTATTCACCAGCTAGATGATGACACCTGGATAAGTTATTAAAATCTTTCCCTCCCTTAGTTAACTCCGCCAAACAATCTTTCCGTCTTCCTCACTAAAGAAATTTCATCTCCTCCAGTCCTCCTCCAGTCCTTCACTCAAGAAATTTCATCTCCTCCACCATTTCATTGTTTTGAGGATTGAAGACGTTTAATGGTAAGTTTTTATATTTATTAATTATTATTCCAAAATTGACAAGGCAAGATGAGTACAAACGTGTCAGGGCCATGTCATTGAAGTGGTAGAGATGGGATAATCATAGTGTAACCAACAAATACGAATACAAAAATAAAAATAAAAATAAAAATGATGATAAGGCCTAAAGACTTTTGTTGCGCCTAGTGCCTACCAAATACCAATTTAACACTATAAGCCAACATATCATCCCTCGAAGGAATGTCTTTTAGTATTTGATTATTTTATTCTATATATAACATGATTGAATTTTGATTTAACCCATTCATCAATCATCATCCAACATTCAAAATTATAATTTATGTAATTAAATATTTTGGAGACATTATCATTAATACAACATGAATTATCAGATCAATAATTCCTCTCCTCTCCTCATCTCACGACTTCCGCTTCATTCTGTAAGCATCTTGTGCATAATTTCACTTGATCGAAGCAATCTTTGAAAATACGGTACACATTTTCCACCAAAACATAAATTTCATGACCGTAATTGAGAATGATCAAGTCGGACAGATACCTGTTATAGAGGTGATGACAATTAAGGTGAAGAGAAACCATGTGTGTCAATAATGTAGTCAAACCGAATTGGTTTACCAAGAGTTCAATTTTCACAAGCACCAAGCCTACTTTTGTCCGGCCTAATAATATCACATCTTTTACCAAAAGCCCAACCCAAAATGTTAGTCAAAACACCTCACTCCCAATTGAGTGGATACTAGTAGCGTTCAAGAGCCATTGCAAGTCAAAAAACCAAAACGCAAGAAAGATTATAGATGAATGGCTCTTTCTTTTTCACTCAGGGAAATACACCAAGAAATTTGACTAGCTGCTTTCCTCAATGTCCTTATTGGATTTAGCATCTTAAAATAAAAAATAAAAAATTATATAAAAAAAAATTGGGTTTCCTGTGAAAATGGTGGTGATCAAATTGGAGTACCTCAAAAGGGGGCATGTATTATTAACATGCAAAATTGCAAGAGGTAACCAAGTCTTATCTTACATCTTAAATCACATTCAATTTCTGTGTGCTTCCTGGGGTATAAGCAACTCCTGATAATCGTCGACCACCACCTGATTCACATTGAAAATTAGACGACACGAAAATGAAGCACTCATTAAGATGGTTCTTGTCTGGAGCAACAGGAGAGAAATAGAGTACCTCATAACTATTGCCACCATAAGTGTACTCCACATACAACTGCTTAGGCTCTCCGGGACAAGGATCACAGAAGCCCATAATACCCGACTTCTTAACACCCTCATGAAGCTGAACCAACAATGGAATTTAGACAGTTAGGTACAGAAAATTCGTACTTAGAAAGCTTCTTGGGAGAACAAGGGTGGATGCAAATTTAAAACAAAACTGTTATTAAATCCCAATAAGTTGTGCAACACAGACAGTTACGTAGATTCACAAGCAACAAAATATGGTGAGCTATTCACATCTCCGTAATTCACTTTAACCTTCCTTTAACTAAATTTATGTCAAACGAAGCCCAGTGCTTCTCTTTTCAAGTTCCTTCACTGTGTTTTAAACACTTTTTTATTAAAAAGCTTTAATAACTCTCTCAATGTTCCAACAATAACTTGAGGAAGCGCCATTGTTTCCTTGTCTCACTTTCTTCTTCTTGGGTTAACTTTCAGTTACTTCATCGTTGTTATTGTGGACAAATTTAATAGGTAGTGTAAATTCATATAGGGGTAGTGATGAATTGGCACAATCACATCATATAAATTTTGGAACTTTCAACCAGGAGTCATACAGAATGTCACTCGATGCAACAAGGAAAGTAAATTCCAAAAGGTTTTCTGGCTTAACCATAAACACTTGACCTTTTCTTAACTGTGTAATGGAAGCACATGCATCAATTGTTATCAACAAATTCAATTTTTGCAAATATTTGTATTAGGACAAGAATGTAATTCATCTTTAGAGCAGGACGTAGAAAGAAACATACCTTGAGTTGCCCAGAATCGTTAACCAGGAAATTAAGAGGTACTGTAACATCCACAACTTGTGAAGCTAATTCATCTCCTTTGGTCAAAGCTTTACTAGCTCCATAAATTGCTTTAGTAATAATCAATCCACCTGTTTTCATTTGCTTATTTCTTTTCCTATTAGCCACATTTTGTAATAACTGCTGGGCTTTTTCTGCCGCTGCCTTTGCCTCTCGAACCTACATATTAAGTAAGATACAAGATATTCAGAACAAAGCCAAAAACCTCCAAATTGCCATAGAGTAAAATGCACCTTCTAATCCAAGCAGATTTTGGTATAGCTTTTCCTTTTAATAATTGGGACAATATTTTGCTCATTTCATAATGTGCACCATAAGAGTGGACTAGAGAATTTCCTTATATATATATTTATATATGTATGTGTGTGTTTGGGTGGTGATAACCTGTGCCCTAAGGTTAATGCCTCAAAGAAGGTGCACGGTATTTTGTAAATAAAAAACATTTATTACTCTTATCATCTCACATTATAACAAAACATTAATCTATCATAAATCACTCAAATACCAAGTTTACCCTTCTTGTATACTTTCATTCTTATTAATTGGTGGTGCCCACAAGAAAAACATCATAAATGCCATCTCATAATTATTATTATTATTATTATTATTATTATTATTTTACAAATAAAACATCATAAATGCCATCTCATAAATTTTAGCTGTTTTCTAAAGAGATTTTATAATAATTATTATTATTAATTTAATTTTACAAATAAAATATCATAAATGCCATCTCAAATTATTTTTTGCCATTTCAAATAATTATATATGCTGATATGCATACAGGCTCTCTCTCTTAAATGTGGACTTAAAAATGAGGTTCTCGACTGTGAGCAATTAGATAGATGCAATGACTACCGATCAACATTTAAAATTAAATTATATTATTCACTTTAAAAGGCTGCTGCTAAACTCTTTTATTTATAAATAAAAGAGTTTATTTCTTTTGCAGGGTACCACTTTGGCTCCCTGCACAAAGAAAGTCGCTGCCAAGTGGCAACCTTTTAATTTAATTAATGTATATATGTTTTAGATGTTGATTGTGAGCCATTGAATAGATTCAATGGTTCACTATCAAGAATCCCATTATAACATCTTAAAGTGCACCTTAAGAGAGAACCAACACACACACACACACACACACACACACACACAGATACTTTAGCACATACCAAAGCTGTGTAATGTAACCCCATGCCCAAACAAAAAATAAATTAAATCTCCTACAGGGTTGGTTGAAGAAGATTGATCTCTAAACCTCTTATTTCCACTGCAAAAGTCTAAACATGGGATATTCACTTGGTGACTTCTAATAGTTGTTAAAAAAGAAAGAACAAATGAAAAAAGCTAAACCAGCCTTTCTCAATGCTCATTTATATAAAAATATAGTGTACAAGAAAACGATTGAGCAAGCAAATGTATCTGGCACTTGAAGTGTGTAAAGCAGGGTGACCACGAGGAGTGTGTAAACCAGAATTGCTTTAGTCATGTAAATAAGTCATACCTGGCCAGAAGTTTTTTCCATATTCTCTAAAGCCTTCTGCTTTTCCCTCTTAAGGTAATAAGGTTTCAGAACGAATTTCTGCAAGAAAACAAATTTAACAAAATATATTCAGGTGAGAATGCTTCAACTTATAAGTCTACAACACCAACTAAACCCTGAGATCACATCATAAAAAGGATAATAATAACCCAGGAACATTGCAGAAAAATTAAAAGAAGCAGCAATAGATAATCATCACCATCCTACAATAGGCGAAGTAAATAAAATCCATTAAAATGGAGTTCTAAACGTTTCTAATCTGCGAATAAGGGAATGTTGTTGGCATATATGATTCAAATAACCTATGATAGCTACTTGCTACTTGCTAGATGCCTAGATAAACATCATTGTTCCTTTTCTCCAAACCAAATGGTAACAAAACTGAGACCCAAAAAGGGGAAAAAGAAGATGAAGACAGAACATAGAAATTGTCATTCACAGTCAGCTCAACCAGCCATAAGAATTTCCATCTAAACATCAAACTGTACAACCGAAGGAAGCTCAACAGTGTCAGCCATGACTCCTTACTGCTACAGGAAGTACTATGCTTTCTATTAGCCACTGCCTCTATATTGCAAAATTAAATCAGCCTATTCTAAGTTCCACAAGGTCATGAACATAGTACAAGTCAATACATAAGGAAAGTTGATACAGAAGCAACTTATCTGAATGGCAATAAGAATGATACACTCAGATAATCTACACCACTGATTCTAATTACCCAAAATATTATCTTGTATAAAGATCCAGAAAATTTCGGCAAATCAATTGTCAATAACTGTCTAATTTTGGTAATTTTCAGCCAAGAGTGGCAAGATCAATTCCCTAACGGATCCAAATTCAACCTACATTAGACAGTAATATAAAGTTGCAGTTAATAAGAATCGATTCACACATGTAAACCCCTACATAAGAGAAATGCACACTAAATCTAGAGTCTTCATGTAAAGTTGAAATTTTTCTTGTTTTGTGGACCTTGCAGAAGAGCTAATATAACGAAAAGAATTTTTTTTTTTTCAAAAACAGAAGAAAAATACATTAAACTGTTCATTACTTGTAAGTTCAGCAGCTCAAGCATAATTTATTAATATACATCTCATTAAAAATAAAAAAAAAAATAAAAAAAATAAGAAAAAAAGAAAACTCGCATCTGAAAATGCTAGCAATAACTTTATGGACTAAACTCTAGAGTGCAAATGAATGAATTTCCTTAGGATATCATCATAAAAACTCCCAAGTAATAAAATTAAAGATGGTGAAAATGAACAATGAGATTCATAAACTGTTCCAAAATTAAGTCAAATAAGAGTGTGGTATATGATAACCTTGAGTACAAAGTAAATTGATGTTGGGACTATGAATGCTCCAGTTGCAAGCAAGGAATTGAAATTCCTGGAAAGCAAAATCTGCACATTTCAGCCGATTAGCAACAGATCAAAATCTGAGAGGCAAAAACCAAAGTGATGTTGACAGGATCACAGGAATCGAATCAATTTATAAATCAATTTTACTGAGCTAGTGAACTACAGTGCACAAGATAATTTGGGTGAATCAAAGAGGTAGCAAGAGTCGATGAAAATGGATCACATCCCAATATCCCCTTACACAATTAAGTCAAATAAGAGTTTGCAATAAATGTATTTAGATTCTTAACCTCCATAACCTTTGCAGAAAAAAAGCCCTTTAACTAGATGTAATACTCGATTTCATCCACCAATATATTTTAAATGAAACTTTGGCTTTTTGGTGAAAACAGGTTGGTCAAATTGATGTATGGAATTCAAGCCTAACACTGAAAATTCTTATATATCTTTGTGATAATTTTGTCTCCTCCCATGAAGTTTTGTACCACATATTTGCTAAAATCATACTTGTCTGGTAGTCAGTGTTGGCCTCAACTTCAACTCATGGAATCTGCAGAAATCATCTCTGTAGGAACCTAGTGACAAAGGGCAGCATCACCTAGAACACCCACTACAATGTGTACAGCATTATTATGACACATTAGGTATTGGCATATTGCAATAATTTGCTCAGCTATAATCTGCGAATGCTTTCACTGTCTACAATAAAGCACGTTCAGCACTCCATTTGTCATTTACAAATGTTCTAATAAAAAGTTTTGGCATGTGAACATAATATCTATAGTTTCATATAGTCTTCCAATGCAGTAGCCAGTAGGTATAGAATCATCTTTCAAAGTAAATCAAATATTCATTAAGCTTGCTTTTGCATAAATAATCACTTCCTATAATTTCCACACCATTGTTCATATTATTTTGAGAATAAAAATGATGCATCAATACAATTGCAGAATTGCTATCGAAGTAACAGAGAAAGCTCGATAAACTTCTAAATACCAGAATCTTAATTAACTACTCTACCCTCAATGCCCATCCCAAGACCAACCCCATAAAAAAAATAAAAAAGAGGCACAGACACTTGAAAAAATGTCAAGCCGAAGACATATGAAATTGATTTTTAATATGAGATTGATTCAAGTAAAAAGATAGAATGTGCTTACAGGAATAATTAACTTTTGACCCCCACGACGTAACTCAAATTTCCAAAAAATACCCTGCCAGAAAAAATGGATATATAAGATATTCAGATACATAAATCACAGGTAAACACTAAAGCAACAAATCATTCCACAAAATGGAATTCTTAGATTTCAAACAGACAGTAATTGCAAATAGGAATGCCAAAGTAACTATCTTAATCCTGAAAAAGAAGTGCCCAAAGAACCAAGATTCAATACCAACCCAGAACATTTCATAAACGAATCTGAGTTAGCACAATAGTACAGTGCTAAATCATTGAAAGAGCTAATTCAATTAAAACAGCAGTATCACAAACACATTCAAATCAAACAAAGGATCTCTGAATGTCGAACTCTATGAAGACACCCCTAAACCACCTCCTGCTCATTAAGATCTACCTTAACGAACAGAACACTTCCCTTGTAATAGAAATAAATTATGGCACTGGTTTTAAAGTTAAGTGTATATGCTAGGCAATATATTCGTGCAACTCTATATCATCCTCTAGAGAGACTAACGAGTAGAATTTCAGGATACTGCCATGCATAACAGAGTAGTGTTGAGGAATAAACAACACCAAAGAAAAATCGGTTGCTTTCGGTAAAGATAAGAGCAATACCTTAATTCCTATCGAATACATCATTCGGATGGTGCTGAATTCGGATATTTTCCTACCACCTCCAACTTCAATCTCAAGAGCAGTGCTGAAACAATAAAATTTCTAGTCATGAGAGAAATCATGATATTCTCAACTAGCTGGAATATTTGGTAGATTACTATGTCGCTTCCTTGCAAGAAATCCTCCTAATAATTACTGATAAGGGAAAAGAACAAAGTCACACAGCAAAAACAAAATACTAGTGTAGAACACCTTAAGCATAAGGTCAATTCCAGAAATGTTTGCTTACATAAAAATTCTGATTATGTATGTGTTAGTTTCAAGGAAATCTGCTCTGAAAACCTTCTCAACATGAGCATCCAGTTGACATATTGAAATATTTTCAGGATGCCCTCTTATTGTCAGCAGAAAAATTATCTATTGCTAGAACATCTGCTCATACACGGGTTTAAATTATTGCAATGGCATATCTGGCTCAAATTATAAGTTGTACCTTAAGGCCATTTGTTATGTTTCCAGAATATTCTTTAAACAGTAACTTATGCTGTGGTTCCCTTGTATAACAAGCATTCTTTTGACCAAATGATCTCCATTACTGACATCTATAAGATTTTCTATTTTTAAATAGTAATACTATAACTCTAAAGTGACTTTTAGAAACTTAAGCAAGCTGCAAATAATGACAAGGGAGGAACATTTCCTGTAGTTTCTCCTGAACATCACAGTCAAAAGCATTACACTTATCATGAACAACTTTTCTATTATTTTATGCACACTCAACTTTAACAAACTTTAAATGATTAATATTCACTGATATAATTCTCAGCAAAGAATTCTTTAATTACAATTTTTAGCTTTAGTTGTGAGTAATCATAATTTTTGTCCTCTATATATTAATACTAGCTAAACATATACGAAGAAACTGATTAATCAAATTAAAAAGGCATATTCCACTACTGCTCACAAAGTATTTTCCATAAAGATTCTGTTCATATACCTTCCAAACCTGCCTACTATGCGGCCATGAGACTTTTTGGAAAAGCGACGAGTATAATGAGCTGATGCCCCAAAAGAACTTGTACCAATCTGCAGTCATAGAATGTGAATGAAAGGAAAACAAAGAAAAAAACAGGTGGACATTTTTTGAAAAACCCCAATATAGTTAGCACAGCACTGTAACCTTTCTGGGCAAACAAATATTTCACATGATAAAAGGTAATAAAAAAATGTACCGTCAAGTCTCCAGCAGCAGCTATTCTCTCATCTTTTTTTTGCCATCCAACAGCAATAGATGACTCTAGACCTAACAAAAACTGTATCTGGAAGACAGAAGGGGATACACAAGAATCAGCTAAAAGATAATAAAAGCCACGGAAATTAAATATAAATGTAAAATTCAACATCCACATTTTTCCATCCAGCAACAATGTCCACTATTTAAGTTTATAATTAATATTGCCAAGGTTGCACTGACCAGTTTACATTTTACTTATATTATCTCCTCCACTATATGTACCACATTTCAATTTCTTCATGTTCTCATTTCTCAAAATTAGTCATACATAACATTTTCATGTAGCAAACAAGAGAAGAAAAAATAATAAATGATACCAAATAAATCAAAAAATAGCTTACATTTCCGCTTGATGTTTCAGAGAGTTGGCGGGTCCAGGTATTGGAAAGATTGATTGAGCCATCTCTCAAAGACATTGCAACAGCCATAGTCGCAGTTGAGTGTGATGATAGGTGACTGGAAAACAGAGAATGATATAGAGTGAACCTAGTATCCGTGCTTGATAATAAAAATGACATGAAAACAAAAACCCTACCGTGTTGTTTGCACCCCAATAAGTGCCCGTAAACCAGCAGAAGCCATAAATTCTATGGATGAAACGGAAGACATCTGACGTCTAAGCACAACTGAAGCAGCTCCACCACCACCACCAGAGTTTTCATTGACTTCCAAATTCCCACCAAATGCAAGAGTATTACTTTTTGATAATTGAGAATGAACTTCACTAGACATAGCCATTCTGAAATTTGGGTTTATAAACAATGAGCAGCCAGATAAAATCAGCACTTAGACGTTAGGAAAAAAAAAAAACAAGAAAAATAATTCATTTAAGGCACTACTATTTGGGAAAAGAAATCAAGAGGGAAAGTAGAAAAAGAAAAAAGGGCAGTACCCTCCCATTATGCCATCACCCTCTAGAAACTGTGGCAAAGATAAAGCGGCCAGCATCGTCCCAGACGGCATAAAATGTGCTAATGTCTTCTCTTGTTCCTTCCTCTGCCGTAGCCTTTCAAGTTGTTCTTTTAACTCTTCAACTTTATTCAGCTTTGCACCAAGTTCCAGACCAGATGTAAGTCCTTCCATTCCATATATGTCATATATCTGCCGTTTATTCTCATCTGATAGTATTTCGTATGCTTCACATATTCTTTGAAAGTTCTCGGTAGCAATTTCTTTCATCTGAAACAAACGGGGAAATAAAACTACGAATCACTCTTCTTTCCAGAAATTAGCAAAAACAAAATCCCACCTTCTTGAGTTAAAATAATGAGATGTGAGGGAGATGCAGTGATAATGAATGTACAATAAATCTTAAATTTCATTGCAATGCGAAAACCTTTCTAGTTTCTATTGAAGTTTGAATTCGGAAGCTGATTAATCAAATAAATCAAAAGATTGCTCCACCAAATTCAAAGCTAAGCATAAACAATCAAAGGACACTTTGACTAATCACGCTAATCCTCTAGTTAAAATCTATTTGCGCAAAACCAATAACCACTTAAAAAAACCGTTAATACAAAATTATTAACATAAACTTACACTCAACTCACACGAATTCAAACATTGAACACGAGTTATGTCTCTAACAATACAAAGCACAAAAAATATGCAAACAAAGATATATAAAAAAAAAACGGAGCATACATGAGGGAGTTGGTTTTTGTCAGGGTGATAGACTTGAGCCCATTGACGATAAGCTTTTCTGATTTCCTCATCGGAAGCTTCCGGTGATACGTGCAACAGTGCGTACAGTTCTCTGTTAGGGGGTCCATTCTGGGATTCATTCATTTTTATCGTTTGCTTTTATTGTTGTTGGTGGTGGAATCGAAATCACATCACAGTTGCTTGATATTTGAACATGTTGATGAACAAGCAGCAGAAATTGTGTTTGGACTCTGGAGGGTTTTAGGGGTTTTTGCTTGTTTGGTCTGCGTGTCAGGTATCGATTACGGTTAACTGGTTTTATTATTGCGACCGGTTGGGCCGAACGTGGAAGATTTTTTTTTATTATTATTATTATTTATTTTATAACTTTAAAAAAAATAAAAAATAAAAAATTCAATTATCATTGTGTACCAATGCGAATAGGATTCAATTATCATTTTTTTATTTTTTTTTTACGAAGAGTGTGTTTGGTATAATATATTCTATTAATAATTATAAATATATATAGTTTTTATATAAAATATATCAATTCCTACATGTAGATCGTTGGATTTAAATGATTTGACTTGGTTGCACTTATCAAATCATGTTTTAAATCCAATAACCCATTTACAAGTAACTGATATATTTTTATATCAGTTCGAACTGTTAATAGAAAGAATATATAAATATTCTTTTTTTCTTTTTTCTTTTTTCTTTTACATGAAAAATATATAAAATCTACTAGACCAGGGTAATGGGAAAATATTATAAGCAGCCCTCTAAGAATAGTGAAAATTATTTTTAATAATATGCATGAATGTAAGGGTAATTACATCTTTATTCAAATGAAAGATGAAAGGCCCAATTCCCAAATGCCTCACTTAAGTGGCCTCTAGCAAATCATGATGATTGAGTGTTTGCTACTATGTTATCTGATTGTTAATATAAATAAAGGAAAATTGCACAAACATACCCTGACTTTAACACATATATGAGGCATAATCCAGTTTTGCTAAAATTATAAGAAAATACCCTTGACTAACCGTTGACTGACAGTTGACCATACTAAATGATAAAATGACCAAAATGCCCTTCTTCAATGTTTTATTAATTTTTATTTTTTAAAAATACTGTAAATATTAAAATAATTAAAAACTAATTAATTAACAATATAAAATTTAGAAGTCAAATATTACAAAATATCCAAATTACCCCTCAATATTATAATTTTTTTAATTTTTTAATTGTTTGATAACTGTTTCGTAGGTCTCTATGGAGATCAATTGCTATTTATTTTTTGCTTTTAACATTTAATTTGATTTGCTTTTCCTTAAAAAAATATAAATATAAATTGTTTTGGTTGGCTTTTAATATATAATTAACAGTTATCAAACAATTAAAAAATTAAAAATATTATAATATTGAGGGGTAATTTGGACATTTTGTAATATTTGACTTCTAAATTTTATATTGTTAATTAATTAGTTTTTAATTATTTTAATATTTACAGTATTTTTTAAAAATAAAAATTAATAAAACATTTAAGAAGGGCATTTTGGTCATTTTATCATTTAGTATGGTCAACTGTTAGTCAACTGTCAGTCAACGGTTAGTCAAGGGTATTTTCTTGTAATTTTGGTAAAACTGGATTATGCCTCATATATGTGTTAAAGTCAGGGTATGTTTGTGCAATTTTCCCTATAAATAATTGTTCTAGCACTTGTTACATTATTACTGTTTAACATGGCTCGATGACACACTGATAATCATCTCCGATAATTAATAATCCCGTATAAAAAAATTGTATGAGACTATATATATATATATAATTATTATCAATTGTGAGATTCCGTACAAATTTTCGTATGGGATCAAAGTTTACCACACGTGATAAACCATTTAAACAACAAGTACTAAAATTATATATTTTTTTAATTTTCTTATATGTCTCCCATTTTTCCAATGCCTTCATATCTAACAAAATTGAGATAAATTGTTCTAATACTTGAAAAATTCTTAAATTTATTCATTGATAAATTTCATTAAACTTATCATCCAAAAAAAAAAAAAGATCAAAATTCATAAAAATCGATGTAATTTCATCAAGATCTTTACCAAAATTAGAGTTATCCATAACTTGATAATTACTACATATATATATATAGTCTTTCTATTATCAGTTCGAACTGACAAAAGTTATATCAGTTCCTTATATGTGGCCAACTGGATTTAAATACTTTGACTGACAAGTGCATACAGCCAAGTCAAAGTATTTAAATCCAGTGGTCCACATGCAAGGAACTGATATAACTTTTGTCAGTTCGAACTGATAATAGAATTTTTGTATATATATATATATATATAAAGGTTGAAAAATATTGAGAAATTGGCTGAGTAAATCAGAACCAGCATTAAGAGAGAAACGAGATATTTAATATATATATATATATATTTTCTATTATCAGTTCGTCTTGACAATAAATATATCAGGACAAAGAATATGGATCACTAAATTTACATACTTTAACTTAAAGTGTATGCACTTGTCAAAACTTCTCTATAATCTGTGGTTCACATTCTTCGTCATAATGTATTTATTGTCAGGACGAACTGACAATAGAAAGACCGATTATATATATATCTATGTACAAAAATTCTATTATCAGTTCGAACCGATAAAAGTTATATCAGTTCTTTGCATGTGGGCCACTGGATTTAAATACTTTGACTTGGCTGTATGCACTTGTCAGTCAAAATATTTAAATCCAGTGACCTACATATAAGGAACTGATATAACTTTTGTTAGTTCGAACTGATAATAAAAAGACTGTATATATGTATACAGATTTTCTATTATTAGTTCGTCCTGACAATAAACTTATTAGGACGAAGAATGTGGACCACTAGATTTACATACTTTGACTCAAAGTGTATACATTTGTCAAAACTTCTCCATAATCTGTTGTCCACATTCTTCGTCATGATGTATTTATTGCCAGAACAAACTGACAATAGAAAAATTGTATATGTATATATGTATATATACATATATATACAATTTTTCTATTATCAATTCGAACTGAAAAAAGATATATCAATTCCTTGTATGTGGACCATTGGATTTAAATACTTTGACTTTGTTGCATGCACTTGTCAAAACATCTTTTAAATTCAATGGCCTACATACAAGGAACTGATATATCTTTTGTTAGTTCGAACTGATAATAGAAAGACTATATATATATATAGTAGCAGCAAAAAGAAGACACAGGGCCTCAGGCCCACTATGAGCCCATCATCATCCAGGCCCGACTTATCAAATGACCTATCAAGTGGACATAGTGTTTTGGTGACTTATCGTGGCAACAATACTGCTGCTATTATGACTTATGATGAACAAAAGTCTAGCCCATAAAGAAAGCCCAGTCATAAAGACAAATACTCTATTGCTTCTAGCCATTTGGCCATTTCAGCCCAATCACCAAGACCTACCATACCAACCCCACTACAAATCACCAATAGTTTCTCCCCTTTAAAATTAGACTCTTCATCCTTTAAAACAGTAGCATCTTCCCATATCAGCTCACATTCAGTAAAACAAGACAAAATTGTTGAAAAGCAAAAGACATATGCTCCCTCCACATCATCCTTCCCTAAAGTCAACAACCCGACATATCATTATCATGAAAAACCCTATTTTGACAATTTTTTTGTAGTAAAAGCCCCACTATTACTCGAGACTTATTTCAAGGAACCTAAAAAACTGGCGGATGCAATCATTGATCCACTGTTTTATAGGATTCCTGATGACATATTAAAAAGACATATTTTTTATGAATTCATCCTTGTGGATACAGATTCAATCTATATTTCGGATGTTTTTGACAAAATTGACACGAAAAAATTAATTTTTAGAAAAATAAAGTTTTGTAAAATCATTACTTTAGAGCAATGGGGAAATGACCCAAATAACAAAAGAAGTTTTTCTAGACCTTTCCACGTTTCTGAATTTTCCTATTGGGATTATATTGACGCGTGGACTTATGTTTTGTATGGCCAAAATCCAGGAAATTCTTTATCTTGGTTTATCTACTTTGACAAAGATTTTCCTCTTGACATACCATTCTGGTTTCTGGAATGGTGGGACAAATATTGGTCAAATATTGATTTCCTTCCAACCATCATTAAAGAATGTTACCAGTATTGGATCACACATGTTGATAAACCCAAAGATTGAGATTTTATTCTTGACTTATTAATCTTCTTCAGGATTTTCAATCTTACCTGGATTTTGATGCTTGATTATAAGATTCAAGAACTACTTATTGGCAATGTCAATGTTCCTTATTTTGGAAGACAAACAAAGATCAAATGGTGGAGTGGCATGAACATGGCTGACCATGGGAAAAATAGGGTAGCAAGATGGTTTAACGAAAACCCGAGCTTCTGCAACTCCAGCAAAGACCAATCCCAATTCTTAATGGCCAAATCCCAGAATCAAGCTAGAATTGCAGCTGCAAAGACTCCTGAGGAACTCTTAGCCATCGCTGATGAAATGAGAAAAACTATGACAGCCATTTCCCAAAAAGACTCAGATTCAGAAGACCATGATGATTTTCTCAGTGAAGATGACCCCACCGAAGGTAACAGCTATTCTCAACAACATTGTGGGAGTATTTTCGGCCATGACTTATCACAGTTTCAGGGGCTTTAGCCCCACAGATTTCACCAGACTTATCCTTAGAGAGCATGGAATCCACTATTAGCATTTATCACTATTATAATCATGTATTATCCACTATCAATCCTGTGTCGGCAGAGAAAAAAAAAAAAAAAAAAGTAAAGAGTGTCGGCAGAAGAAACAAATTGAAAGTTACCCACTTTCGCCCGTGACTAAGTTCCAGCAGCAATTATCAAGCTCCAGCAGCAATCATTCCTCCACTACCAAACCCATGTGACAAGCTTATGGAATCATCAAGTACCATAATTGCTTCAGCAGCAATCATTCCTCCATGTGACCAGCTTATAGGGTCTTCAACGACCATTATTATGTTGGAACCAGAGTCAATCTTAACCTTGGTTATCACTACCATGGTAATTGGTCTGGTCTATATAAAGAACTCTTCTCCGGATGAGAAGGCAGGTTCTGATTTTGATGTTCTTTTCCTACTTTGTAATCTTCCTCTCTTAGTTTTGTAACCGTCCCCTCTTAACATTCCCTTCCTTTGTAAAAACAAGTTTGAAATAAATAAAGTGTGCGACTTATTTGTTTATATCTACATTGCTGTCAGACTAATACTGACTACAGTAAGTTTATATTAATTTTATTTTCTATTATTCAAGTTGGAATTCGTTCCAATTTCATGTTTTATTATTTTCTGCATTTTGTCTTGTGCATTCTGTTAGCTTTGTTGGTTCTCCGTTTTTTATATATATATATCAGAGTACCAACTGAATTTCTAAGTATAGTCTAAATTATCCGTAAAATTACATATTACCGGACAATCTGTCCATTTATAGGTATTTATATTATCCATCCCGGATATTCCAGCCCAGCTGGGCATGATTCACTTCCCTATACTTGGGGGAACTGGATTTGTAATTGTAACCTCAACATTAGACCAGAGATATAATTACCACCACACCGGGCTTCTACGAATATTCATTATAACATGATAAATAAACATAAATTATTAGTACATCCAGGATGCCCTGGCACACTTTAAATAAGTTTACAAAAAATGCCCTCTTAACCATAGAGCATGAACTCAAAAGTTGTAACATAACGGCAGGCTACACAGCATTTCTCATTGACAACTGACCAGCAGCATCACACCGGCTTGTGTTCAAAAAATTGTTGGCGTTATGAGAAAGTGTGTTGGATGTTGACCTCCCCACTTGATGGATCAAATGAAGCTTCGATTAGTGTCGAACAACATTCACCTGTTCGTCCAAATCCCTTGGTTCCGACTGTCACAGGTGTGGCCAGAAGCTTCACTCCTTGCTTCCAGTACCTTTTATCTGAAATAATGTAATAAAAGCGCATTGATACCTTTTTACTTTCTTTGACATCTTATAATCACAGAGTTTTGGGTGAAAAAAATTGGTTGACCAGTGCATATAGATGGGAAGTATATGATAATAATTGTGGTTTGACATGCTTTCATTGAACACTTCGTAAGTGAATGAAACGGTACCTGGTCCTGTCGATAACACAATAGAATTCTCTACATCCATCACCCAATCAATCCATAAGGCAAATCCATGGCATATCCCAGGCTTGGTAAATTCAACCTGCTCTTCCAAACACTTGATCAAGTTAATTTCAATCTGTCATATGATGAAGTAGAGAAATGTATATCCGATGCACCATAGCCTAGTTCAACTAGTGCAACTGTTCCAATTAAGTTATAAAACCATGGAAGGTCCTCATTTCTGGGGCCACATCATGGTTTACCATGTCAGAACTCAGATGCCTGTAATAGCTTAACATGCAATAAATTAACCTTCTTGTTTCACAACTATATTGAAGAGCAAAGACCTCAGTAAACGAATATGATCAACAACTTTAAATAGTTTAAATCTGAATGGGGTTTGTAACAATTTTGCAGGCTAGAACTGTAGAACTGCTGCTGCTGTGCAATTAGTAAAACCAGAAAACTGAATTCCAACAAATGTAGCCAAGTCTCCAAGACCAATAATACTCTTTGGCCTCTGCTTAGAAGGTGAACTTACCAGGGCTTTTCCATGACATTGACTTATCGGTTTTGAATGATCAAACTCCATGACTGTAAATACCTCACTGAGTTCCTGAACATATCCAACATGATAACATCAGTTCCGGTGAAGTAATTGCTATTTTAGAGAGAATTTTTTTTACTTCTTTCTCAAACCCTCATTTTTCTAGGTATTTTTATTACCTTAATCTCCCCACACTGCCAAATAAAGAAAGGCAGGGAAGGGCCCTCTTTTGGAGGGGATAAATCACCACATGCTCCTAGTGTGGTATTTACAACTGCATGGTCAAAGCCTTCAATCTTACTTAAGCTGCGACGACTATTCCAAAGATCCTATACAAAAGATTGGAATTATAACTTTATGCATATCAGTTAATCACATAACACATGGTTCATGCCAAAATTATATACAAGCTTACGGACAGGTGTGTGTGTGTATGTGCAGAGCCGGCCCTGGGCTGGTGCAAGAGGTGCACCCGCCCTGGGCCCATAAAAAAATAGCAAAAACTGTTATTAGATTTTAGCTTAAAAGGGCCCAAAAGCTAGTTATTTTTTTAAAACTAGGCCCAATAAAAATAAAATAGATATTTTAGCCCTGGCCCCCTGAGATGTCAGGGCCAGCCCTGTGTGTGTGTGTTATCACAAAACTATCTGTTTTTCTTGCAAGGGAAAACAATACTAACTTACCGGAAGAGACATAGCACAAGCCTTCAATATACCCTTGCGAGGCATTATTAACACATCCTCGGAAAGGATAGGATCAAGCATAGTCCGCTCCTTCCTAATCAAATTTAAAACGAGGAGGAAAAGAAGTCGATCAATTCAGAATTTTTTTTTCGAATTGAATAAAGAGTACCTGTTACAAGTGTTAAACATATATCTGCACCATCCATAGACCAACCTTATGCAGAATGCCCCCCTTATTATTTTAAGCAATTGTTAGAATGATAACTCTTATAATGATGGCAGCAAAATATACTTTTGGAGAGGTAGATAGAGACCAAAGCATGTATACAAATAATTGAAGAACGTCTTTATAGAATAGCAAGCGTGGTCTAGTAAATGATTTGAAATGCATGAAAAAATTATATACATGGAATACAGGAATGGCAAATATTTAATATCCACATCTTAACATCACCAAGTATCAGTCATAACAGCACTTTTTTACCTAGAGACATTCTACATTAGGAAAAATAATATAATATTCCATCATTCTATGAGTATTTCAAAATCTTTTATAAATTTTACTAGAATCTCAAAGATTAAAAAAAAAAAACAAAAAACAAAAAACAAATAAGGATTTGTATGAATATCATTATTTATCGGCAAATTACAAAGTCCGGGTGAAAGTAAAGTGGACGTGCAAACTGCAAACGAGATTTTGACCGGTGCCGGTAACAATTAGAGATTATTATTATGTGCACAAGGGTTCAATATCGATCCCAAAAAGGACTTTTACTGTTGTACATCATAATTCAATAAAGGTTTAAGAATTCTTAAAGGAATATTAAATTAGAAATAAATACCAGAACCGCAAGTTCTGCCATGGAAGCATGCCATCATTTCCATAATAATATGGTTCTCCAATTAGCAGATCAACCTGTAGTAGAACAAGTGATCCAATTCAATTATTATCAGTCATCAGTCATAAGCATTTTGAAGTAAAATATCAAAGAAACTAGTAAAACTGAAACGAGGATTAAGGCTTCGTTAGGAAAAGCTTCTTCAAGTAGATCTTTTTGAAATAGATTTTTTAAGTAGACCTTCTACAAGTAGAGCTTTTAATGGGAAGTTGGTCGTTTGGTTGTCAATTAGAAAAAGCTTTTTTAAATGGTACGATTACCAAAATATTCAAAAGCTATTTTAAATGATAGGGTTATATTAGAAATTTTAATGTTATTAAAAAAACTCAAAAAGATCTACTTGGACAAGCCTAAATTTGAGCTTCTCCAAGTAAACGTAAAAGATCTTTTTTAATCATCCAAAAGCTCTACCGAGTGATAACCAAACAACACAAAAAAAATTTGAAAAGAGCATTTTTAATTAAAAAAGCTCTTTTAGAGAAGCTCTTCCAAACAGGCACTAAGTTCATAGTGCTCCAAAGGAAAATAGGAACACTTGTTAAAGTAGCATATTACACAAGGTTCAAAAGTTAAAGTTCTAGCGTTTCTACAAGTCAATAGTAGGTTCAGCAAATCAACTAATTCTGGGCAGAACAATGGAGCTGCTGGGATTATCATTGAATAAATAGTCACAAAATAGAGGCACAAAAAATATTTAATTGAACTGAGATCGCATAATGGTTTTCTTACAGATTACAAAACAAGTAAAGTAGGGCAGTGTTCAGTGTTTCAAATGTATGTACTTATCATGTAAAATGCGAATGTAAAGTAAATTACCTTCTTTTGATGAGTATCATCCATAGTCCAGCACGTTTTCCTCTTCCGAAGAACTTCTACATGATCCATTGAGAAACCATTAGCATCAGCAACAGTTTCCAAATATTGCGCACCCCTGTCTCCCAGCCCCGGAAATAATGATAATACATGTGCCGTTTTAGAAAGATGTGCAATACAGATTGTTGAGAAAACACTATCATCTGCAACGACGCACAGCGGCTGAGCTCTTTGTGATAACTGGAAAATTAAAGTCCATGCTTAAAATATGCCAGGATGCCTGTGTACTTGAGTAGAAGAATAAGTTAATTTTTGGTGCGAAAATGCACCAAGGAGTGACAGAGATCTTACAGCATTTCTTATGGCCGTTAACATGCAAAGCCTCCATTCACCATCGCCATAGATGGCAATTCTTTCTGGTGGTAGTATGAGCTGAAAATCCTCAGTTTTTAAGTTATCCTGTGTCACCTCAGTTCTTGGTATTTTGGGGTTGAGATTGTATGATATACTAGTTTCAGTATGAGAAGCATTCAAAAGAACCTCTTCACCCTTGCATATGGGCATGCCTTTGCCTTGAACGAACCAAACACACTGTTTCCAATGATCACACCAATCTTTAGTACCTGTGGAGCATCAAACCAACTTCATTTATTACATGAACATGAAACCATGGAGTTTTTGCAAGGAACTAAACCAATTATTCTTATTTTATCTTAGCTTTCTCAAGATCTTTAAAGTTACTACAACCCGTTTGGTACAAAGAGATCTTCAAACTTCTTAGGTTATGCCTAACACTTCAACTTTTACAGTAAAAGTTTAGCAGGTGATATAAATTTTGTAATCATTCTATAACTATAAAAATAGTAAGAACTTTAGTTATCATCTTTATTTAATTCACCCCAACATATGATCTCCACATTGTTCAAAATAAACCAAGATCTGTTAATAATAAGATGCATGCAATTCTGAAGCTACCAACATTGATCTCTATATAGTTCAAAATCAACAATGATCTATTAATTGTTAGATGCATGAAATGCTGAAAGTTGAATCTAAAAGTAAGTGATGGGGGGATGGGACTGCTAAAGCTGGCTTCTAAAAGAAACATCTAGGACTAATGTCTTAGAATATCATTTTCCATCAAATTTTGTGTCTAGCCAATTACATAATTCTTATCATGAATATAAAAAAATTTAGAGTTCATGTCCAATTATTATTGCATAAAGACCAACCATTTCCTCATTGAATAGCTTGAGCTTTTTTCAAGAATGTCATAAGCTCACGATGACCAAAATTCTTTATATGCATAATATTATGGTGTATGTGACTCACTTGTATTAATTGGTGAACTTATCCATCTAGGGGCAGTGGAATAAAAGATTGTCCCTTCTTGATCAAGTTGAAGAACCCACCTGAAAACAACAGATTAATAACAACCGGTATAACTCTTTCTTAAAAGGAAATTTAAGGTACAAATATCACAAATATAATTACCATGAAACTACAGCATTGACTCTACCATCATCAGTTGCCTTTATATGAAGCTCAGTTTCCCCATGGCTGTCTGGTCGTTTCCAAAAGTCAAATTCAAATATTTTGAAGGGTTCTGACAGCTGAACGAATCCTAGATTGAGTAGGAATTGAACAGCAGGTACATTCTAAGAATTCTGTAAAAGAGAGGTTAATGTCATTACCAGTTTGATTTCTTTTGTTATAGCATCACAATGCATCGCATATTGTTGAGACTTGACACGTAAAATAGTATGCAAGCCAGTTGGAACAAGATGAATGCCGTCCGATGCTTTGGCTTCATTAGTATGCAAATCATGCAGCTTCCACAGGGACGTGCTCTCAACCAGCTTAAACAAGGAAGAAGAGAGAGAAGGCCAGAATAGAGATAAATCATGTGAGCCTTAAGATGATTAGGAATCCACTTTTAACCAAAGAGATCAAAATCAGTACAAAAATGAAGTAACCGCCAACTATTAGAAGACAAGTTAACTAGCTAGAAAAATGAAAGTTTCCTAGAGGCATCCACAACCACAACTATACCAAAAACAACATCGGATAATTATGCTGGGGGTTGGGTGGAAGGGAGGTTGGGCGCAGAGACATAGAGAGAGAAAAAAATACATATATAGTGTTGCGGACTCCTCATTCGAATTTTATCTATCCTCATCAGTTGACCAGACTTAATTTTACAAAAAAAAAAAGGCACCTGAATGGCATGTTATTACTCTTATACTCCTATTTAAGAGTGAAATTGATCAAACTGACAATTATGTACTTACAAGAGAGGAAGAGAATTGAGATTAGTTATCAATGACAAATTAAAACATGAGTTATACAGTCTAGATTCTGCTGTGTAAAAAAATTAGGATAACAGTGGCTTGTCCCAACTTGACATTTGACTTAAAGCCAACATAGTTTTCAAATGTGACAAGTCCTTTCTTTATTTTTAAGCAAAGTTAATAATGTTTAAAAAGCATTAAATTTCTACATGACACTATTTTCAGAAGATATGAACAATGTGTATAAAATACCACAGAAGAAAACACGCTTCTAAAGAGAAATAGAAAATTGGAAGGATATAAAATGCCAAAAAAAATCAGAAAGATACAACCTAAGAGTATAAATGTATAATAGAGGATCAAGTCAAACACCTGCCCATAAGTGGTTGCTCGAAATGGCACAACTAGTGGATTTTCCACCAACAGCATGTCATGAGCATGTTGTAGAGTTGGTATTAGCCCTTCACCTAACAACTCAGAGTCCAGTATTTCACTTACCTGCATATCAAATCAAAAGGCTTCATAAACTATGGGAAAAAAGTGAGGAAGCAAAACACAGAAGCAAAAACTTGAAAAGGAACTCTTTAGAAGAAGGTGATCTAGATAACACTCATTTGCACAAATGCCACCATTTTCAAAGATCACATTTTAGCTTAGCATGCCATGTTTTAAACTTTTATAAAATGTATTTTGATCCTTATGTTATGCATAGACCATTTTGTAATTCAAAATGCCATGGCCCATTAACATGTCAATTTACATTGGTTAAACCACCTACATGGATGTTTCCATACATGATGAATGATGATTGATGGCGTCACACTCAAAGAACCTGATCAAGTTGCACCAAAAGTAGCCACAATCTAGTTCTGTTTTGATAACTGCTCCTTGTTTTAATTTCAGTGGATAATAGCAAATGATAGCATAACCGGTACCTTTATTTTCCCACTAATCAAATAGGCACTTACTTTACAGACAACATCACAAAATTTATGTTTACTTCACAGCATGCATCTTAACATTAACACCAACTTACAAGTTGAAGATGAAAATATAATGTTACTGCACATATACAAGTAATAGTGTAATACTCACAAGAACATCAGCACGAGAAACAACGTCAACACCAACCGTAAGTTCATCAGAGCGCTTGTTGATAACATTTATATTCCTTCCCATACCATTGATGTGCATAACTTTCCGCAACAACTTTACCATGGGAAGGTAAGACTCGCAAGCTGTCACCATTCCTTCGGTATTATGTTTAGCTGTGGAGTCACCAGAACCCATTGCCCGTGCAGCCATCATTGATAGCAACCCAGTTCCAGCCCTACACAATAGTTTCATAGCAATTCAACTAAAATCAAAGTAATAAAGAATGGTTAATTCACATAAGAAAGATAATACAATTTTCTTTCTTTTTCAATAAGAACTTGCTCGAGCAACTGTGTCCAGTTATGCTTGACAAATAAATTTCTGATGCAATAATCGATAAGGTCTACACACATAACCTTTTATATATGTTAACAAGCTCACAAACACACATGTTCAAACGCAAAGAAAATCAACATTGGCGCTTTAGTAGTAAATTCAATCAATACGAAGCATTCTTAAACATTAAAAAAAAAAAGAGAGATTTAACGGAAAATGATAGCGAGCAGTACCCAATATCAAGCACGTGACAGGGCTTTGTCACCGTCTTTTCGATGGCCAAACGATAGGCGCTGTTCCTGCAAGAGTCGTTGAGCATATCGAGATACGACGTCGTAGCCAGAAGCGGTTCTTGCGATGTCTCCGGAACATCCTCGTTTTCGTCGATGACGATCCACTCAGATTTACCAGTGAGTGGTTCGAATTTGAGCTGGAAGACTCGTTGGGTCGACATGGTGCGAGTGGTGGTGAGCTTGAGCGAGTGAGGTATCCAAATCAAATGAATTTTGGCGCGTAGAGAGAGGGAGGGGTTTAGGGCTTTAGAGATCGGAGAGAACATGTGAGACTGTGGGTTGACACTTGCCAGTGAGACGAAAGCCGTTACTGATAATATGTGTGGGGTTTTATTATTATTATTATTATTATTATTTTTAATAATAATAATACTTGGGACGTTTGTTTATGATAAAATAAGGATTTATTATTAAAACCCTTAAATAAATCCTAAATATATTTTTTTTAAATCTAAATCAAAAAATTTAATTATTAAAAAAAATTCATAAATTAAACTTTGGCCTATAATAAATTAATAATAAAAGAATGAATGAATGATTGTTAAAATATTGTTTTAATTAAAATATTAATTTCATACAAAATATTTCAAGATTAAATAATTTTTTTTATTTGTTTTAAATACATATTTAAAATTGATGGATAAAATTCAATTTACTGGCTGTATATAAAATTATAGGTTAGAAGCCCAAAGAAAGAATTTTATAAGATATATGATTAATGATAAAATGGAAAGGGTCAAGCTATATCGAATTGAAATTTAAGTTAATATAACCTTACCCAAATGGAAATGATAAAGTTTGTGTTTTTTGTTTTGTTGGGCTTTTGAAAAACCTCTACCAGTAAAAGATCTACTAGTAGTAGATCTATTAGAAATAGAGTTTTAAAAAAAAATATATTAGTTGTTTGGTTGGTAGAGTTTAAAATATATATATATATATCTATTTGGAGAAGTACATTCTCATGAGCTTTTATCTAGTAGAGGTTTAAACTCTACTGACCTCTAATCAATCTAAAATAGACAATATTACAAGTCCAACCAAACAACTCTAAAAAACTCAAATAGACGTTCGTAGACCTTTTGAGGCAGTAAAAAGCTCAACCAAACAAGCACAGCTTCTTACTTTCAAAGTTACTCCCCTTTTATGTCGGTAGAACTTGTAAAATCTTTGGCAATTATGAAAGGTTTGGAACTTGTTAGAAATTCGGGTATTTTTCCTATTTGTCTTCAATTAGATTCGTTAGTTGTCGTCAATCTCATCAAATATTCTACTCATTTTAGTTCGGTTCTTATAGGAATATCTTGGATATTGCTGCTTTGTTTCCTAATTTGGATTTTCGAATTTATTTTTAGAGAGACCAACTTAGTAACTCATTTGTTAGCTTAGTTAACTCTCTCATAGGATCGTGAGTAAATCTAGATAGGGGAGGTCCCTCTATTCTATTGTTAAGTTTGTTCAGAACGAACTCCATATAGATTTGTAGCTCGCTCTTGTTTTATGAATCTCTTTTAAAAAAATAATCATAAAATTATAAACATATTAATTATAGAATAGTTTATACATTAGGTAATAAATCAATGTTTTTTTTATTTTTTTATATTGTTAGGTTTTTTTTTTTTTTCGTAATTCAAATTTTTAAACGAAATAATTCAATTATTTGATGATTTCTTAGAAGGTATTTGTGACGTAAATACATATTAATTATTTAATTTCGATTAAATTCGCCCATTTTTAGCCTTTGAATTCTTGTAATTCTTCTTTGGTTTAATAAAGTTCAATTTACATTTTTTTTTCCTTCTTTTAAACAGATAATCAGGATTAAAAAATAATAATAATAAAATTTAAAATAAAAAATAAAAAAATTAGTAAGATAAATCCGGATTTGTGATTGATATTTTCCAACTAGGGCAAAAATGGTGGGAGCAAGCGCACCTACACCGTGTGTCTTCTGTGAGATTGCCCGAAATTCAACATCTACTCCTCTGCTTCACTTTGTCTGCTCCTCTCTCTCCCTTCAACTTCATCATCTTCAATCATCAACCGTTTGGTTGCAGAGAAACATTTCCAATTAACCATTTTAATCTCACCTAATTCTAGCATTTTCTTCCATCTTCTCAGCAACCAAAAGGGGTGTTTCCCTGATCTACCTTCTAATTATGTCCTTGTTTGTTTTATAAACGTTTTGCAGGATGACAAGGTCGTCGCGTTTCAAGACATCAGGCCTTCTGCTTTCAGGTTTCACTCATTGTATTTTTAATTAATATATGAATAGAATTCTTCAGTATTTGATTTGACATGAAAATTTGTGGAAATCAGAGCGTTTATATTTGAATTGCTTCCGGTTTCACTGATTGATCTGATTAGCTTTCTATATTTATTCATTTTGATCATTATCTGGATAATAGTTTGATCATAATTATTGAAAATTGCGCTTGGAATTACATGCTTGTAATCAGAAACATACATATTGTAACAAATTTATTATAAACGTATACAAATCACTTTGTTTGTGATTCACTACTGTTTGTAGAAATAACATTGATAAAATAATAACAACCAGCCAGTAAAATTTAAAAATACATCAAAAATTAACAACTAGCAAGTATGCTATAAAACCTTATGGCTTCTTGCCCTTCTCTAAAATCACATTCGATTTCGGGTGACCACATTGTAGGCATTACTTGGTTATTCCTGTGGATCACATTCCAACGGTGAAAAATCTCCAAAGGAGGGAAGAAGACTACTCATTGGGTAAAGAAGTTCTTAATTAGTGCTTAATATCCCATTTCTCTCCTCTTTTCTTTTCCTCATGGTTATCTGTTACATGGCTAAAATGCAATTTGCAATTTTTTTCAGTAAGTCACATGTTAAATGTTGGGCAAACACTATTACGCCAAGATGCACCTCAGTCCAGTCAATACAGGTATTGGTTCTTGTATATATGAAAATATAGACAGATTTTTAATGCCTCTCTTACTTTCTTTCATGCACAATAAAATTGATCAGATAAAGCTTTTACGCTGCTTCGCTACATATTAGAGAGCTCAACTGCCATGTTTTATTGAAACTTATGTAAATTGTTCTTGAAACTTGGTGTCTATAGATTATCCTTACTGTTTCCATCACCTTTAACTCGGCTGATTTTCTGTTTATAGTTGCATTGTATCTTAAACATGGGGACTTTCTGGCCTTGTCTTCACAGCATCAATTCCGCTTGAACTTATTTTCTTGCATCTAGCCCGTCCCTTCTGTTTATTCAGGCCGCATTGTGATTTTATCTTAAAGTGAAGGAAATGCGGCAGAAACTGGAGAGTAGGCAAAGCTTTCACGCTCTATACATGAACTTTTGCTCTCTTATTGATTTTATGCTAGGATTGGAAATAAATAACTAATTTGAGTTGGATCCAGCATTTATCAACATAAATTTATTTTACTATTCCTCTATTGTTGGTTACTACTACCATTTGAGCTTAACACTGTAACATAGCAGTGATTTTGATGCATAATTTGAATGATGAAGGAGGTGAAACTTCATCAAGTTTGCTGATAGTTTGGTTGTTTTAATCAATGACCCCTTAGTTTGCATTCTCCTGAGAGATTTAGTTGATTTTGATTGTGAAATCTAGAATAATTTTAGACTATAAATTAATAGTAAGGTGTGCCTTAAATTTTGAAAATTATAAATTTGGGGTAAACTGAAGCTGCAGAATCTATTGAACAGTAAGCTGGCTATGAGAACAAGCTTTAAATTGTTTGATCCTCTTTGCTCTTGGGCAGATTTGGGTTTCATCAGCCTCCACTGAACAGTGTCGACCATCTCCACCTCCATTGCTTAGCTCTACCCTTCATACCCAGGCAAGTTCTCATATTCAGCAATCACTTTGTGCTTGAATTCTATATTGTACATGTTTCCATGCCATGGAAATATGGAAATATCCATTGGAGTTTCTAAGTTCCTAATTCTCAGAGAGATTGAACAGGTGGAAACATTTGAAATACCTGTCTTTGGGTCCATTAGGTGGGTTTATTGAAGCTGAGAAGTTGCTGAAGAAGATAAAACCTTTATCGCCTATTGCTTCTTAGGAGTGGTTATTTTCTATTGGCTGTTCATTTTTGTATTGTACTCCAGATTACTTACTTCTGTCCCCTGAAGTTCTAGGTTATTCATGATGCTTCATAGTCTAAAAGCATTGTCACTTTCCAGTGGTTCTTCTGTATCAGGCAACAATACTTGATACTGTTGAAAAATGCTGTATACGGTACACATGAAGAATGCTAAGATTGGAGTTAAACTTGGCATAATTTGATCCATGGGGCGTTTTGAGAAACACTGTTTCAGTTATCAGGTTATGTTTGAGCTGGTCTTATAAGGATACTCTGGAATTTCACATCTTCATAGCTCTTCTTGATGACTGGTGGGAGCTGTGTCTTTGGTGGTGGGAACATAGGAGAATTCCCCGAGAGTTATACTTTGAGTTTTGGGCAAAGTGAAAAGGAGAAGATTCCTTCTTTCTTCTAGACTTGGTTTTCCAGTCTTGCAAAAGCCCCTTACGATGATTTTAGGAAAGATTCTATATATATTCAATGAATCATAGCAACATGGTGAAAAAATGTTGTTGTGGTAAAGATTTGTTTCTTTCTTCTTTTTTTTTTTCTTTTCTTTTTTCTCCTGTGATTTGGTCAATACACAATAGGTTCTTCCTTACTAAGAGAGCTATAGTAAATATGTGAAAATTCAAAGGCAGTTTTGTGATATGTAATGGAAGGTATTATCTACTCTAATGGGTTTGGTCATGGTAGTTTTTCCTTTCCAACAGTTATTGCTTTCATCTTTGATGGATTTTAGATTCAGGTTACCTATTTAGATGTTCCTGACTATGTATCTGGATTTACTTGAAAGATTTAGTTTAAGTGGTGAGATGCGATGGTTTTCGACCTAGAGTAAAAGATTCAAATTCTCTTGGGGTTGTCTACTTGGGATACTATATCTCATGAGTTTCCTGACTAATAAGATTGTAGGGTTTGATTAGTAGTCCATATCCTTAATAGAGCCCACTGACCTAAGAATTTCACAGTAGTCCTCAATTTAAAACCTATTGAATAAATAAAGGTTGGGGGGTTTTTGGTATAACCAAAAAATAAATCAAAGTTTGAGTTGTCATTGTAAAATTGGGGAAATAGCCTCTCTTAAAAGCTATCGATTAAATCAGTCCCATTATTTTTCAATTTTGTTTTGATGTACTTAATTCATCATTCCATGTCAAAGAATTGGCAATTACATTTAGTTCACATAGAGATATATCATGTTTAAATTATCGTTTGAATTGGATATTGTATCTGTAATTATCTACTGAATTACAAGAATTTAGATATTTACTAATTCCCTATCTAAATTGTAATATGATTTGACACCGAAAGTAATTTACTTACCAATGTCAAAAAATAAATAAGATTATGTTTTAGGTTTCCAGAAACTATTATGCTTCTTGTATTCTGAACTTTGGATATTTATTCAATCTGATTGTCATCCAGATTACTTTTTTAGTTCAGACCAGCTTTATTAAATAATACATCACTATCCTGCTTTACTTTTTTTTTCTTACTTAAATCAATGTAGAACTATTGAAGTTTGTCGTCCATCATTTACTTCTTGTGATGGTGATGGGGACAAATGACAACTACATTGTAGAAAAAGCCTAAGCTGCCCACAATTTTTTTTCTTTTTTCCATGCTTGACCTGCCCTCAATTGACTTGTTGAAATTAATTTTTCTTCCTTAGAATAGTAGGGGATGCTTCTGGTTTTATCATTCAAGTAAAACGATTGGTTAGATGGGGAACTATATGATTTTGAATGTACCTAGGTAGCCTATTGGAATTTTTTTGGGCAATTGCCTGATTTCTCAAAGGAAATTATCTAAAGATTAGATTGTTGATATGTTGTAGAATCAAGGTAGATATAACTCCAGGATCAATTTTGACAGATATTTTAGTATCATAATAAATGTTCTACGTGGATTGTATCACCGGGCAATGCAATTGATCCTATTTTGTGTATTTTGCAATAGAAAAAAGTTTGGGACTATATTCATTTAAGATTGCATAATCTTTTCTTAAGTAGCTGTGAATGCTAGTGTGGACTGCAGCCTTCTCATATGTATCTTGTGTAATGAGATCGAAGACAGCTTGCAGAGCCTGTAAGGTACGTAGTTTGATATAGTTATGCACTTATGTTACATATTCTGTGCTATTTGCTTGAGATAGTATCATAGGAGATAACAAACAGTAAAGATGACTAAAATTTGCATCATCTTTAACCTCACATGTGTCCTGTGTACTGAGATTGAAGACAGCTTGCGTAGGTCTTTCAATTGATCTTTGTTCGTAGTTCTTGACATTGTCAATGCATCGATATTGCAATCCATACTGTTATCTTGAAACTTTGGTCAGTTATAGAGTTGGTGAAAAGGAAAGGGGAAGTGGTCCATCCCGTGTGAGTGTGTGACAATGAATCTGGAATGGGACTATGGGAGGAACCAGTGAAAAAGGCAACGATCGAAAACATGGACAAACATACGTGTGCGTGTGTAGTAGTACAATATTTGGTTATGTCATTGTCTTAAGGACCTGTGTTGAAACATTAATGTGAATTTAGAGGTATACCCTGCCATGCTTCCAACTCAATTCTTGCACTCAATTCATACAATAAGCAACCATAGAAAAAACAAATGTAGGATTATTCTTGCTAATAATACATTGTGTTTATGGTCAGATACAAGCATGGTTAGTTCTACCGGACAGAATGTGACAACCAGCCTTTAATTTTTAAGATAGCTGTCTCATCCATTAGGTATACAATCACCAAACAAGCAGGTAAACAAAGTCGGCCCGTCGACATGTTTTTTCATAGAAATATCGAAAATGTATATCCTAATAAGAAAGTGTAAACTTGATTATCTTCTACTTTATATTAATAATTGGCATTGTTTGGTGACCTCATATAGCTGGCTCTTACAAGTTACAATAATATGAAAAAGACTTTTGAGTCGGATGTTGACAGACACCATGAACTTCTTTTCCTTGTAGTATGGTGCGTCCATCATTCGTTTAAAACATTATATATATGCATGGATGGTTGATGGAAAGAAGTCGTTTTCAATTTTAGTTTATTCATATATAATTATATATTGACATAAAGTTTATTTACATATAGGGTTGTGGGTTCACAAGTACAGCTATGTAATATGATTGAGCTTAGAACAGACAATTATGTATTGCTTAAAAATAAAATAAAAACTTGATGGACGAAATAGCATTTATTTGTGAGGACTATATGGATTTGTAACCAACTTAATAAGTTGAGTTTTTAATGGTATTTAACAAAATGATTTTAACTAACGATATGTTTGGTAGGAAAGAGAGAGTAGGATGGGTGGATGAATTAAGGAGAGAGGGTAGGAGGGATGGAGATGATAACATCTATTATTCATGTTGTTTGGTATTGAAAAGAGAGTTGAATTGATGAATTGGTATATAATTATAAATTTACTATATTACCCTTTTATAAATTGGAGGGTGATAAAAATGGGAGAGTAATATTGTTATTTTTGCCTATGAGATCTCTTCTTTTCTCATCCGTCCAATGATGGAATGATTGATTTTGGTGGGCCTGGATGGTGTTGAGATCCCTCCTCTTCTTCTCTCCTCTCATCTCTCCCTCCTACCAAACAGTGACTGACATAAAAACCCAAGGTTTGAATGAGTGTTTGGTTGAGGAAAAAATAGAAAAACTGATTGTTTGGTTTTATACATTGACACGCGGTCTTTCCCATGACACCAGAGATTTTCCTCCACTTGAAAAATTTTAAAAAAAATAAAAATTTAGCATCATTGGTCTATAATCTATATATGCTTTTAAAATGACTATAATACTCGGCTAAGAATATTTTATAAAAATATCTAAAGTCATTTTCAAAAAGCATTTTAAGTGTTTTATATATCTTAAGAAAATGTTTTTATATCTTTTTTGGAGTATTTCATTGTATATATATAAAATAGTCAATTAGTCAAATATAAAGTGTATGTGAGTGCTATTGAGAATAAATTCCAATAAAATTATAAATTATTTTTCAGTGCATAAAAATCAGAAACTACCGTGTACAATTACAAAATTATAAATTGTGTCGTCGCTGGTAAAATGGAACCATAAAAGATTTTCTCGATAAAATAACCTTTGGGTCCACGTGTGACCACAGAAGACTGCTATTTTGGCAATAGGCTGTGTAGGCGGCCAGCTCATGATGCCACTTGTCGGAATATTAAGCATTTGATTTGGCTTAGTTGGCGGGTGTTAAAAGCTATTCTCAACTTGGCATTATTGAATCCTGCAAGTATATCTTTCTTGAGCAAAGAAAATGATCTTTCTATGAAAACGATCCCGGTGAAGCAAGAATTTTGTTATTTGTGGCAGAATTTACAAAATAAATTTCATTGTCTTTTTTTTTTTCCCCGTTCAAGTTTTTTAATTGGACGATGACTGTATGACAGCTTACAGCTACCCATCCTATTTAAACATTCAAAATTTGATTGACAAGTTTCTCAAAATTTTGAAAATATAAAACATCGAAAACGATGTGACGAGGCCAAGTTTTCATTCATTTCTTTTCATACTTTCTAGTAGAATCACAGGTTTTGTTTTATAGATTCGACGATGGTGTGAATCCTATAAATGCTGAAAACTATAGATATTCAAATGATTGTATTGGTAATTGAATCTAAGGCATAGTGGGGCAAATAACAAGTGGGTGGATTTAATTCACCATTCTGTATATTAACATAACGAGGTACATGCACTTATGTTTCTTATGGCATTGAAATTGATATATTGGTTACAGATTCCTTTCAATTGAACGAAACCAACTCATCATTTGTTGAAATTCAAATTGGAATCTATAACATCACTGAACTATATTCAAATTGGAAAAAAAAAAAAAAAAAAAAAAAAAGGTTAAAAATCTTAAAAGCAAAGTAAAAAAGTGTAAATGCAGGGAATGTGTAGTTGTCATGAGATAGAATTAATACTTTTGATTTGTTTGTCTTTTGCTTCTGATACCATTTAAGTATGTCGAGGTTTAATGGTTCTACTGAGTCAACCAGTTGCACGTAAAGTGGGCAAATAATAAGTGGGCCCCATTACAAAAATCAATGTCTCTTGTCTATTTAGGACAACTGTTCAAGTCCTTCCACATTGACTTTCAAAGCCAGCTTAATGAAGCTTCTGCTTCACTTCACCCAATTAATCAATGAAAAAAGAAAATCAATGAAAAACAAATTAATTGTGTTTTTAATTAAAAGGTCCTACCGGGAGTCGAACCCAGGTCGCTGGATTCAAAGTCCAGAGTGCTAACCACTACACCATAGAACCCCAACGTGAAGATAGGTTAATGTAATAAAGTATTTATTTATAGTAAATGACGATGAAATTTTGCATAGCCTATAAAAGCATTTTCAATACAATGCTAAATCACTGTACCAATGCTATAATTTAGCACAAAGTAAAAAAAAATATGCTCCGATACAATGCTAAAATCTGTGCCAAATTTGACATATGATATAAACTGTGTTAAATTTGGCACAGCAATAAATACAGCCGTATTTATTGACTTTTTAATTTTAAATAATAAAAATTTAACAAACTTGGTAGGGAAAATTGAGATTAAAATAATTTTAAAAAAATATTCAATGCATCCATTTAATTCATTGGTTGTATTTATTGACTTTTATAATTTTAAATAATTAAAAAATAAAAAATAGCATATCAAATAGAATTTTGCATTGGAGTACAATGCTAAAATGATGTGCCAAATATAACATTTTACTATATTTCGTACCAAATTTAACATTGTCATTGACATATGCATCGGAGATGGTCTAAATGTGTAGGATTCATTAAATTTTGTCATTTCTTGAAATGGAGAGATGAGACTTGAGAGTTATCTCCTTGTCTTTAAAATTTCATTACTCATTTACTCTTGTCTTGTTTTTTCTTTTTCGGGTAACACATCAATGAAATGAAAAAAGAAAAAACATGAATGACCACCTCCTAAAACCGAACACCGAAAGGATAAGATCCTCTCTTTGATCCTTGTTTTATTTTTTATTTTTTTTAAATGTAATTAAAACATCAAGTTGTATGAGAGAAAAAAAATGATCAAATCTCAACCGTGTATTTTTTATTCTGCTTAGATGTCATTAGATTATGAAAAGTCAAAGAAAAACAAGACAAGTGATCCACATTGAAAATGAACCAAACAATTTTAAGGATTGTGACATTTTTCACCCTCAAGTAAGAGGTTGTTTCAAATTTCAATATCGTATCGGATTTTCAATTCTAACGTTCAAAACTTTATTAATTCGATAAGTTTCCTATCTAAGGACATCATTTCATAACGTTACATATTAATACGAAAGACCCGCATTCATACCCAGTAGGCCAGTATAGTAGTCTGCATGGCCTAGGTTATATTATTACACGTGTCGAAATGTAAAAGTAATATGTGCCACCTTGACAGTTGTCAAAATCTTTTTTATAATTATCATCTCCTGTTTAAATTAAAATAGATAACAAAATAAGTAACGTCAATGGCCTCTTGCTAATGTGGTGTGACTCTCCAAAAAGAGACTCCATCACCATGGTTTTAAAGCCTATGGCATACATGAATATATGCAAATTTTCCTACCAATAGTATGGGTGTTGTCCCACCAAGGTATGGGTGCTCTCTCCCCATTTGTGGGGGCTATAATCCGGGCTGTGCTAGGAGAGCCCAATCTCGCTGGTCCGGCAGTTGTTATATTATAAAAAAATAAAAATAAAAATAAAAACACAGTAAGTAACATTTCCATGTTATAAGCAGCCTATATCTACACACCCTCCAAACTCATACCCAAAATCAAAATCATATTCCACCAACCCAACATCCTCCTCCTCCTCCTCCTCCTCCTCTCTGACTTCAAACTCTGGTCTGCTCTCTGTATTCATTCATGGCCAATTCCTCTGTTTTGTTGTTTTACAGACTCCTTATAATTCTATTATCACCATTAATCTTCTCCTCATCATCTTCATGTCAAATGTTACTCCTCCCTCTCACTCACTCCCTTTCCAAAACCCAATTCACCTCCACCCACCACCTCCTCAAATCCACCACCGCCCGCTCCGCCGCCCGCTTCCGCCACCCCCAACGTCACCACCAACAACACCAACAAGTCTCTCTGCCGCTCTCACCAGGTAGCGATTACACTCTCTCTTTCACTCTGGGTGACTCCTCCTCTGTTTCTCTCTACCTCGACACCGGCTCTGACCTGGTCTGGCTCCCTTGCCACCCATTCGAATGCATTCTCTGTGAATCCAAACCCGAAAAACCCGACCCACTTAACATATCCTCCACTGCTTCCTCTGTTTCCTGTCAATCCCCTGCATGTTCCTCTGCTCACTCCTCTGTTCCTACCTCCGACCTATGCGCTGTTTCCAAATGCCCACTTGACTATATCGAGACCTCCGATTGTCAATCTTTTTCTTGCCCTCCTTTTTATTACGCTTACGGTGATGGTAGCTTGGTTGCAAAACTATATCGAGACTCTCTGTCAATGCCCGTTTCTTTGAACCGCTCTTTAGTCCTCAAAAACTTCACTTTCGGCTGCGCACACACCACTCTCGCCGAGCCCGTCGGCGTCGCCGGCTTCGGTCGCGGCCTCCTCTCACTTCCGGCACAACTCTCTACTCTGTCTCCACACCTTGGAAACAGATTCTCTTACTGTTTGGTATCTCACTCCTTTGACTCAGACCGAGTTCGCCTCCCGAGTCCACTCATTCTCGGTCGCTACGAAGACAAAGAAAAGCGTATGAAAACTGACGAAGCTGAGTTTGTATACACAGACATGTTAGATAATCCAAAACATCCTTATTTTTACTCTGTTGGTCTTGAAGGAATCTCTGTCGGAAAAAAGAATATTCCGGCACCTGGGTTTTTGAAAAGAGTCGACAGGAAAGGAAACGGAGGGATGGTAGTGGATTCCGGGACGACTTTTACGATGTTGCCGGCGAGTTTGTACAACCCAGTGATGGACGAGTTCGACCGCCGAGTCGGACGAGTTCATGAGCGAGCGAGTCAGATTGAAGACAAGACCGGACTGAGCCCGTGTTATTATTTTGATAACAGCGTTGTAAATGTGCCTGTTTTGAAATTGCATTTTGTTGGGAACGGATCCAGTGTGGTGCTGCCTAGGAAGAATTACTTTCACGAGTTTACGGACGGTGGAGATGGGTCGTCGGCGATGAAGAAGAGGAAAGTGGGATGCGTGATGCTGATGAACGGTGGTGAAGAAAAAGAGTTGAGTAGTGGGCCCGGAGCTACGCTAGGTAATTACCAGCAGCAGGGTTTTGAGGTGGTTTATGATTTGGATAAGGGGAAAGTTGGATTTGCGAGGAGGGAGTGCGCATCTTTGTGGGAAAGCTTGAATAAAAACTAACGTGCGCATGGGTTGACTTTTATTTAGCTTTGCTTTGGAGGGGGGTTTTGACTCTCCCTGTATAAAGGTCTATCGAAGCAAAGAATAAGTAAGGTAAAGTCAAAGAGCACTTCATTTTTTGCTTTGAGGACTCCACAAATAATGTATATCTGAAATGTTGATAGTTTCATAAGGTGGATGTCTAAAGCAAAATATGAAGTGCCCATAATAGAAAATGTGTAAATTGGAACCATGACTATATTGTAAATTGCTTCCTATGGTTTACAACTTCATATTTGCATGTATTTTAGTGAACCTTTCAATCTAAAATGCATTATTTTCATTCAAGTGTTTCCACTTATTTTCGTTTTTTCTCCATTGTAGCTATTGATAGTACCCATGAATTAGGACGGAGAGGGGACCATTGGAATTCTCTGTACAGTACTTATTTTCCTCTCGATCATTCTTTTAAATTAAACTTGTCACGTGGTATATAACAACTGAATCTTTCAATATGAGAATTTTACACCATACATGGCTTGACTTTGATGAGCATGGAGTACGCTTAATATTGGGTATATATGAACTTTCGGTAGTAGGATCTTGTAGCGTGCACCCTCGGTCAAGAAATGAATAAAGTAGTGATGTTATCGATTGTCATGTATAGTATGCACTGAATCCTTCTCAGACTACACGAATTTATCATTCATCAATACATTAATTTGTTTGGATTACGACTTACGAGGCACGCTTCACCGATGACTCACTCGATCATATATAGTTTGATAGACCATAGACCTGGTCTCCAACTCTCCGTCCTCCATATAATGAGGGATTCACGCACCTTACTCTGTTTTTGCTTTTGGGTAATGATGAATTGATGATCTCTACTGCATTCATATGGAGTTCGATCAACTACTTTGATGTCAATATGTGTGAGATCTTCGAAACATTAATAATAATAATAATAATAATATATCGACTTACGAGGCACGCTTCACTGATGACTCGATCATATATAGTTTGATAGACCTGGTCTCCAACTCTCCATCCCCATATAATAAGGGATTCATGCACCATCCTCTGTTTTTGCTTTTGGGTAATGATGAATTGATGATCTGTACTGCATTCATATTGAGTTCGATCAACTACTTTGATGTCAATATGTGTGAGATCTTCGAAACATTTAAAAAAAAAAAAAAAAAATGGAATATGGGGAAATATCACCAAATGGGTTTGGTTATATAGGAATATCACCGAGTTATTAATTCTATGTTTTTTAGCGTCAAAGTAAGTGGTGAGACTAAAATGCCTACACTTATTCTTTTACTTTTCTTTTCACTTTTTAAATTTCTCTCTCTTTCTTCTCTTTCTTCCTCTCTTCTCTGTTTTTTTTTTTTTTTTTCTCTTTTTCCAAATACCTCATTGATCCATCAATGAAGGTTGAACATACCTCAAATGGAGATCAAAAAGACATCAACTTACTATAAGAGCATCCACAATGGGACTCAAATAAGACTCATTTAACAAGACCCACTTTAAAGTGGATCTAGTTGGGGATGAGGTACACATAAGACCCAAATAACAAGCCTCATTTGTGAGACCCACCATACTAAAATGTGGAACTTAATTTGTAGCTTACCAAATAACTGAAGTTTGGTTCCCAATAACTCTCAATCATTAGGCTTATATATATATATATATATAATTTAAATTTTAATATATAGTTATAAATTTAAATAATTATATATAATGAAAAAATATAAATAATTTTAATTTTAATTTTAATTTTAATTTTTTTAATTAAAATAATTTGAATGAAAACATTAATTTTTTTATTTATTTTAGTTTTTATAAAATATATATAGACAATATTTTGTTTTAAATATTTATTTTATTGTTGATATAATCCTGTTGTGATCATTTTAAATTAATTAATTATTTTATTTTAAATTAATTATAATTTGTTAAATAATTATTGATAGTGTTGATATTTAAAATATATTATATAATTTATTTTTTAATATATATATATATATATATACAATCTTTCTATTCTCAGTTCGAACTGACATTAAATATATCAAGACGAAGAATATAGACCACAGATTATGGAGAAGTTTTGACAAATGCATACACTTTGAGTCAAAGTATGTAAATCTAGTGGTCCACATTCTTCGTCCTGATATATTTATTGTCAGTTCGAATTGATAATAGAAAATCCATATATATATATATATTATATTTTTAAAAAGAGTAATGATTGTTTGGAAAAAATATATATAAAAAAAGTGGATCCAATTTGTCTTTTCCAATTTAATTGCATTATGGGGAAAAGATACCTATTTATAGAGAATCCAAACGGAAAGACTCATTTTTTGAAAATAAGACCCACAAATAGTGATGTTACACAGAATGTGTCTTGTGTTTGGGTTTTGTCTATTGTGGATGCTCTAATAAACTAAAATTAATATATAAGTCATAGACCTCACCCATTAGCGTCGTGGAATATGACAGATGCACCCAAAATCTCTCATAGTGTACATATCTTAGAAGTTACTACAATCTCATGACTCATTTGAAGGGACGAATTGTAAAATTATTACTAGTAAACCAATCACATAAAAGTTAAACAACCAATGACAAATCGTTTTCACTTTTTACATTTGATGCCCGCCCATCCAATTGGGGGATGCCTTGGACGGAGATATATGTACACAATCCAAAGCCAGGGGCACTGACTCTGGCTCTGACTTGGCTGCCACTCCACCAGAACTGTACTGTCTCAACTCACTCATGCAAACCAGCTGTAAACCAAATTAGCTTGCCTTCTTCTAATTTGTGTAGACCCCACTTTTACTTTTTTGGTCCCACCTAGTAGTACCTACGTTCATCACTTTTAATCATACGATCGTTGTAGGTGAGACTATTTTATTACAATAATTTTCTTAGTGTTTTTTTTTCTTTCGAAAAATTAAGTAATATTTTTTAGCAGCGGAAAGTGCTTTTGCTTAGCTTAAAGCTTAAAACTTCATCATTTTCAGCTAAATTTATGGCATTATTGCTTTGGTAGGTGGAGTTTATAAAAGGACTAATTGCACAAACATCCCCTAAGTTTATGCATAATTGCATGCATATGGAACTTTTACCTATAATTACACAAACATCCCCTACCGTTAGTTGACTTCCGTTAACTCTAACCGTTGACCATAATTTTAACCCACAATGACTAAAGTGTCCATAGTTACCTATTTTATTATTTAAATTAATAATTAAAAAACGAAACAGAAAAGACAAAAAAAACAAAAAAACAAAAAAACAAAAAAACAAAAAAACAAAATCAATCATTTTTTTCTCTTTCATTTACTCAACCCCCAAACACAATCCAAAAATAAACTTAACAAACAAAAACCAAAACTCAATCCATAAATAAAAACCCAAATCCATCAATACCACAACTAGTGAACCACATCTATCTAAAAAAAATTAAAAATATTAGAACTTCAATGGTGGATTTTTAGGTTGAAGTTCTTTTTTTTTTTTTTTTAAATTGATGTGGTTCACTAGTTGTGGTATTGATGGATTTGAGTTTTGATTTGTGGATTTGATTTTTGGTTGTTGTTTGAGGATTTGAGTTTTGGTTTTGATTTGTGGGAATGAGTTTTGGTTTTTGTTTGTTAAGTTTATTTTTGGATTGTGTTTGGGGGTTAAGAAAATGAAAGAGAAAAAAAATATGATTGATTTTTTTTTTTTTTTTGTCTTTTCTATTTCGTTTTTTGATAATTAATTTAAATAATAAAATAGATAACTATGGGCACTTTAGTCATTGTGGGTTAAAAATGTGGTCAACGGTTAGAGTTAACGGAAGTCAACTAACGACAGGGGATGTTTGTGCAATTATGGGTAAGAGTTCCATATGCATGCAATTATACTTAAACTTGGGGACGTTTGTGCAATTAGTCCTTTATAAAAATATATCAGGATAGATATTTTATAGATTATGTTGTTCAAATTTTATTCTTTAAAACATTAAAAATAAAATAAAATATCGTAGTTATTCTTTGTAAGATTTGTACTAAAAATCAGAGCACATATTAAAAATCACTCAAAACATTCCAAGTTTTGATACAAACAAAATTTTTATTTTTTTAAAACATGTAAAGTTATCGTTGTTAATTATCAAAGTTTTTAATTTTCATTTGAAAATCATATGATAATAGTATTCTAGAAATAATAAATATAAATTTTATTTTTTTAATGTTATAAATTTTGGAATTAAAATGGGTTAATATTAAAGAACTCCCCTAACCTTTGAACTATTTTTAGAAATTTGATAAAATTGCTCTTATTTCATAACATCCCTTGAGGATTAGAAGACAATTGTTCAAATGATTGAGTTTTGATGTTAAAAAAGTCTAAATGTCCATATTTAAGCTTCAATTGTATGAATTGAACATTATACCCTTAAACTTTTACTAAATAAAAACATTATTTGTTAGTCCATAAGGAGTGTTTCTAAAATAAAAGTATTTTATTTAGACATTCAATAATAGTTTAAAGGTGAGGGAATATTTTTAATATTAAATCGATTAAAATAGAAACGTAAGAGTCATAGAGATATAATTTAATCGCTCAAAATTTTTAATGTGACTTTAAATATTAAGGGAAATTATCATTCCTCCCTAAGGTTTGCCATATTAAATAAATTAGTCTCTCTAGTTTCAATAACAGCAGTTAACCCCCTGAAATCCTAAATATCAGTCATTTTGCCCATTCTGTCAAGTTTTCCATCCAAAATCTCTTTGACCGTTAATTAAGAAATTAAAACGTCTTGATCAGGGATTGAACCTTCGACCTTGTAGTTAAAAACCAAACAATCTAACCAGTTGAGCTACTCCAGCTTGTTGATGGAGGTTTGTTGATTTAAATGTATATATATATACGGTCCCGTTCACATCAATGTGTACAGATATAACTACATCAGTACCAATGCATGTGGACCACTGATTATGGAGAAGCTTTGATAATTATATACACTTTGAGTCAAAATATGTAAATCTAATGGTCCACATCCAACGCACTAATGAAGTTATATCAGTGCGCACTGACTTGAATATATATATATATATATATATTTAAATACATACATTTACATCAACAGCGGCTCAGTTGGTTAGAGCATATGGCTTTTAACCATAGGGTCGATGGTTCAATACCTAATGTTGGGGGTTGACTGACCATTATTAAAACTAGAAAGACCAGTTTATCTAACATGGTAAACCTCAGGGGGGGAAATGATAATTTCCCAAATATTAATGGATGAACTCAACTTTGTCACCTATCATATTTGAGGATCAAGATCCTCTCATTGTCTTGTTTTTCCTTGATTTTTCATAATCTAATGACATCTAGGCAAAATAAAAAATACATGGTCAAGATTTGATCACTTTTTTCTCTCTCGTGCAACTTGGTGTTTTAATTGCACTAGAAAAATGCCAAAGAAAAACAAGGATCAATGAGAGGATCTTGATCCCATATTTTAAATGAGTTTACTTTTGCTACCCCCCTCCCCAACACTTGACATGTGTCAGGGGAGGGGTGTTACGTGTTTGAGAACACTTTTGCTCATCCCCCTTCAAGGGAGGTAACTATTACCCTCCTCTAATGGATGACATGTGTCTATAGAGGGGTAAATTTTTAGACAATTTTACCCCTCAATAGACACATGTCAAGTGTTGGGGAGCAAAAATGGATTCTATGTGTTTAGACAAAAATACTCTTTTCCTGAACATATGTCAGTGTTGAGGAGGGGGGTAATGCTTATCCCCTTGAAGGGGATGAGTAAAAATAAACTCTATTTTAATAGGAAAGAGCTAGTGGTTGCATTGCTTGACTGCTATGCATTAGCCACGTCATCAAGGCCGATGGGGTCCATTATTACAGGTGGCCAATACGACGAACACGCCGCCGTGAAGTTTTTGTTTGGACATGACGTCAACGTGTTATGAAATTCCAAAGAGCTAAAATTGCGTGACTGAGACTCTCTAGAGTCTGGACGAAGCTAGCTGTCAGCTGTCGCCATACGTGCGCTTCCAGAGGTTTCTCCATAGTTTCCATTTTTTGTGGGGCCCTTACTTACACTTGTGGGTTCCACTCTCCTGTCCCTTTGCTTTCAGACAGAATAAAATATTATTATGCACTGTTGCATATAAAAATAATTATCAATTAGCCCCTAAATTATAACAAAATATCAAGTTATTTATTTATTTTTACTACATGACATTTTTTGTTTTTAAAATTTAAAATATACATAGTCGTCAAAACTCTCAATCTTGCAGGTATTTTTCTCTCATCTTATTTTACTTAAAAAAAATAAAAAATCCTCAAGATAGGAATAATCTGTTCCTTTAGATTTATTAATATGGTTTTAATTAATTTAATATATATTTTAAAAATTTAAAGATGTTAACAAAGCATTATTAGTCGGTGTCCAACTTTTACTGTATTATTGGTAAGTGTTAACTTATGCCGACATTATCTCTGTATAATTAAATATTGTTTTTGCTGACATTATTATTTTGTGTTAGTGATTATATGATTAATAATTGTTGTCACCTAAATAGGTGACAGTCGGTGCCTTCCCTATATGTTAACTGTCAATAATATGAGTAATTTACTAATATCTGATTGTGTTATATTTAAAAAACACACACAAAAACTCTGTTTAGTTCTACTTTTTGTACTTCAAATTTTAAAGGCTTAACTATTAGGTAAATATTCCCTTGTAGTTTGGGGGTATTTTCCAAAAATCCTTCTTCCGGTTAATTTGTGTTAAGATTTTGAATAATAATAATACCATTTAATATAACTTAAAAAAAAAATTAAAAAAAGAAAGAAAAAAAAAACGAAAGTAGATGGGCACATATGCCATAAAACACATTAATCTAAAAATACATGCAAGTCTCAACAAAACACAAAAAAACATGAACATAATTAACCAGACCAACGGAATCATTTCTTTCTGCCTCAATCTGTGTGGCCAAATTAGTGACAATGTTTAATTCTGCTAACGGGGCGCTTAAAACTTCCCTTACTCGTTTTTTTTTTTAATTTTTTAATTTATTTATTTTTTTAAGTATTACACTATTACATAAATTCGGGGGTTTTTTGGGGAAGGGGAATGACTCGAACCCGTAAGTTCGTGGTGCAGGTGTAAGGGGTTTAACACCGACCAATCTCCTCTCGTCACTTCCCTTACTCATATATATGAGACTTGGAACAAGATAAAATCTTAAAAGTTGGCTTCACTTTTATTTTCGATTTGATCACTAATAACATGAAAATGTATGTTCTACACTTGGAATATTTATAAAATTATACTAATAAAATAGTCAAATATAAAAAATTCATCCACCTAAATATACAATATTAACGGTGATAAATATTATATTAACGGAATCTTTTTCAATGTTTTTTTTTCTTTAATTTCCTTTACTGCTAATCAATTTTTAAGAAAACTTCTTTGTGGTTTATTCCTCTTGCTTTTTATTTTTTTTATGGGACAACTTGGAGGAGACAACAGAAATTGGATCATCTCAATCTTGTGCAATAATTTCCACTAAGTGAAAGCATTGGAACCGGATTCTTTAATGACATGTATGTTAATTTGTTGGATACTTTTGTTGCATATATGCAAATATTCTTAATTAGTTGAATTCATGAGCTGAGTAGTGAGTACATATGAGTTCGATCGAGGAAAGCTGGAGGGAAATAATTATATCTAGAGGCAGTGAAGAAGGTGAGGAATCAAGAAATTCGAACTTTGGGAGGACTAAATGTATTCATGATCACCCTATTGAAGAACATTGGCATCTCCCTACACAGAAACAAGACAAGCCTCCATGTCATTGCTACATTATCCCAATTCAAGTTCAAGCATCAATTCATTGCTAAATTATATCTTTAATTTTCTTATTCTTCTCTGGAATTCTGCATGCTAGTAATTGTCAGCTACATATAGTATAGATTTCAATGTCACTTTCTGTATATTTTAGGTGGTAGTTAATTGGATCTCACGGTTGTAATTTCCGCTTGGTTCCAGATAATTTTTACGAATGAGGGATTTTGATCTTTACAAATCAAAAGAGATGTTTCTAAATTCAATAATGCTGGATATCACGTCTTTTGTATCGATCCCAATTCCCAAATGACGAAAGGATTTCGGGATTGATGCAATTTCCAAGGTGAATCCAGATCAAGTCATGCAATATCTTTGGTTTTTAGAACATTGAATAGAACAATAACTGTGAAGCTAACAGGGTTGGCATTCTTATATTTCCGGTTAGACTTAAATGCATAATATTTGTTTCTAATTTTTATATTTTAAATTTTAATAGCTTATTTATGATTTATATGCATGTATTTTCAAATACCCTATTAAAAAAAATAAAATAAAGGAGAGAATAGGAATAAATAGCATCAAATCAACATACCTTGAGGTCCTTGACAGCTTGACTTTTGAAACTAACACTACTTTAGTAACTCAGCAGCAAAGTAGGCGGTGAGACCAAAATGCCCTAACTTATTCCTCCCCTTTAACACGAACTCACCTAACTTCTTTTTTTATTCAAAATCCTCCATATCGAAATGACCTCGACCTCCAATAGAGGTATGTCGATGAAGAAGAAGATATAAAAAAATAAAAATTGAGGGCAATAAGTATCGGGTGCCCTACCCAAGACTTATTTCTTTGCAATTTCTTTGGTAAGTCTTGGGTAGGGCATCCGAGATTTATTAGGAGTGGTAGTGGATCGGGTTCGGACGAGTTTGGGAAAAACCAAACCCAAACCCGCGAAAGAAAATGACATCCAAACCCATCCACGAACCCACGAAAAATGTAGCGGGTTCGGGTTCGGGTTTCACCCGTGGATTTAAGCAACATCCAGACCCACCCACGAACCCACGAACTTCAGAGGATTTGTGGATGGGTGTGGCACCCGCGAACCCGTGAACATTTATCATTTTAAGCTTAAAAGTATAAATAGCTTTAAAAAAAAACTAGAACAACAACAACAACAACAACAACAAAAAAAAAAAAAAAATATGTTGCTCAAGTTCTAAAATTCTAACATAAGTACATAATTCGTAAATTCAAGTTCTGAATACTAACACAGCACAAGTCCATAATCCATAAGTTCAAATTATTAAAATTACACACAAACACAAATAAATAAGAACACAATATTAAAATTACATACACACACATAATAACTGGTTCGCGGGTTCGAGTATGGTTTTTTTTTCCAAATCTATACCCGAACCCGAACCCGTGACGGGTACAATTTTCAAACACAAACCCGCCCACGGGTACACAATTATCTCAACCCAAACCCTCTTTAAGTGGGTTGGGTTCGAGCGGGTCTCACTGGTTCGGGTTTAATTGCCATCCCTAAGACTTATTGTCCTTTTTTTTTTTTCTTTTTTTTTTTTTTTTGTATTATTCCAATAAGTCTCGAAAGACCAAACATAAGTCTCGGATAAAAAAAAAAAAAAAACGCGAGACTTATTTTTATGATTGTGTTTTAAAGGTATTTTTATCTAGAAAACATTTTTGATGCTATTAAAACTCAAATCATTAAATTGGTGCTAGTCCCAAAAGTAAATGAGTAAAGAGTTCTAAAAATTTTTAGAGCCATAAAAATATGTGTATTTTCACAACCGGTGAAAGAAACTAGTGCTAGTAAAATATTAATACGATGTATTTTCGCTTTTGCGGACAACAATATATGTTTTCCATTTTTTCTCTGTCATAGCCAATGTAAATAGTCAGCTATCTAAGATATTGTTGATAATGATGTTAGAGGTCTTGTTTGTTCAGGTCCTTTCTTTCTCTGGGCTGGTTGCCTCGCTTTTACTAAATAAAATAAAAATAAGAGATTATATATATTATATATAGTAGTAGTAGTATCTACATTCTACACTGGGACTCAAAATCCAATGTTGATTATGTATCCCATGATTCAAAATCCAATACCCATAAACAATTGTTCAGATTGTGCTTGTTCTCACATTGTTGTACTTCTGAAGGAATGGAATCAACTCAAGTTGCTTTGTCTTCAATTTCAAGGATGATGACAGAGAGGAATGGCAAATCACGATCGATCTGCACGGATTTTATTTTTAATATACAACCTGTGCTTGGGTTACTCAAACTAAAAGAATATTGTTTTAATGTTTTATTCTAAACTTGGGATCATTGATTTTTTTTTTTTAATATTTGGATAAAATTTTAGGTATTGAGTCGTGACTTGTGAGTTGGGTCCGTGTTTTAGCAATTTTTCTTTTATAGGTATACAATTTAGGTATACTTATAACATACTAATACAGCGAACTTACGATCAAAATAAAACAATGCGTATCTGGGCCTGGGTTGTATTCACAATGACAACTGACATTCAGGCATAAGCCTTTGAAGTTCAGTTTCATTCCTACCGTGCCTATAATAAATAAGATAATCAACCACTGCACAAGGTAATTTTATGTTAAAGGCCGTTCATTTAGACCGATAATATATCATGTTCGAGTCTTTGCATCATAAGTGATATTGCACACATTTACAACAAATTTGTTAATTATTTCATTTATTTGAACTATCCTTTTAATTCTATGGCTAACAGTTGACCGCTATTAGTAACATAAATAATGCAATTTCATTATATATATGAACTATCCGTAAAAAGATGTTAGTTTGGATGGAAGTCAACTAACGGAAATGATATTTATGTAATTTTTGTAAAAAATTCCATATGTGTGCAATTAAGACTAAACTTGATTCCGTTCCCCATGAGATGCCATTTATAAGAATTATACTAATGGCAGTCAACAGTTAGCCAGTGAAAATGAAAGGTGGTTCATGTAATTAACCAATTTTGTTGCAAAATGCACGTTGTTTCAGACTTTCAGCTAAAGAGAGGATTAATTAGTTCAATTTTCCTGTTATTTTTATTTCAATTATTTTTATTTTTATACAATATAAGATAATTATATAATAAATTTTTTTTAAATAACACCAGCAGTGGATATTTATAAGACATGCCTATAATTGACAAAATGAGGTTTGCTTAGTAGTCCGTAACACAGTAAGCTCCTCACAGTTACATTCAAGAAGCTGTGGGTTCGAGTCTCCCCCAATCTCAAAATATTATAATAGTTTTTTTTTTTTTTTATTCTTTCTTTTAAAGACAGGGCTAATTTATTTATTTTTTGATTTGGGGGAGAGATATTTGAATTTGGAACCTCAAAGATGTGATTAGCACCTGGATCAGACCTAATTGGGAGGTACAGTTAGATTATTTGAAGCCTTACCTGACTTGAAAAGTGGACACAGTTGGCATTTGGTTGTTGGGTCTGGGCCCTTTTCCCTCCGAGTGAGCAAACTTGATTCTACACGTGCTTCTAACTTTTCCACCATCTTTTTTTTTTTTTTAATGTTGTTACAGGAAATGGAATTGCATGCTTTAGCGCTTTTTTTTAAAATTTTTTTTTAGAGTTTCTTGGTTCTCAATCATTCTACAAATGTCAGAATAAAATCATTTCATTCGATTCTTCAACATTGCTTCAATCTTTTCACTTTATTTTCTTCTGGGTAAATTCACACAATTCTGCTCACTATTCTTAAATCGGTCTGTTTCTGTGTCGTGAAAATCATAATCCTTTATATTTACAATATCAACAGAATCTTTTTCACATGTTTATCATTGTGTTTTTTTTACGTTTTCCTTTCTTGCTATTCAATTTGTAAAGAAACTTCTTTGTGGTTTATTCCTTTTGTTGCTTTTTTTATGAGACAACTTGGTGGAGACAACATAAATTCTGTCATTTCAATCTTATGCAATAATTTCTATTTAGTGAATAAGAATTTATACAGAAGCATTGGAACTGGATTCTTTAATGACATGTTGTGTCCTGTGTGTTCAGCATTTCTATTGGATACTTCTGTTGCTTGCTTATATGCAAATTGGATTGGTGAAGAAAGTTGCAGAGAAATAACTATATCTAGCTGAGTACATATGACTTCGACAAAAGAAAGTACCAGGGATATAACAATATCTAGGGAGAGTGAAGAAGGTGAGGAATTGATTACTTCGAAGAAATCGGGCTCAAACGTTAGGAGGACTAAAACTATTCATCCCCCAATTGAAGACCATTTTCATCTCTCTACTCGGAAAGAAGACAAGCCTCCTCCATCATCAAGTTCAACCATCAAGTCATTGCTAAATTACCCGGCTAAGGTTCGTGATTCATTCAAGAGGATTGGAAGGAGCAAAAGCATGAAACTTGTCCTGGAAGGAACTCATAATCCGAAAGATGAAAAACTCGTTGAGTCATTGCGCGAACAACTCTTTCTAGAGGGTCAGTTACCGCCCAATCACAATGACTATCATACACTTCTACGGTAAGATTAATGGCAACATTTCTCAAAGGAAAAAAAAATGTTGAGTGATTTTGATAACATCTCTTAAGGTATAATTTCATGTAACTTTCTGCATATTTGAGTTGGTAGTTGTATCACAATTTTGTACTTTCCGTGGTTTCAGATTTCTACGATTAAGGGATTTTGATGTTTCGAAATCAAAAGAGGTGTTTCTGAATTATCTCAAGTGGCGCGAGGATTTCAGGGTTGATGCAATGTCCAAGGTGAATCCAGATCAACTCATGATCCGATATAATAAGTTCTCTGCCTTAATGAATCCTGTTGAACTTGATCGAGCTGAGATACTATGAAGTTGTTTACTGTTTGTATTCAGTTGGTCTGCATATAAAATTTTGTTTTTGAACATGATTCTGCAGGAATTTAAGTTCGAGGAACACGCAGCGGTTAAAAACTGCTATCCCCATGGATTTCATGGGGTCGATAAATGTGGTAGACCGATATACATTGAAAGGATTGGGATGGTAGATCTAAATGCCTTACTGCAGGTGACTACAATCGAAAGATTCGTAAGGCATCATGTGTCCGAACAAGAGAAGACATTAAATTTGAGATATCCTTCATGTTCATTGGCAGCCAAGAGACACATAGCTTCGACAACAAGTATCTTAGATGTGAAGGGAGTGGTAATTAAGCATCCATTTTCATCTTTTGAACTTTTATAATAGGATTATATGATCTGTCTCCTTTCACCATTAATGTCTCCTAAGAATTGCCATCTAATCAATAATTTTTTTTTTTTTTTTATCAGAATTTTTAAGAGTTTCTACTATTGCCTTTACTCAGGGAATGTCTAATTTCTCAAAGCCTGCAAGATATCTCTTTATGGAAATTCAGAAGATTGATAGCAATTACTATCCAGAGGTATGCGAATTCCATCTTCTTTCAAAGTGTTTGATGGATAATCTTTAAAGCATTTCAGGGTGAATTGGTGAGCCAAGATGTGATTTTGATTAGCTCATCTTGATTAATTGATTGATTAATTACTATTCTTGGTCAGCTTAGATACAGGGATGGTAAAAAGATACAGACTCTTTGTTGTAGATAATTGACTTGTTATAGCTCTAAGCTCCTAACTTTGAGTGACTCATTTTTCAATTTATTTTATTTTATTTTATTTTATTTTATTATTATTATTATTATTTTGATTCTTGGCCTACAATGTTGCTGGTATTAATATAACTTAACCATGAGTGAATGAGTGAAAAGAGGGAAATAATATAGACGAGATGAGATTGATCCGGTGGTAAACCCCTCACACTTGCACCACGAGGTTGCGGGTTCGAGTCCTCCCCCCTCCCAAAAAAAATAAAAAATGTAGTATCATCACACAAGTGAAAGACAATGGGCATAAATTTCTGTTTGTGCATCAGCTTGCATTATAGATGACGGCATGTCTAATGTATCAGTTGATCAATTTCACCTGTCAATTTTATCACAGACTTTACATCAACTCTTTATAATCAATGCCGGATCTGGGTTCAGGATGCTATGGAAAGTAATCAAGGCATTTCTTGATGAACGTACATTAGCGAAAATTCAAGTAAGGATTCTTTCTCACTAATCATTGTGAATTTCATGTTTTGTCATGTTGAAATAGTACCATATGTACTTGTTGCTTGCTTCTCTTTGAATGTTCGGTTATTTTTTTGAACACTCAGAATTGTTACCTTTTTCAGGTGCTGGGTTACAACTACCTCAGTAATCTAACTGAAGTTATCGATCCAAGGTAACAAGTCTAGTGCATATCTATTTTCTATGATGAAAATAGTACACATTGTTGCTTATTCAATTATATGATTCAATGCAGCAGTAATTTGCCAAGTTTTCTGGGTGGAAACTGTGCATGTTCTGATTATGGTGGTTGCCTGTTAAGTGACAAAGGGCCCTGGAATAATCCAGAAATTAGAGAAATGCTTCAGGTCAATTTCCCAGTTCATTGAAGGACAACGTTAACTTGATATCACACATTAGTACCTATTTTGTCACCTTAGTTGAAATGGATTTTCACTGATCTACAGGCAGTTTCTGCAACAGAAGAGATTGATGATGGAGTAAATGGCGGTGAGCCTTCAAGAGATATTTTGTTGGGAAATATGGTGAGAAATCTTATTTACTTCACTTACATGATCATATCTATTTCATCAACTGACCTCCAAAACCTCATTTGTGGTTCATGGAAAATCTAAAGCCTCGTGACTTTTAGAATGAATGACCAAGTTCGTGTGTCATTTAGGTTGCTTAAAAAAATAACTGCAGTTACGGCTTATTTAACACAATGCAGGGCAGAGTACTCCAAGATCAAGATGATTCGAGAAATGAGGAATCGCAGAAGATTGTGGCAATGGAAGCTGCACTAAGAGACACCAAGATGGTCAGTTGCATTTACTGATACATTTTTATGATTCTTGTTTCTAACAATCGAAAGCTTAACACAATCTAATGTTAATGATTCTTGCATTTTAGAAAATTGAAGCATTGGAAGTAGCACTGAAGAAGACAAAGGCGGTGAGTTTCGAAACATACAAACATGCTCATTGTTTGTTGCCTGCAATCTATAAATGAATTCTTTTCAATCCTCTCTTTGTTTTCCTCTCACAGGTCTTGAATGGGCTTGTACATCATATAGAAGAACTGAAAATTTGAACCAATTACATTGACAGGTATGAACAGAAATAAATGGTTTGATTTTGATATATATATTATTATTGAAAGTTGCAGGGAATGCTGACCTATTGAATCCTGTTGCAGTCTTGCAGAATCCATATTCGACGACGACGAGGAAAGTCACTCTCAAGATTTTGGTTTAGATTCTGGCCAAGTGCACCTTCAAATCATGTTAAGCTTCCATTATATGTGAATCACTGAATTTCATTATCATGCAAATCTGTCGTGTTGATAATTCAATTTTCAGATATCTCTAGTACTCAATATTCAGATTTTAGAATTTGGAAGACATTGTATGTGATTCTTGCTTGGTGGGTGAAAAAGCCATTATTTGGATCTTTTTTGTTCTCTAAATCTGAATGCAGCAATAGAGATCCTCTTTTACATTATTATTATATGTGAAAATCATGGTTTCCTGTCTTTTTATTAGATGCCTATTATCTTCCCTGAAACTATGGAGACAAATATCAGCATTTTAGTTTATATTTTGAATTTTGAGCTTTTCAACATTTCTTCTTTTTAAAAGAACATTGAGCAATATTATGCAAAAATACCATATTTGAGGGGCTGAATTGCAAATATATCCTCTGATTTTTTTTGGTAAAAGACTAAAATGCCCTTAATGATAAATTCTCTTTCAATTGGAGAAATCCCAAAATCAGTTGTCCACTTGCCCTAGCCATCCCGATAGGGCCGATACCACCCAACCCGGAGCTTCCTCGTCGCCTTCAAGCCTTCTGGTAGCCGTTGCAGAGCTGTCACCGTCGGTCCAATCTGTGGCCGTCGCGCCGCAGCGTTGCTTCTGTTTCCAAGCCGCGCGGCCAACATCGTCACCGCGCCGTCCTCGCCGTCCTTTAGTCTGCTACCGGCTGCAGTCCCACCGCACCACTGCACCCATACTCGGTTCTTCACTTCACAATAATATTAAGGTTAGTTAGTTGAAATTGAAACTGTTGAAGTTTGATTTTGTTGAAATTGTTACCTTTTGGACTTGAGTTTAATTTGAAATCCAAAAAAAAATTAGTTTCCAAAGAAAACAAGTATCGCGTCACCAAAGAATGCTTCGGGATGGTCTGACCCGAAGCATTCTATAGTACGCGAATGGCCAACCCAAAGCACAAGTTTGTGCTTCGGGGTCAGTCATGATTCCGAGATTTTTTAGTACCCCCATTTTTATGCTATTTTAGTTTTTTTTTGGATATTAATACTTAAGTTTCAAATATAATTAAACAAGGAATTTATTTAGGTACTCCTATGGGTCGAAAGAAACTACATGAGGCACTCAAAATTAAAGAAGTAGATCAATTTCCATCTCGAGTTAGTGGATACTGCAATTGGGAGAGTATTAAACTTATTAAATCACATCTTTCACCAAAACAACTCGATTTGTTTAGAGCGACATGTTTTGGTCATTTTTTGGATGTGAGTGATATGGTATTATCGGGACAGTTTTGTCACCATATCTTGCTTAGGGAGTGTCATGTAAGGGATGCCGATGACACGCCATCGGCTTTGTGGTTCTATGTTGGAAACGGGGTAATAAGGTTCAGTGCAGTGGAGTTTTGTTTGGTTACTGGGCTTACCTTTGGAGATTACTCTCAATCACCATCGGAGATCACCAAACACATGGATGAAAGACTGCGTCGATCCTACTTTCAGGATAGTAAAGTTCCTGTAAAAATGTTTGCTGATTGGTTTAGGAATCTTGGTCCTAATAATAACGTTAGTGATGATGACATGGTGAAGTTGGCTTTAGTTCTTTTTTTGGAGATGACCTTGGTTGGAAAGGACGATAGGAATGCCATTCAATATTGGGCGTTACAGTTAGTGGATGACTTAGATGCTTTTAATAAGTTTCCATGGGGGTCATTCATATACACTAGAACATTTAACTCCCTTTCTACTTGTCTTGTTGGCCGTGATGACAAGTTCAAGGAGCGTCTTGAGTCTCCAGCGAAGTAAAAAATGGAGAGGTATAACGTTTATGGGTTTGTCACGGCCTTCCAGGTGATATGTGATATTTGATGATTTTATTTAAATTTTGTAATGACATCAAGCATGTGTCCATTGATTAACTTAATTCATTTTTTTCATTATCAGGTTTGGGCAATCGAAGCAATACCCAAATGGGCTATGCTTGGCCATGCCTCAAGGGTGAACAATGTCACCCCTAGAATTTTAAATTGGAAATGCACAGGGATTCCCACATACGTAGAGTTATATGATAACATATTTAAGTATAAAAATGTAAGTATGCATTATTGTTGTTTACATTAAAATAACTTTGTTGCGTTTAGTTATATTATATTTTTATTTTATTTTTCAGATCACCATCTACAGAATTCTTGCCCCCTTCGATGAAGAAGCAAGGAAACCCTATTGGGCAGGTATCAATCAAAGCCATTTTCCAATTGATCCAGTGATTGTATCACCAGAGGAGTACGATTGTGGTGTTGATGATGATGTTCAGGGTGATGTTCAAGATGATACCGAGGATAATGTTCTTCACAATGTTGAGAGGGATGCAAAACGGAAATTCGGTGATGGTGGAGATCATATACGACATTCACAGGTTAGTGGTGACATGAAAAAGGGGGTTAATCCTACAGTAGTTAAAAAAGACCGAGTTGGAAGTAAGAAGAAAGGATGGAAGAGATTTAAGGAGCTAGAAATACAATTGGAGAGGATACAAACACAACAAGATGAATGTTGGCATAAAGTACATAACGAGATGGCTTCTATGAAGTGTTCACTAATGAACGAGATGCGTATAGGATTCCTCCGGTTAACCGAGCTTATATGCAAGTCAAATAATGATAAGGTAAACTATGATTAAAATCTCAATGAACATTACACATTGTGGATTAATTATAACTAGTTTCTAACAATTTGTATGAAATTGAATGCAGACATGTCAAAATGTGGCTACTGATTTAATAAACTTGAGTCGAGATGATAACATTCAATTTGAACCACCTCCAGTTCATCGTGTTCTTCAGTCTCCCGAATTGAGCAAAGTTAATTCTGAACCAAGATACGATGTCCAACAACTAACAAGGCCATCCAAGCTTACCATAAAAGTAACTAGAGATCGAAAGCGGTCGACCTGTACCGATATTGATCCCACGGCTAAGAGGCCCAAGAAACTCAAAATGCTAGATATTGGAAAAGATAGCTTGTTAGATGAGGACGTTGCATGTTCAATGAACTCATGGATCAACGACAACAAGAACACTTGGTATGTGCTATTACGTTATTACGTACTTATGGATCAATGCTTGGTCTCATTTAAACATCATGTTTTTATTGTTGAAAATTCACAGTATGTACACGGGTCTACTCAAAGCAAAACCTCATTGGTTTGAAATACTGCTATCGGAAGTTGGATGGTTAGATGGAGATGTAAGTTATATACAACAATTCATGATTTATATTGTAAGCATCAATCATTCCGGTAACACATTTGTTTTTTGACAGCATATGGAGACATATTGTCGTCTCATGCGGCAACGTGCATTTTTCTTTCCTCACTTATACAACCACAACATTGTGTTACTGGATTACACATTTATGGTAATTCTATCTATTTATATCATAATTGTTATGAAATCTATTCAATAATTCTAACCATAATATAGAAGTGTTCCAGATGAAAATTCAAGGCAGGTGGTCACTACTTTTGCAGAGTACAGAACAGTTCAAGCATGAAACCTACAAATGGGACAGTGAAATGATAGATTATGTGATTGGCAAGAAACCGGTGGAAGCGTGGAAACATTGGCGGAAAGTCAATGTCGTAAGTAATTTTTAATGTTAGCCAAATCTAATATTTTGTTATTACAATATTGTAGTTTAGATCCCGGTCATTTGTTGCCATGTTCAGATTTTGTTTCCGGCGAACGTGAATGAAAATCATTGGGTTGCAATTGCCGTCCACTTGAAAGAGCGGGTCATTAAAGTGTATGATTCATTCCCGTCAATCAATAGTGTAAAACTGAGTGGACATCTTGTCTTAGAATGATGTTGCCATCTTTGTTGGTGCATACAATGCCGGATATTTATACCGATGCTTCGCCATTTGCTGTACAAAGACCCGAGAAAGACATTCCAAATCAAGGGAATAGGTATACCACAAACGAACTCTTGTAATATTTTACTAAATTTCACAATTTATTTATTTGTGACTTATATTGGATATGTTTGTTTGTTTTTTATAAAATAGGCCAGGTTGTGGGATATTTGCTCTCAAGTTCCTAGAGTACTTGTGGGCCGGGAAACAGTTCGACTTTGAAGCAAATGACGGAGCAGCCTTAAGAGTTCAAATCGCAACTGAAATTTTTAAAAATTCTAAACAAGTGCCAAGTAACAATGTTGTTGAAGGTAACTTAGATGAAAATGATGGTAATTAACAGACTGTCATTTTGATTAATGAGACTTCTATTTGTATTCGTTGTGGTAATAGTTGTATGTGAAATGTGGGAGTTTTAGAAGTATTATGTATATTGGAAGTGTCCTGTTTGCAGGTATTAAAAATAGTATGGATTTGTTAAAAATACAAACATTACTCTGCCAAATTTCCATAAATCTGCAACTTGCTGCCTATTTGCTAATTGTTATATAGGTTTTACAACATCTTTTATTTAACAATATTAGGCCATCTAATTCAAATAAATTTGACAATTTTTTTAAAACTATTACAATATTTCGGTATTAAGGTTAGGCCGTTAGGGTATGACTCAACCCGGATTAACTTATAAAGAGTTAAAAGTGTTACTATTAATGTGGTCGTTTTGTTGTTTTATTAAATCAGCAGTTATATACTTATATATATCAACAAAAAAAAAAAAAAAAAAAAAATCAGTAGTTATAATATTATTTTATGAGTAATGCTTCCCAAACTTTTCCCAAATGTGTGTAGCACGTGAAGTATAAACATTATATTACTCACTACGTAATCTGATGATTTATAAGATGTTGACACTACATTAAGTGCCGTACACATTTAGGAAAATTTTTCGGGAAGCCTATAATTACTTTTATTTTATTTAGCTGAAATTATAATTAATTGTTATTTTCGAAAAATAATAATAATAATTAATTGTTAATTGTTTTTTTTTTTTTTGTGAAACTAATTAATTGTTAAATAATAAAGCACCCAAAATAAAAGGGAGCGAGTACAATGCATTTATTTTCGCAAGTGATGCCCTCCCATTCTTCGACGCAGGATCACTAGTCCCTTCTCTCTCTCTCTTAAAACCATTAAAAAAAAAAAAAAAAATATTCCCATTTTTGCAACGCCTAAAGGTATCTATCATCATTAATTATTTTCCTCCAAGTATCCATAGGCCGTCTCGATCTCTCCGCCCAATCTTGTTTTCAAATAACACTTTTTTCAGAATCAATAAAAACAGATTCACCCGCTCTCTCTCTCTCTCTCTCGTTTTCCCGGATCTTCTTTGTTTTTTAAAAATGAGCACGGGAGAGCTTCTCAGCATCGAACCTATAGAGCTCAAGTTCCCCTGTAAGTTTTCATGCTCGATCTGTTTTTGTTTTCGACGCTTTTTCATTTGTTTATGTTTCTAATTTGTTGTTTTGTGTTTTTAGTTGAGCTGAAGAAGCAGATCTCTTGTTCTCTTCAATTGTCAAATAAAACCGACGATTATGTAGCTTTCAAGGTACGATTTATTTGATTTCTTCATAAATAATTTGTATTCTGTGTTCAATTGTAGCGTTGAATCTTGTTTATAAGTTGCTATAATAAGCTCTGTTCGGTTTGCTGGAAAAATGCAGAAAAATTGGAATTGTAGAATTTGAATCTTATGTTTTGTCATTTTTTTCAATTATACATACATATTTAGGTTTTATGGCTTTGATTAGGTGATTACTTTTGTTTCACATTTACTGAATAAAAGGTATGGCATATTCAATTCAAATGTTGATTTGGTGTTTTAATTTTAATTTTTTATTTATGGCAACCATTGAAGGGTTTCGTTAATATGTAGATTTTGGGGTTTTAATTGGTTATGTTCAGGTGAAAACAACAAATCCAAAGAAGTATTGTGTGCGGCCCAACACTGGGGTTGTTTTGCCTCGGTCCACATGTGACATTATAGGTGCACATGTCATTCATTGAGTTTTATAGTTATTGATTTATGATTAATTTATATATATATATATATACACTGCAAGTTTTAGTGTTAGTTAATTTATGAATGTTTCTTCTTGATTAGTTACTATGCAAGCTCAAAAAGAGGCACCTTCGGACATGCAATGCAAGGATAAGTTTCTCCTTCAGAGTGTGAAAGTGAACGACGGTGTAACTGCTAAGGATATCACTGCTGAAATGGTAATAATATTAAGTGATGCTACTGCAAATACAAGTTTTTAATTTTATAACTTATGGATATGGGTTGTGTAGTTCAATAAGGAGGCAGGGCATATTGTTGAGGAGTGCAAACTGAGAGTGCTTTATGTTTCTCCACCTCAACCACCGTCTCCTGTTCCTGAAGGGTCAGAAGAAGGATCTTCACCTAGGGGTTCTGTGTCAGACAACGGGAATGCAAATGGTGCTGAGTTTGCAACTGTGAGGACTAGGATTGTTTTTTTTTTTTTTTAATAAATAAATTCAATTTTATTTGTTATTAACAAAAGGAAACTGACATCATGCTTGTTCTTGGTGATTGCAGGCAATCAAAGCATCTACTGAGCGAATTGAAACTCAAGACAAAAGTGTGGAGGTAAAGTTGGAAAATTTTCTCTTTCTTTTTATAGTAATTTATTTAGGTTTCATAGATTTTATCTAGCTTAGAAAGATTGATATGCATATTTTCAAGATGAGGTGTATGCTTTCTTTTTTACATTTATGTTTAACAAAAAACCATAAAATGTTCCATTACATGGATTAAGTTATGGTTTTCTTTTGTTGTGGAATGCTTAGACAATATCTTCCTCTAGTTGTTTTTTTGCTGTTGTGCTCTGTGATGTGTTTTTGTGGTAATGAACATTTCAGAGTTTTCTATGCACTTTGAAATGTTTTTGGACACCTTAAATTGTATACGAAATTTGATATGTTTTAACACTACATTTGGATGTATAAAAATAATCATGCATAATGTTACATGTTAAACTTCGTAGTGTGTATTTGTACTATTATTAATCATTGATGTTGTAATTGCTGCTGTAAAACTTTTTCGGTTTGGTGAAATTTTTTCAAAGCAAGAAAAAATGTGAAAATAAATTTCAACTACCCTAAGTGTGGTAATTCGTTTCTTTTGCCAAAGTATTGAACAATACAATGTCCTATTTTGGTGTTTTCTTCTTTCCATGTACTATATGGAAGACGAGTTTTTGTTTATTGCTGACATGTTCCATCATAAATCTCTAATTTTTAATTATGTTTGTGATGTCTTATCTTAAAACCCTTTTGATATTTATATCCTTTTAAATTCACCTTGATATTGAGGAATTGGACATTTTGTTTTATGAGCATGAATTCTTTATCAGTTGACTTTATGAAATTAGAATCTGTGGCATTCAACACATTTGGGAATGGGAAAGGTTTGACTATATATAGTTTGAAAACAGTTAAATTGTTGAAGTGTCTTGTTAGGCCAAAATCGTTATGTAGAGAATTAGAGATTAGTATAGTTCCTAAAGACCAGTGAGGATAGTGGGCCCTAAGGGAGGTAATTGTCGCATCCCCACATTGAATGGGTGTGTTTAACTATAAATGTTAAGTAGCACTTAAATTGTTGAGACACTTTGCAAAACCACACGGCTTCATTTGAGCCAAAGCGGTGAGATCTCACTAGGTGTAACTTTTAATGGGAAATGTTTGACAATATACAGCGAGTAAACACTTATACTTTTGAGGCATCTTTTAAGGGCAAAACTGTGTGGGTTCATTTTGATCCAAAGCAGATGATCCCCTCAACAAGTGTAAGTGGGTCATGATAGAATGCTTTGGAGAATTCCCCTATTATAAAATAACCGGAAGATGAAGATTGCTGAGAATTGACAAATGCATTGCAGAAAATGATGATTGTTAGAACTTAGAATGCTTAAATACTATTGTTGTATCATTTCCTAATAGCTTAAGCTTTTGGGTCTATTGGTTACTAACATGGTATCAAAACTTGGTTTGTTCTAGAAGTCTTGGGTTCGAGTCCCTCATGTGATTGTATTTGAATTTGTTGTGTTTGTGTTTTTGTTTTGGCCCTAGCCATGTGGCAAGCTTGTTGGTCTTGCATGTGAAGGGGTGTGGAGTGCTTAAATACTGTTGTTGGGCCATTTCCCAACAGCTTAAGTTTTTGGATTTGTTGGTTACTAACAGTCATGTTGTAAGAAATTTGCTAATAATAATTTGGCAAGGATATGTTTTCCGCAAATAATTTGAGATGGACCAGAAGATCATTCTAGCTTAGATGACTCCTGATTAAACATCTTATTGACATAAAATCAGCTGAATTTTTTCTAAGAATGACTGAATGTATTTCAACTCTTTTATATACTTTTATCTTTAGTTTTGCTGGCATCCAATCTTAATTTTTCTTGATTTTCTGTACTCGCTTCAGTAGCTTCATGTCCAACTGAAAGATGTCTGCAGAGCAGCAGATATCATTTCCTCAACTTGGGTTTGCATGGTTTAATTTTGTTCTGCATTGTGTTAGTGATGAGGAGGTGTAGTAGCTGTTCCCATTTCCCTTTGAATGTTGAGACATTGTTTTAAGAAGTTATTACGATTCCACATGATATGCATTGGTAATTTGGTACTATATATGATTTGGCAGCTCCATTTATTCTTGATTGTACTTGGTAATTGTAGGCAAGAGCTCTTATCTCAAAGTTGACCGAGGAAAAGAATATTGCAATTCAACAAAATAACAAGCTTCATCAGGAACTGGTGAGGGATTAACCATTGATTTCATCTTTACATTTTGTTACTTTAAATTCCTTAACTATGCAGAAAATTTTAGGATATTATTCAATGTGCATTTTATGTTAAGGTTTAACTCATTTCAATTTGCGATGATTTTGTTTCATTTCTTAGGGGGGAACAGGTTGGGGTGTTTTGGTTGTCATGTAAAGACATCCAACAGTGCCATTGAAAAGAAACCTATTCATGTTTACTGGTCTTGAATCCCAATGATGCTCATTTTTCTCCCTGTTATCAAGATGACCATATTTGTAGCCCTTTTGATTGATGCTTACCTTTTATCATCAAGTTGTACCTGAAGTAAAATTTGATTATTTCAGTGCTTATTTATTTAAAAACCTAGGTTGTAGGTAGATTCATTGACAGTTAGGCTGGTGAAGTATGGTATTATGAGTGTACTTCATTCCTCTCTTGTCCTTTTCTTTTCCTTTTTTTTTTAATATACTGAAACTGCAAAGCACCTAAAGTTGAGAATTACTATAGGTTATGAAATTGGCAAAGCATAAGAATAACCGTAAGTTAAGAATCATGGCTAAGTTCATATGCCATTTTGAATTTACTGTATTGAATTTGATGTTACCCCACTTGAGTTTGCTTTTGCAAATGAACTATGAAAAGTAAAGCAACGAATAAAGTATTGTGTTATAGGCTGAGCAATTTTTATTTATTAGGCATTTTAGGCCAACTATGTTTCGCATGAAAGCCTGTTCAAAAGCTGTTGTGCAAAACTGCTGTACTAGGAGCTCATATTGCAATTAGTGAAGGTTGTTGCTGTAACCAATTCTTATTGCCCATTTTTTATTATAATATTTTACTGAAAGTGCTTGTGTTTTGCTTCCACAGTTCTTCTGTGTGATTTTCTTTTGTATTCAGTCCAGAGTTTCTGTTGCTTGTCACTGTTGGCGGAGTATTTGAGCACATGTAGCTCTCTTGATTTTGCATTTTTAATGTTTTTGCTTTGTATGGTTCTGCAACTTTCTGAGGTCATATGCCGTCTTCTTTTTCCTCACTTCAGTTTTTCCATTTGAAATTGCTATTTAAGGGGAGATGTAACCCTTTGATTGATTACATTTTTTTGTTGTTGGGATATATCTACTTTTGTATTGCTAGAGCAATTCAACTCAGTCTAGCTGACAGCAGTTACAGATAGAGGATTGTTTGGCCTCTTTGTATAGAGGATTGTTTTTGTAATATGATACACAGTAAAAAAATGGAAAGCTTATTGCTTGCCACAAATATGGTTATACTTTTGATATGCCCTCTCTCTTGCATCATTCTGATTCTATTTTCATGAACTTTGAACTGTGGGAATTGCTGATATGATGAGATTTCAATGTGTAGGAACTCCTGAAGCGTGAAGGCAGCAAAAGCCGTGGTGGTTTATCGTTAATGTTTGTCATCTTGGTTGGCTTGATTGGCATTATATTGGGTTATATCATGAAAAAATCATAAGCATACGCCCTAATAGAGTTATTGCAAAAAAATTGGTCCTTCTATTCCCTTTCATCCCCAATTCAAAGAAGACGATGAAAGGTAAAGGAGCTATTGAGCCAAGACTGTGATGTTTTGATAAGTTGTTAGCTTTGTGGAATTTAGCAAGACTTGTTTAGGCGGGGTTATGGGTCGTCTGTAGTTTTGAACTTTAGAGTGTTCTGCATCGAGTAATGCTTCTGTTAACATGCATTCTTTTGTAACTTGAAAAAAGAGGATTTTTTCATTTGTGGTTATGACTTGAGAGACTTTAGTAATGAAAATACCGACGACTGTTAATAAATCTGCAGCTCATTCAGCTGGAAAACTGCTTGCCATCTCGTGATTTAATTGTTTTTATTTATTCCGTTCGGGGAATGCTGCCTTGAAGGGAACAGGTTGTGGATGTTAGTTTTATATTAGTTTCATTTCCTCCTGCAAAACGTGAATACAAATTACTGCATTTTGGAGATCAAATTCAAAGGAGTTGTATGATTTATGTCTAACGAGGAAGGGGAACAGAGAAAGCATCAAAATATTCTATGGCCTTTTGCCCTTGTAGTAGTGAATGAGGGCATTATTGCTTGAAAATATACAAGTGAAGTCTTGCTGTCGGCTTGATAATCAAAACAAGGGTCTGTAAGTTTGTGTAAATAATTTCTAAAAATTAATAAACAAATAAATAATTGTAAGTTTAGAATATAAATGGGTTTTACCACCAGGCTTTGTGGTAAAGAGACGATGTGATTTTTAAATATTTTCAAAAAGAGTGATGCTAAATCACGTGACATGTGAGAAGTCTAGCATTACTCGTATTCATGTGACGTCTCAATTCATTCCAATTTTTTTATCCCAATCCATGTGGCAGTTAAGGTGTCAAATGGTGAATGGATACACTTTATTACACTTACCACACATATCCGTTCATCATTTCACACCTCAATTGCCACATGGGTGTATAGAATTACTCTAGATATATATCAATCACAATAGTAGTGCTAAGGCGCATGTGTATCATTGAGAGAAATTTTTGAGCATTTGATAAAATAAAATTAATGTATGGGCCAAAGAGAAAAAGAAGAATTACAAAAAGGCCACAACCCATTCCCACAAGCAGCAGGATATTGTTTCACATTAAAGATGGTAGATTCTAGAACACTCTCCAGTCTCTCAATATCTCTGGAAGCTTCTCCACCGATTTTGGCTCACTTGTTTCCCCTTCTCCACGCATTTGCAATGCTTATCATCTCTTATAAATGAAACCCTCCTAAACCCCCACCCACACTATCCACAAGACCAAAAAAAAAAAAAAAAAAAAAAAAATCCATTTCCCATCATACAATTTGTTGAAAATGGCATCATCAATTGCTCTCAGAAGGGCCTCTTCCTCCTCCTCCACTCTCTTCTCCAAGCTCCTCCGCCCTTCCTCTGTTTTCCGCTCCTTCAACACCAACGCTCAACTCTCTAACTCTACTGATGATGATCACACTGTTGATGATGTTCACCGCCGCTCCGATCGATCTGTCTCTCGCCGCCTTGACTCTTCTCCTAGTTTCTTCTCAGGTATCATCCTATTGTTTCTATATTCCAACAATTTGTAAAATCTTTATTCCAACATAAGAAAATTTATGTATTTACATATCTCTTGATGTACGGAAAACAGAGCATCTGTTCTTGGACTAACTAAATCTTTTTATTTATTATTATTTTTTTTTAACAGACGTGTTTGATCCGTTTTCACCACCAAGGAGCCTGAACCAGATGCTGAACTTGATGGATCAATTAATGGATAACCCATTTCTCTCTCGTGGAATGGGGTCTGGGTCTCCCTTGTCCTCATCCACGCGTAGAGGCTGGGACGTGAAGGAAGACGACGACGCTCTTCTTCTGCGAATGGACATGCCCGGAATCAGCAAAGACGACGTCAAGATATCAGTTCAAAACAACACTCTCTCCATCAAAGGAGAGGCTGAGGCTGAATCAGAAAACGAAGAGAGTGCGAGGAGGTACTCTAGCAGAATCGATCTGCCTCCAAGTTTGTACAAAGTTGATGAGATCAAAGCTGAGATGAAGAATGGTGTGTTGAAACTTGTTGTGCCTAAAGTGAAGGAAGAGGTGAACAAGGGTTTTCAAGTGAAGGTTGAGTGAAGTTTATTTTGTTAAAACTTGTTAGATAGAACTAGATGAGTCGTGTCAAGTCGAGTCATGTGTTTTGTGTGATGCTCTGTTTTTCCAATGCTAGTTAAATAAATAATTCTATTTATATGGGTGTCTTTTAAATTTCACTTTAGTTTTTTTTCTTAGGAAGAGATTTATAATCTCATATTCTCATTCCAATAAAATTGAATTGAAAATTAATATTAACTATAAGAGAGAGCAAGGACAAAAATAATAGAAGTGCAAAATGTTTAATCTAAATTTGAAATCATAAAATTATTTTTGAAACATGGGAGCAGTGGGAATATGTTCTACTTGTTGAAATCAGTTCTCTCCCAAAAAAAAAAAAATTGCTTTTATGGCAGTTGCACTTTCATTATGGAAAAAAAATCAAAAATAATACATTATTACATTTTTCTCATTTGAATACCAATAATTCTAAATAAAAACATTGATGATATACAGTATCTTCCATTGATTTTGGATCCAATAAAGGACTATCTTCTGAATAGTTATCCTGTCACCATGTCATGTGAGGTAATTTACTCTGAAATTTTTGAAGAAGAATTGTAGTGGATAACATCTACTCTTTATTTTGTTCTTTGGAGAATTATCTTCAAAGTTTCTACGAAATGCAAAATCCCCTTTCACAATAACTTGTCTATTTGGTACATCCACTGTATACTCTTTCAATCCTGAAATTAGAGCAGATGTATAAAGTTTCAAGATTAATTGGGGATTTACTACAATCTGTTTTACGGGTAAACAATGAGGAGCTGGTTATAATTTACATGTTACGTTATTTAAAATTGAAGTACAATTTAACATTGCTTTAATTTTATTTCTAGAATTATATCTATGGATATAATCCTCTTTAGTTTTTGTATTAACAAGAAACAAAAATTATTTTGATTTTGATAATTGATAGCAATGTAATACAATTTCAAAATAGTGTTGGATTGTTGTTGTTTCTTGATGTATGTGTGAAACTGAAAACAGAGATTGATTTGCTCACCAGACATCTTGGAAATAACTTGGGAGACTCTTTGCCTACATTGAGCACATCCCATGTTTGCAGTCATCACTATCACCTGAAACTGATAATTCACCACCATTTCAATTCAACTGGGAACAATAAAACAAGTGGTCACTACCAATCTTAATCTATGGTTGCACAAACATTTTCATTTTTTCAATCGTCAAAACATATATCTATAGATAGTTTTTGAATCAGTTGACATGACTTATTCAGAAAACAGAAAAAAAAAATCCTAAGAGAACAAAAAGAGAGGACCTGACTTAGGATGAGATAAACTTACCGATGGCCGCGTCAGATTCTCAGAATATAAGAGAGAGTTCTTGGTTAATGAAGCCATTGTAGAATTGCATACAACAAACCTCTTTCTTTCAACAGAGATGGATAAGAGCTAATAAACTTGGTCTTCTTGTTGACAATTGAGAAGCTTATTTGCCACACTCAACCGAACTTGGAGATTGTCAGCGTTTTGAAACCGGAAAATAACAACAAATATAGTAAATTTATAGTCTTCAAAAGGGCACTTCTTGTTTGACATGTTACGGCCACCAAAAAACCTAACACTCTTGCCTTGCTCGATGAAGGTTTATGTGGGCTTCATGTTCTAATCAACACTTATAAAATAGTTTTAAATTGGAAGATAAGGGTGGGAATCAAAGTTGATAAATAAATATTTGTTGATCTAATTGAGCAGCCGTTTGGTTATGGACAAATTTATACTTTAATTCTTCATGGAAGGTAAACAGAATAATACTTTTGAGGACTTGGTTGTTAGCTTTGTTGCTATGCTACCATCAACAGCAGAGATTATTGAAACAATTAACAGATAAAATAATCTAATTAACTATAAAATAATCTCTGTTATTGGATCAGGGTCACCATCGTGAGCCCCAGTGACTTGGTCAGCTGCTCAACTAACTCCGGCTGCTATTACACATCACAATAAGAAGAAACTAATGAAAGACTTTAGTGAATAACGTGTCAAAATCGGGTTGACCAGTCTCCAATTGTACATCAGATCTTTACTGGTTCTGCAGCAATCCATATGATTAAAGAACTGTGTACCGTACACAAGTCTTGGAAGCAAGTCTTTCAGCATCCTAGAATACATGGTTTTGGATGTCGTAATCAAATTCACAGCAAATGGATCTTGGTGTGGCCAATTTGGTAATATCAAATTCACCAGGACTTGATCAGAAAATAAAATCGCTGAGCTTAACATGCTTGTCTTTCTTGGTGGTGTTCCTATTGATGATATATGCTGTTTCTTCTACATCAGCATTTGAACAATTCATTCTGTGCCTGTAATGGTGAAAAGCCATAAGCATAGTCAATCGGTTAATAGGACAGGTATATGAAAGAGTGGCAGAACTGTTACTAGACTTACCACTCAAAATGATCTTCACAACAAATTGAATTCCATATGATTGAAATTCCAGCTCCTTTCCTGCAATCAGAAAAAAGAACATGCACGTGCTCAATTAACTCATAAAAAGGAACTTCAGAACCCAATTGGATGACCATCCTCGACCATTATCTTACCTATGTAATGAAGACTAATCCAACAGTTCAGATATACTAAGAGCATCATGTAAACTATAAATGTTTCCTTTAATCTTATTAATAGATCACAATGTCCTCTCTCCTCAGAAACCCCATTTTACCAGAATTTTTTTTTTAAAAAAATAAAAAAATTGAAAAAATGAAAAAGTAAAATTGCCAAAGGTATAGTGCTTGCATTCTAAATCCACATACCAAGTTGCAGTGTGCATATCATAGAACTTGTCATAGGCTTTACTAAAACAGTAGTGGCAAACCAAAAGATCCGTGATGTCAGTTACTTTGCATGTTGATTTACAGCATTTCACCTACATCAATAGCATTTTTCCATCAGTGAAAAGAAAGGGTTACATTCACAGAAGCATCATTTATCCAGAGTCCAAACACATGACAGATATGTGCATACTATTACTATACAGCAGCATTTGCTTTTCTAAATCAGACACATTATCTCAATAAAAATACTCACCAGGCACTTGAGTTTATGAGAGTAATATTTTCGATGCAAAGAGTGTTCCCTGATGTGATCGTTCAAATGCCCTGCACTGAATTTTAGGTTATCTTTGAGCATAGCCCTTCAAGAAATTTCAATACAGATTAATTTTGCCACTCAAAGCAGGAAATCATCACTAAATAAGAGCTTCTTATTTATTTTATCCCCACTTTCTAGATAACTATAAACATTTTTTTTTTCTTTTGATAACATGGTTTTGTATAGCAGGAGTTTAAGACTTAACCTTGCCTTAAATTTATCTTTCATCTTATGCGTATAACGCAAATAAACAAACAAACAAAAAAAAAGCCTCATCTTAGTTGATATATAACTCAAGCAGTAACAACCTTTTCCACGGAGAATTGCTAATGCTCAAAAACTAAATTTACGTGATGTACTTGAAACAACACTTAATTTTGATAGAACTAATGGACTATATTAAATTGGGTATGAAAATGTACAATCATGTCCATGAGATAGATAGTACCAATGGAACAGAATTATTAAATGATAGGATAACCACATCATAGTTTACTGCTATCATTTCATTTGTAAATTAAAGCTAGCATGGCCTAATACCAAGTTAACATTTTGCTGCTTACTTGTCACAAAGTACAGCCCTGCAATCAAGGCAAGTGGCCAAACTTAAGGAGCCGCGGCATGCATCACAATTTGCTGTTGACAAGCTCTTGCCAATCTGGTGGCATCTACATTTACAAAAAAGACAACAAGGGATGCTGAGTTTCTTGTGACTTGCATGTTGTGATCTCCAACATAAAGCAGATAAACATTAATCAATATTTTCCAGCTTATTCACAAAAGCCAACAGGCTTTTTAGGATATGCCAAGACATGACACAAGTTATTTATAGCTAACTAACTTGACTACTAAATCTCAATATTCATGGTCTAGGGATCAGCGGAACAAAATTCACAGCTGTCGGGCAGTATCTGGCTATCTGCCAAATTATTGGATGAATATAACTGTGAGGAAAAATCAACTACAGTACATTAAAGTGCTTAAATACTATTGTTGGGCCCTTTCCTAATGACCTAAGCTATTGGATCAAGTTGTTACTAACATGGTATCTGAGCCAAGTAAACTAAGAATGCCTGCGTTTGAGTCCCTCCCACGCAATTATCTTTGAAATCGTTAAAAGTTCATTTTTGGGATTAGCTACATGACAAGTGTGCTGGTCTTACACGTGAGGGGTTGTATTAGAGTGCTCAAATATTAATGTTAGACCATTTCCTAACAACTTAAACTTTTGGATATAGCAGTTACTAACACACTAATATTTAGTGTTGTTGTCCACAAATCTATTGTGCCTCTGTCCCATCAAGATTCAAGACACCTGAAAATCTCTTTATGTTATGAAAATACTTAAACTGAGACACTGATGATAATCCTAGACTAAAATTTATTACTCTTTTTAGTACAAGAATCCATATAGCCTAGCATTATAGCGGTCAGGTATAGCCTAACATTTCATATTTTGGTGTAAATATTACAACACAAAAAAATTATTTATCTATATCATGCACAGAAAGATAAGTGTACAAATTAAAATGAATTTGTTATGAGAGGAAAACAAATGAAATTTTGTTTGACCAACCTTCTATACAGCTCAATGAGATCTCTGGATATGAAATTGGACTTTTTCTGCCCCAAAGCCGCCTACATGCAAAAGTAACTTCAATAAAGCTAAACTAATGTACTGCTACTACATAAGTAATTCATGTTTTTCTGTAATTTCAGGTTAAGCATAAATAACCAACCTGGTCACTTGCCATCATCAAACAGTCTTCAGCAAGATGCCCAGGCCTCTTACATTTCCAGCTACAGTGACAATTTAACAGTAAAAAATTGAACTCATATTTTTTCATAGCATGCAACAACACAACTATCTAAACTCATTAAAAAAACCCAAGTACATATTCAATATATAAGAGTGGTGTTTGGTAAATAAGTGTACCATTCATAAGTGCAGAGATTAGATCTCTTTCTGGACCAATGGTTGCGGTTATAATCCCAAAATTCCTCCTCAAACTCAGGCTGTGGTAGGGTACATTCATGTCCTGAAGAGGAGATATATGGAATTTGGTTACTTGAAGTTGAGGGCTCCTGAAAACACAAAAAGGTGGTTGGAAATTTGAAAAACAATAAAACCAAGGCATCTTTTTCTTTTTTCAGTTGGACAGACAATACTGCTAAATATCATGACAAAGTTGAACCGAAGCACACTGAGAAAGATAGATGCTACTAAAACAAGCCAATTATGGCAGGTTTTCTGTAAATTGAGAAACACCTCAGCGGTTTTAAGACTTTTCAGAAGCTCAGCTTTGCACTCCAGGCTGCAGATATCATCATCAGTCTATCAACCCAGACACAAATCAATACAAGTTCATTAGGCAGATAAAAAATGATAACAAGGTGAGCAAAGATATGATACATATAACATAATGTTCACAACCCACCTCATTGCATATATATTCTCCGTATTTACCACATACTACACAAACAGGTTCCCCTGGAACAGGATAGCGTTGCTCACTTCTGCTCTTAATTTGATCAGCTTCACTTATGTTACCTAAAAATGCATGAAGTAAATCAGTGCAAGTAACTTTAGTCATTTTACAACAGTCACACCCTGGCTCTATACTTGCTCTATATGAAAGGTAAAAGATTATTATAACTTATAAGTTTGCTGCTTGTATGTTTAGAACCTTTAAATGAATGGAAGTAGTTTGCATCAATTTATCCAACTCAGTCGGATCATAACACTAAGAGATGAAATCATCCACAATTCCGATGACTAACATAACATACACAGCAATTAATTTAAATAGAGATTCAGAAACACACCAGAGTCTGGAGGATCCTTCTTTTCTTCACATTCCGAAGAAGCACTTTGATCACCTGGGTTTTCAACATGACATTAGGTTAACAAGAGAACAAATGCACAGCACAATATTCATTGCATAAGATTATAATGGAAAATAAGCATCACTCTTTAGTAACTGTGGAAATAAACAAGTATAATAAAAACTACGGAGAACATTAATATAATGGGGGTGTACAAACTCATTGTTTAGTTTCATAGATCTCTTGACTTCTTATCTACACTATTAAAATGTGCTGCAGCTGAATGTTTGTGTCCAGGGTATCAAAATCAAATTCATATTTCTTCCTACTAAATCGAAGAAAGTATAACATTGAAAGTCAAGTTTGGTGTTGTAAAGTTTTGATTCGATCGAATGCTAGCAAAAATTCTAAGTGAAGTATAAAATACCACTTACTTTCATAGCCCACCAAATTGATACCCAAACTAGAAGTTCCCTGCCAGAAAAGAAACCAATATTTACAAATATAAAACCGAAAAATAAAATTCCACACAAACAAAACCATAAAAATCAGCATTACCAAAACATCGGCGGTTAATCCCCCATAGGACTGAATCGAACTCAGTTCCTTCCTGCACAAGCCAACAAACCACGAAATCAAATTCTCAACATTTGATAATAATCAATTGCAACAATAACAGCTTGATGATCAAACTTAATTGCCTTGTCTTGTAAATGTAATCTTGGTGAGACATAGGCCCATCGTTGTCCTCAGTTTCATCACCATTCCTACATTGCTGCGGTTTCGACAAGCGACGCCGTTTCAATCTGGGCTCTAGATTTCTCTCTTGAGTCGGTGGTCGCTCTTCAGCCGTCGAAGCATTTCCAGTGAGGATATTATAAGCTGCATATAAAGGAATAAATAAGAAGTTGTATAGTGTATACTATTCAATTGATTGAAAAATTGGATACGTTATATGTACCTTTCAAGTTTTGAAGAACGGAAGAGAGATTCAAGTCCTTCTTATAAGAGATCGAAGGATTCTTGTACAAATTGCTTCTCGTCCCCATTTTTCACTTCTGCAGTTCTGCGTCTGTGTTTGATAATTTCGATATTCTAGAATTAATGTACAAGGTGAACCAAAACGACGACTTCGCGTATAATTGTATTAAGACATACCATTTTTGATGTTAAAATATCAAACGACATGTAGTTTATAAATATGTTAAAATATGGGTTAATATTAAAAACCTCCCCTCACCTTTGAACTATTATTGGTTGTATAGTTATAAATGCTTTTATTTTAGAAACCTCATCTATGGACTAACACCGTTAGCATTCCGTTTGTGTTGACTGAGTTTGACAGTTAAAAAGTCTAAAATGTCCCTATTTAAGCTTCAATTATATGAATTGACTATTATACCCTCATACTTTTACCAAATAAATTAATAAAATGATACAAAATGTGGAAATGTTAACTTGCAAAGAAGAAGTTATTTTGTGTACAGTTTTATCCCCAAAAATAACAAAATTACAAATCAACTAAAAGCATTGAAAATGACTATTTGCTTGCATTTATAAAAAAGTGAAATAAATACATATTCTGTTTATTTTCAATTCTTTTGGTTCATTTGCAATTTTGTTATTTTTAGGGATAAAATTGTCCATAAAATAACTTATCCTTTACAAGTTAACATTCATGTCTTTTATATCATTTTATTAATTTATTTGGTAAAAGTATGAGGGTATAATGGTCAATTCATACAATTGAAACTTAAATAGGGACATTTTAGACTTTTTAACGGTCAAACTCAGTCAACACAAACGGAATGCTAACGGTGTTAGTCCATAGATGAGGTTTCTAAAATAAAAACATTTATAACTATACAACCGATAATAGTTCAAAGGTGAGGGGAGGTTTTTAATATTAACCCTTAAAATATCTTCAATCCTTCAATACATGCCAATAGTCAAGAGTATTGTTACTATGGGTGTTGATTTCAAGGATTTGGCTACAATGCAGTGAAAAAATATCACTTCATCATGCAGTGATTTTTGAGGTTAAATGTGAGCCATCGGATGAAACATAATTGAAGTCAATGGATGAGATTAAATAGGGAGAAAAAATAAAATTGATCAATTTAAAAAATTAAGAAACCGGTAACCTATAATCAAAAACGTATCTAGTCTGTGTCTCTCTACCTCCGAAGCAAAACGATGGTTCAGGTCTCTCACTCTACCACTCCAACGCATCTGGTCTGTCTTTCCACCATTCCTGCAACAAGACGACGCTACTGGTCTGTCTCTAACCTTCACTCCAACGCAACTGGTCTCTCTGTCCACCACTCCAACAAAACAACCAACATCATCAATCAACGGTGGGACGATTCCTTTGTTGATTTTCTCCAATGACTGATTAACCAAAGCTGCAACTGAGTTCAGTTGAATGTTTGTGTATCTTGACACCATCAAAGATCAACCAGTTCGAATTCAACACCCATACTGAGACAACAACAAGAAGCACTTGAAATCCCTAATTCTCAGATTCCAATCTCAGTCTGTATCCCAATCGTTGAACCAATTTGCAAGCCCTAAAGTTCAATCTCTGTTCATCGAAAAAGATCTCCAGCGGCAACTTCACCATCTCCGGCGGCCGGCGATCCACCGTCTCCAGCGACCATCAATTTCTCTTCTTGTAGCAGCCGGGGTTTCTCTTCTTCCAACTGCCGGTGATTCACTTCTTCCAGCAGGCAGCGATTTTCTCATCCAACATCTCCGGCGACTTCAACTCTCCTTCCTGTCATCACTTCTAACCTCTCCTGTAAGCATACACTAATCACTATCTAATTTCTTTATCTCCCTTTCTACCTTTCTGTTTTATTCAATAACTCCATCTCCCATGTGTCTGCAAATATACATATAATACTTGTTTGATCGTGGGGCCATGGATTATGATGGGTTGTATGCGGTTTGATGAGCGTAAGGGTGGTGGAGTAGTGTTTTTTTAATTTTTTTTTCTAGGTTTGGTTGGCTCTGGTTTGATTAAGTTTATAGAAAATTTGTTTGATGCAGTAGAGATATGGATTTATAAATGTTGTTGAATGTATGTTTTAGTAATTGGTTTTGTTGTGGTTTAAAGAAATCTGTTTTGTTGAAACCAGAACTGGACTTGTTGACAGTGGTTTTTTTTTTTGTTTCTTATTGGAAAGTTATTGACAGTGGTTATGAACCACATCTGCAATAGGTTTGGTCTGTATGGGACTGCATTTGAAAGGTTAATTTGGAAAAAACAAAATTTAGATGTTGACAGAATGAAGAGTTTGAGAATTGAAAGACAAAGCAAAATATCAGAATTCAATTTTGACCAACCTTCATACCTTCTAGGAAATCTCCTGTTTTTGGAGGGGGTAGAACAAGAACTCCCTTTATCTGGTTCACAATAGAGATTCGATTCATTGATATTTAAAAAAATATATACATAAAATGGAATCTCTTATGTTTTAGATCTTTGTTTATTTTATTTTGAAACATCTCCATTGATCCAGTTGACTTATATAAAATGAGTAATTTACCTTTGTGATGTTAAGTATGATTTTGAATCCAACGAAATTAAAAACGTTTAGTCCAGTGTGACAAAGAGCCAAATTATTTTAATCAAAGAGCTTGAGAAGGTGCGAAATGCTTGAGTTGGGAAATGGCGTGATGATCATTGATTCATTCGTAATGTATAAGCATATAATAATAATAAATATGGTTGTGAACGGATATGGTTGTGAACTGATATAATAATAATAATTTATTAGATTTAAATATCTGATATGCACTTAAAACATATATGGTTAAAGTCTTAAACATATACTGATATACAAGTTTGTGCCCTTTTTGGTGCATGTTTTTGTTCTTGTAGTGCAACTTCTCTTCTTCTGTTATTGTTTTTATGTGTTCTTTTTGGTGCAAGTTTGTGCTCTTCTTCTGTTATTGTTTTTATGTGTTCTTTTTGATGCGAGTTTGTGCTCTTCTTCTGATATACATATACTGATGTTGTGCCTCTACGTTGTTTGTGTTTCCTTATGGTGCTTCTTTTGTTATGTTTATGTTTCGTTGTGCTGCTTCTTTGGGTTTCGGTTTTTAGGTGCTCTTTCCTTGTGCTGCTTCTGTTTCTGTTTCGTTGTTGGGGATCTGTTGTTGCAGCTTGTTTAGGTTGCTCTGTTCTGTATTAACATTTGACACTACTGATAGTTTAAGAATAAACTTTGACAATATTTTTGTAATGTAAGGCTGCCGATGGGTTTATGCAGCCACTTATGATGTGATCCGACAAGGTTCATGGTATTGAGTTTTTATATAGTGTTTGTTTATGTTTTCCTTTTAGTGACAAATTATTGGAGTTCAAAACTAATAATATATGTTGCTTAGTTCCCATTTGAATGCCACCTGATGACTCTATCTTATCTACCTATACTACACATGAAAAATGCATTTACATTTGATGTACTGCACTTGTATGCTAAGAGATTCAATTGGTTTATATGAATGGTCATTTTACATTTATCATATGGTTCGTTACTTTACATTTTACATTTTACAATGATCAATCTCCTACCAAATATGATTTTGTTATCTTAACATATTTCAAATTTAATTATTTCTTTCCTTTTGTATGTTCATGTATATTTCTACATACGAATACATTATTTACTGGTGTACACAGTATGTTAACAAATGATTGTCTACATATTGTAACAATTTTCAACAAATTGTTTATTGCAGTTACAAATGGTGAATTCTATTCGCAAGAGGAGAAAGATTACTGGCCACCAAACTACCCGCGATGAAGGTGGTACTCAATCCACAATGGATTTGGATCTGAAGCTTGACAGAATGGCTTGGATAAATTTTCAGTAAGTTAGCATCACTTTCGCTAATATTTCTAGTACTGACTTCTGAATGGATCCGCATTTATCTTCAGTTTTCTAGGAAAGTAATTGTAAATTACAATTACTTGTGTCTATTAACCGGTGTTCATAATTGTGAAAGTCTTAGTATTTTGTCAAATAAATAAAAAAATATTATATAATCATTTGATTTTATATACACTTTCTTTGATAATGAAATTCCAATCACAGTATAGGATACTTCATTTATAAGAAATCTTAAAGTTTGATTTTCTGCTATTTGATTCTCTTACTAAAACCAATCGCATTTGCTATTATAATAACTCCAATATAAATCCATTCTTTGATAACAAAAACCAGAATAACATATTGTTAATCGGTTCCATATATGTAATTTCCTATGTACGGAATGTCGCACTGACAATGCACTTACCTTTGTGCTTTGTCATGTTTGCAGCAAACAAGAGCGTCAAATGACAACTGCAAAGGGGAGTAAAAAGGTTTGACAATTACAACTATCTATGTTATTAGTTTTCCATACCAATACATCACATGAACTTTATTATTTACTTACATAGACTAACATTATTTCCCTCATTGTTTATCAGTCTATGAAGGAGGTACGTGATGCATGGAATACCCTCTCCATGGATGACAAATCTAAGTTCAAAATGCCGAAGGAAGATATTGTGGATGATAAGGTTACTCTGGAGAAAGCAGCACATGAGGATAACAAGGTTCCTCCATTCGACACTCGGTGTACTCCGGTACGTATATCGGAAATCGTGTCATTATTATCTGATGTGCAAAAGGAGGCTGTACGAGAATTAGGTTTCTCAAACCTCCTCACGTTAAACTACGGACGTCTTCGACGTGACCTCTGTGGATGGCTTGTGAGCAAGTTTGACACATCAACCTTGTCAATCGAACTACATGGCAAGAGGTTGACGCTAGACCCTTCAGTCTTCTCACACATCATGGGAATTTCTAATGGAGGAGATATTGTGGAGCTTCATGGAGATGTGAATCAAGTATGGAGAAGCAAGTTTAGTATTACCAATCGCGGCATCAAACTCCCCCAGCTTGAAGCGCAACTTAAGAATATGAAGACAGCAGATGATGATTTCAAGATCACATTCTGTTTGTATGCATTGGGTACTATTCTTGCACCGGCTGCAGGAGAGTATGTTGATGAAAGGTACCTGAACGTTCTAGATGATGTCCAAAAGATTAGGGGTAAAAATTGGGCAAGGTGGTGCTTCAATCAGTTAGTTGGTGGAATAGAGAAGTTTAACTCCAAAAGCTCGAAATACATTACCGGTTGTCTTCTGTTTCTTCAGGTGCATATTAATCGTTTTATATATTGTATCATTTAAGTTGTTAGTATGTGCATCTTATCCACCATGATTGTGATAAAATTTTTGTTTTGTTTGTTTTCAGCTGTTTTACTTTCATGTTATAGATTGGCAACCAACAATTGTAGATAAAAATTCCTTACCAGTTGTAAGTTGGACTTCCGTTAATATAAAAAAATGTATGAAACAGTTACGTCAACAAGGGTGTTATGATAATGCTAAGGTATGTACTGTAAAAAATATGTATTTTCTTATCCCCTATAAACTATACAGCATGTACTTATACAACTATTGTTAAATTATCATTCTCCACCTTTACAGGTATTGATCAATGATTATGTTGCACCTGCCGCATCAGCTGAACATGTACACAATGTTGAACACAACAGTCCCAACGGTGATATGCTTAAATTGGTTCTGCAGGAGATTCAAAGCTTCAGAAAGGAAATTCAGGAGTTCCGTACGGAACATACTAACCTTATCGAGAAGGTTAAACATATAGAAGAGAAAGTCGACCTTCTACACGGAAATCTGAATGTTGATAAAGGTCAAAAAGTGAAGGTTGGTTTTGTCCCTCCCAAAGAACAGCCGAGACCAACACCGTTTTCCGATGATGATCATGGTCCTGTTACAAAAGATGTCGGTTTAAAATTTGATGATGCGCATGTAGCACAGCACACTTTCATACCGACTCTCATCGATGAGGTTTGATATTCACAGCATAGTAACATAGATATATATTTCATGAGATATACTATATAGGTTATTGACCCATGTTTTATCGTTACCATTGTGTAGGAAAAGAGAAAAACCATTGTGAAGACGGTCGCGGAGCAATCTTCAACTTCAATAAATGTGGTTAAAAATACCCGCACATCGAGTAAGCGAAAGCCTAGTCGGTATCAAGTCTCCCCGTTTGAGTCTGAGTATCGTACGGAAAAGCCAACCAAGTATCGGTACGGCCCATTCCGCATTTCAAGCCCGTTAAAGACACTTGATGCTCAAATCATCGAGTACGTGTTTTCTACAGACTTGCCAATGAGGTAACTACACACTTCACATGTGTTATGCCACATTTATATTTGAATATTGCCTCCTTACATTATAATGTTTGGTGGCAATCTTGCCACCCATTTATCATATATGGAATATCAATTCAGATTGGTTTCCTTATTCTATACCAGTAATAGGGGTATTTTTTTTTTTTATGTAGTGAAACTATTGTCAACACTGATCGGATTATTGTCAGCCGCAAAAGTTTCAGGACACTTGCGCCGACAGAATGGGTTGACAGTGAGGTTGTACCCTATGTTTCTATTTGATCCTTCTATGTATACAATGTTATTGCCTTGTACATTACTAATCATTTATGAACTATATCATTTGTCCTGTTATATTGTATCAATGTTTGTGCTATACATGTGCAGATTATTAGTTTGGTTGCTGATAACAACGCACGCACTGCCAAGAGAAAACGTGCATCTCTCTATTGGTATTTGCCTACACAGTTTGCGGTAATAGCTTTTTTCCTTCACCATAACTTAAACATAATATTTAGATACCGTTAACCCAAACTTACTCAACCAGTTACATATTGATTGTCTTGTTCGTATGTTGTTAGTTACCTAATCTCCTTCCATGTATGCCAACAACAGTATATTTCACTTACTAGTAAAGACGGTAGAATGGGCCGGTTGTGTGAGATACACAGTAACTTCAAAGAAGATTACATGTACGAGTTGGATCGATGTGAACAGGTGAGTTGCTATGTGATTATGCGTTTCAGCCCTACTATTGACTTTCCAGTTTGATTATACATAGTGATACAATAGGTACTCTTGGCTGTAAACATTAGTATTCTAATGATAAATTATATCTTTTTGTTTCATCCAATATTTTGTGTTTTCAGATTTACATCCCCATTAACAATCTGAAAAATCATTGGTACACTGCACTTGTCAAGATGAAGGACCGTAAGGTTGAGATTTGGGACTCCTTACCAAGTCGTAGGAAAAACGACCAAAGCAGGGTGACTCAAGTTCGTAGATTGGTAAGAGTTATATTTCAGTTTGTGGCAAATGATATATATATATATATATATATATATATATATGCTCGCAAAAACATTTACATTACTTGTTTGTGAATTCATTATGTGGTATTGAGCCTTTGATTGTGTTTCAGATGAGTTCATTGGATAATATGTTGGAAACGGAAATACATAGTGTGTTCGGTTCGTCCTTCTCATTTGCAAGCTTCTCCATAGAGTCGCCTGTGGGTCCCACACAACCAAACGAATTTGACTGTGGGGTGTTTGTGTGCATGTTCTTAAATGATTGGTCCCTGTCTTATGACCCTGCAATTATTTCAACTGTAAGTGTTGATACGATATACAGTTCCAATTTCCCATTGATGTCATATCATCTAATTACAGTCTACTTTTGTTGTAGTATAACTCGGACAATCAACGCCTCTTGTTGGCACGTCAACTGGCAACGTATCCTACAAATACCCTTCTTGATCGATTAAAACAAAATGCCGTGGAACATGCAGCACTAGATACCGTCGGAAACAAGAGATCTCGTCCCCCATTAAAATTGAGTAGGCGGGCTAAAGCAGTGAAGACATTGTCGTAGTTACCAACTGTAAGTACTTCTAAATCCAGTGCTTGCTTTCGTGCTTGATAATTTACTACCTGTTATTCGTTATCGAACGTCTGTTTTTCCTCAGTGAATGTATCTTCTGCAGTTCATGTTAGGACCGAACATGAAATAGGAGGATGGGTTTTGGAATTGCCACAATTTTTGGTACCTGCATGATCAACTATAACTTTTATGCTGTGAACATTTGCTTAATGGTCTTCAATGAAACGTAAGCTTACAGTGGGCTTGCATCCATATTTACAATCTTGCTGAATTGAATGGCTCCTAATCTTGTTGAAGTAATCATTATATGTTTTGTTCGTCAGAACAGTTAGAGAAAAAAAATTATATATTAGGTTCATAGTTTTGATTTTTGGAATATTTTTGTTCAAAGGTGATGATGGTGTCTTCGATTCTGCAGATTTGATGAATCTCGGATATCTTCAGCGATAATAAAAGAACTTACAGGTGGTGGCTACTTTTGAATGACAAGGGTCCAGGAGTGAGGATGCTACTCTTTGTAACTGTCTTGACGGTATGATATTTAACTCTTTTGACTTGTCAAGGGTTGAATGGTTTGTTTCCATTCCTGTTTTTTTGGTGAAAGTTACTTGATTGACAATTTCATGTTAAGTTGATAAGAGGTGTTTTCAATGTCAAAGTTACCTGATATTTGGGTCAAATTCAGCTATTTAGCTTTTCTTTATGGAAGTACTGGCATATTACGTTCATGCATATCTAGTGGTGGCAAACAAAATTAACTTTTGAACCTAAGGCGGCTAACAATGGGAAACTACATAAATTATGTATATGATTAAATTTTTTATATGCACAGGAAATCTTAATCTCATAATATGTTACCGGGTGCATTGTGGCTTTCTTGAACGATTTTGTTAATTTTTTCATTCAAAACCTCAGTCTTTGTTTTATTTAGGACAAGTGTACGCATGGGATGTTATGAGCTGCAAAATGCTTGACATTGGTTGTTGGTGTTAACTGAAATTACTTCATATTGTACTCAATGATGTTTTGATTGCCTGTATTGTAATAGAAATACCTGTTTGTATGTTGTGTTGCTGAAAAATGGAACAACTTGCGGAAGATCCTGAATCATTGTGTACGAAGTCTGGACTAGTACTATATCAGAGGGAGGCGGATGAATTCAGCCCGAGAGAGAACTGAGTTATTCCTTTCCGATGCTCCGTTGTCATTTTGGATAAGTTGGCCTTATCAACTGGGGCATCAAACTTCAGCTTCTTGCCTCTCCGGGTTGCAAGATTGTTTTCGTCCCAATAAATGCCTATATGGCTGCTCACTGTCTTCCCAAACTTGGCTTGTCCAAACTGTCACTGATTGTTTTTGGTTGGAGGAGTTTCCCCCAACCTTGGATGTTGTTCTGTTAGGTGATTGCCATTCCTGGTTGTAGTTTTGTTTCTTTGGTTCGTAATATGTTACTAGGTGTTTTATGAATTATGTATAAGTTTTGTTGTACATATATTATTGTTGTAATGAAAGAAAATTCATTTTGTTGTTAAATTACTTCAAATACTTGTGATTAATTGTTTTGAATAATTGTTTAGTTAATGATATTTATCAAAATAAATACAGTATACATATCGGGTTTAGTAAAGAAATGACTTTGTTTCTTTTTACAATATATATCGGTTTCAATACAAAACCATTGTTCATATCTCATATACAACATCAGTTTTAAATGTACCCGATGTCATTTACAATAATACATTTTGATTATCATATATTTCATAAATAAATACAACACTTGGAACTTCATTTATATTGAGTACATGCTACATGTTTGCTTCCCACAGCCATGTTTTGAGTACATGGATTTCAAAGTACAATTAATATTAAACAACACATTACGAACCAAGTTATTTTGTGGATCAAACCCTTAAGTAGTTACCATAACCGTAAAACAAGTTACGAGAGTTCTAAAAGTAGTTAACATACAATTTTTTACTAAACCCATAAGTTGTTAGGATTTTTGTACATGTAGTTTCCACAGCGAGGCCAAGGTGACCTCAATAAGGCCATCCCAATCCCGCCTTTCCACAATGGTAAATCAATGAAACCCGACACCATAGCGAGCCCAAGATGACCTCAACAAGGACATCCCAAGCTCGCCTTGACCAAGTTGGACATTATTGAAACCAGAGACCATAGCGAGCCCAAGGTGATCTCAACAAGGACATCCCAAGCTCGCCTTGACACACTTGGATATCATTGAAACCTGACACCATAGCGAGCCCAAGATGACCTCAACAAGGACATCCTAAGCTCGCCTTGACCAAGTTGGTCATTATTGAAACCTGAGACCATAGCGAGTCCAAGGTGATCTCAATAAGGCCATCCCAAGCTCGCCTTGACACACTTGGATATCATTGAAACCTGAGACCATAGCGAGTCCAAGGTGACCTCAACAAGGCCATCCCAAGCTCGCCTTGACCCAGTTGGATACCCTTGCAACCCGATACCATAGCGAGGCCAAGGTGACCTCAACAAGGCCATCCCAAGCTCGCCTTGACCAAGTTGGTCATTATTGAAACCTGAGACCATAGCGAGTCCAAAGTGATCTCAATAAGGCCATCCCAAGCTCGCCTTGACACACTTGGATATCATTGAAACCTGAGACCATAGCGAGTCCAAGGTGACCTCAACAAGGCCATCCCAAGCTCGCCTTGACCCAGTTGGATACCCTTGCAACCCGATACCATAGCGAGGCCAAGGTGACCTCAACAAGGCCATCCCAAGCTCGCCGTATGAATCTAGTAGTTAGAAGAAATTTTTTTTAGGAAAAAACCCTGTAGTAGTTAGCAAGCCGTTCAACTAGTTACGAGATACATTTTTGGTTAGAAACCCTGAAGTAGTTACTATTGCCGTTGAAGTAGTTACTAAAGCGCTAAAAGTAGTTACCAAAAAAAAAAAAATACAGGCACAACCTTTAAGTTATTATTATTATTGTATCTCTTTTTCTTCATTTGTGTAATTAATAATGTCAACTGAATGTATATATATTATTACTTTATTAGGTTAGTTGCAATAGCAGGTTCCAAACCTGAACTACTCATGCCTACACCGTTTTTATATTTTGCTTCCACCATTCAGTGATGTTATTTCACTTCATCGTGGTCAGTCCCGTATGGGATTTGGCTAATATGTAATAAATTTTGTTTTTAACCACGAAACCAAAATCAAACGACTGATGTTGCCATATGTAGAGGCACATAGAGGCTATAGGGTATGATGCTGTCAAAATATATATCCCTCATGTAAATATTGTTGGATGTGTTAAATGAAAATAACGTCTTCACTTCCAGTACCACTTACTGCTTACATACTAGTACGACAATCGTGGTAACCAATTTGTATGCAGATTGTTGTATAACAATGGAACAAGATCGATGCACGAGAGTAACAGAATGTAACATAATGTAATCAATTTCCAGTTCGATCGATCACCTAATATACCCATGAGGTCTAGATGTTAGGTTCTTAATGGAAATTAATGCAACCATTACTGTTTCTACTATTCTAACCAACTGTCATTTATGCCACTTAAACTTCAGCTAATTCATAACTACAAAAACAACATAACTACATGCAACCAACCTGCATGCTACATACAGAGTACCCACAGCCATGGTTAGAGTACATGGATTGAAAAGTATAAGCAATATAAACCAAAACAAAAACTGCTCAGAGCAGTGGCCTACAAACTTACAATATCAACGTCGTGCTGTCCCCCACCAAGGGTATCCGTGCATGTCGAATGTTGATGACGAATGATCGAAACCTATAGTACCACATTCTGAATCATGCGGTGTGTCTCATCCACAATCTTCATTGACTGGGAATGTGAATGAATGCGATGGACCCGTGAAAGAGCAACCATAACTCGGGTCAGTGTTTTGTGTCCAATTTTGTTCGTACATGTGTACAGCATTGGTTGATACTAAACTGTTTTTGGTTTGAACGTTGGCATGGCATGTCTTTGCAGTGTGCCCAGGTAGCCCACATTTCCCACACTTACGTTGCTTCACACCGGTATTTTTCTTGCGTCGAACTGAACCTTTTGTTGCTGCCATTGAAGGATCTTTGACATTATGCACATGGTGCACACCCGACACATTTTTTGAATTAATAGGGGAAGATGGCATTAACTCTTGCATGCGCAATGTCAACTTATCAATCTCTCCGTTGGCCTCTTTGAATCCATCATCTGACTTCGATGCGAAATAACACATTTTGTTGCATTTCGAACTCAATGATCCATACCTGGCCTTTTCCATGATTGGTGTAGGAGTTGCCTCACATCCGTACTTGATGGCTGAAAAGTCTTTTGCACGGGTGGTCCATCGATGGAGTATAAGTGATGATGGTATATGTTGCATGTCCATGGCTTTCATTACACTGAAACTGTGGCGACATGGTAGACCGGCTGTGTCAAACATTTTGCATGAGCAATGGATTTGATTCACCGATGGTATGAATCGAGTTGTCCAAAAACGATTTGCAATTCCAAATTTTTTGAATGTGTACGTGAAGTTATCCACATCTTGCACACAATTTACTATGCTTAGTGCAGCCTCTTCTCGGATTTCATCCCGCACCAAGAAGAATACATTTCTTGTGTAATTCTGACCAGCATGTTTCTCTAGGCCCAACAAATGAGTACTGTACACAGGTTCAATTGTACTACATTGATAATCGTGTTGTGTTTTTGTATTTCGAATGCGGTCCAATGCCCTGTCGATGTTTTTCAGGAACTCATACATCTTCAACCTACAATGAACAAATCGATTAAGGTACGAATTCATACTCTCACAACGTTGCGTGCTTCGCATGCCGCCAAAGAAGCTATCTCGAAGAAAAGTTTCAGCTCACTGCTTTCATTTCGAATACATCGCACTCACCCACTCATTGTTTTGCAATCCAAATTTTTCCACCATGCTAACCCATTGAAGATCAAACTCATCTTCGGTCATAAAATTCATCATGCAACTGCAAAACGCACGAGTGAAGTTGGCATCCTGGACGTTTGTCTGAACATTTCGCTCTAGATGCCAACAACACAATCGTCGAAAGGATTCAGGCATCACTGTCTTTATTGCCTTGTGCATAGCCTTGTCACCATCTGTAACCACCGATTTCGGCTTCTGACCATGCATTGCTACCAAGAATGTCCGCAACAACCAAGTGTATGTGTCCACGGTTTCATCACATATCAATCCAAAGCCAAAAATCGTGGTACTATGGTGGTGATTTACGCCAACAAGCATTACAAGGGGCCTCCGATATACATTTGTTCTGTACGTAGAATCAAAAGCTAGAACATCACCAAAAAAGGCATAGTCAAAACGTGATGTCGAATCGGCCCAAAACAAGTTTTCGAAACGGTTATCTTCATCCAATGTGTAATCGAAGAAGAAATCCGGGTCCGTTACTGATTTTGCTGTGAAGTAAGATATAACAGAATCAGAGTCAGATGTCTGAATCTTAGACTTACGAACTGCATCCAAACGGTTCTGCAAGTCTTTCTTCTTGTGTCCGACGTTTGCATAGCTACCAGATTGTTCCACAATATGGTCCATCACTTGGGCAGTTTTGACACCAACAGTTCGCCACGACTGTAATTGTGCAATTTCAGAATCTTTGACATTACGATGTGATCTTAGGAACTGAATGTGATTGGGTGGTGACAAATTGTGGGTATGTTCTATAACGAACTCTCTCACAACCCACATCATACTATTTCGTTCTATTTTTATTTTCATTGCTGCCCGACAACCTTCTCGAGTTTGACCTCAAGGTTCACATTTTTTTTCTGTTTTATCTAACCACTTTTGTTCTCTGTACCCTTGCTTTGAGCAAACCCATCTACGTATTGTAATCATACCGTACCTATCACGCCTCATTTCATCCTTCCTGATGCTAAACCCAACAAACAGTGAGTAATTCTTGTAAAATGCTTCAGCATCTTCGACAGACGCAAACTCCTTGCCAATGACATCACTCGGTTGCAAACTAGTAAATGTAGCCGGGTCATCTAATTCAGACAATGTTGGTTCAACTCCAATAGAAGTCGTATTGTCTGGAGTACACAAATGTTGGGTTAAGGGAGTATGATCAGTTTGAAGCGAAGGATCCACTGCAGCTTCTCCTTCCGCGGTGTTGTACGAATGACCAAGATACGTGTACTTGTCATGCGTGCTGTTTCTGTAGTCCCATTGAGAAGAGCTTGTTGTCTTCAAATCATAATTTGACTTGGAGGTGCTACCAATATTAGAATCGATATTCATCCTCCTGTGTGAACAACAACGAAAACATGGTGTGAATTATAAATATGAAATATTTGCTTTGGAAACATTTTCAACCAAGCCCTATTTTGTTATTAATTACAAATGCAACAATAATTTTAACAAGTCCTATTTTGTTATCAATTACAAATGAAAAATGGATGGTAAGAAGCCCTATTTTGTTAGTCATTAAAAATGCAACATGGATGGTGAGGTTAATTGATGCTTAGGCATTATTAAAAAATGGTGGTTAGATTTATTTATTATTATTTTTTTTTTTACATTATAAATTATAAATACAAGTATGTCAATTGATGGCTGGGTGTGATCCAAAATTGGGTTATTACAAAAAAAAAAAACACAATGTAACACATACCTTTGTTAACTGTGAACTTGTTGTTTGCTTCTTAGATTGTCCTTCAGTATTCCAGGAATGAATGAAAGCTCCAAAAACAGCTTCAACCAATTGATTCCCAACAACAACAGTGTACATGTCTTATGAAGGGGTTTGAAGGGGTTTGGTCGACAGTAAATAGGTGAGAAAGAATGGGTATGTTGCATGTGGAGTGGTGGGTCGAAGTGAAATAGGTGAGAAAAATGTTACCGTGTGGCATATAAAATGCCAACTGTCACGGTATTGCGATCTCAGGGCGAGCTGAACAAGCTCGTCCCAAGATCGCTCTAATAGGAACATATATCAATCAACCACCTGACCATTGCGAGCCCACGAAGATCTATTTAAGATCGCCCCAAGGTCGCATGTACCAACTAATACAACAATTCAGAACCCGAGACAATAGCGATCCCAAGGTGATCTCCTTGAGATCACCCTAAGGTCGCCTACATGCAGTTGGAAAGAATTCCAACCCGATGACATAGCGATCCCAGGGTGATCTTAAGAAGCTCATCCCAAGGTCGCCTTTCACATTGTACAGCATAACTAGAACGCTGTCGTTTCGACTCTACCGAGCTTAAAAGCGAGCCCACGAAGCTTGCAGTAGGATCGCTTGTATGCGACGTGTGGAATAAAGACTGTAGGTCGTGGGAGAGCTGCCATAACACAAAAATTTGTACAAACTCATCTCTCAAACTGCTGCAGCAACTGTCAATCTCTGTCAAAGGTAATCCTCATCTCTAATCCTCTCTATTTATGTGAAAAAGAGGTGTCTAAAGCATCAAAGCAAGCCACATTCTATAAAGCTTCTCTTCAAAACGTGAAAATAGGAGGATATTAGGGATTACTTTGGTTCAATTGGATTTTAACATAAATAGATGATTGGGGTTTGATTAGAAGAACATTGCATGGTTTATTTGGGTTGTTTTAAAGAATATTTGGGTAGTTTAAGTTTGGTGTGCCATTTTTGCTTCTATATTAAGTGTGGTGTTCAATTTTTGCTTATAGATTAAGTGTGGGGTTCAATTTGTGCTTATACATTAAGTGTGGGGTTGAATCTTTGGTATGTAAATGTGGTGTGGAATCTTTTGCTTACAACATAACTGTTGTGTGATTATTGGTGTGGAATGTCTTATAAAGCATAAAAGCTATGTACATTCTATAAAGCCTCACGTGAGAAGGTGAATATAGAAGGATATTGGGGATTACTTTGTTTCAAGTACATATTTTGTTAAAATGATGATTGGGGTTTGATTACAAGTACATTGCAAGGTTGATTTGTGTTGTTTTAAAGAAGTTTATGTTTGTTTAAGTTTGGTGTTTCATCAAGGGCTTAGAGATTAAGTGTGGTTTTGAATTTTTGCTTAGAGATTTAAGTGTGGTTTGGTATGTTTTGCTTAGTATCTATCTGTCGTTTGATTGTTCGTTTGGGGGTTTAGAAATATCATGGTAGGTGGAAAGAAAAATTCGAAGCAAGGCAAAAAAAAAGGGGGATCATCAAGAGGTTCGGATCCGTTCGCATTGCCTCCTCCGTCAGGGAAAGGTAAGGGTGAAATAACCTCACCACCCCCAGACCCGGATAACCCGAAAAGATGGGCATTGTTTGGTAATAGAAAGGTTTGGCTGGAAAGGGGCATCAATTTGACGGTTTTAGCCTCCACTTTCGTTCCACATGCTGTGCGAGCATTGAATTGGTTTGGTTTTGTTAGGACCCCTAACGTGGCGGCGTTGGATTTGGTCAGAGAATTTTACTACGCCATGGTCCCTCACCGTTTCAGTCAAGGGATTCCAGTGATAGTTCGGGGTACAGAGGTCCTCATTACAGCCACCAAGATCAACGAGTGGTTTGGGACTTCCCAGGAGCTAAGTGAATATGTTGACGGGGTTCCCAACCATGATTTCTTTGAGCCATACAACGGTTTTCTGGCCGCTGACCTAAGGATGGATGAATCCCCGCTATGGAACGACTACCGTGACCCTTTGTTTCTCAACCAATTGAAGATAGATGCGGCATTCTGGATTCTGATGTTTGACTACTCATTGACTCCGAAGACCCACCAGTCCGAGCTCAGTTTTGACACCGCACGCCATCTGTTTTGTGCGAGAAACATGCTTCAAATGGACATTGGCCAGATCATTATGAAGAGTATACATAAGGGTGCGAAGACAAAAGGGCCACTGCCTTTCCCTTGCCTTATCACCCATTTTTGTGAGGAGGCAGGCATTGAATGGAATAGGGAAGAAGGCAACATGATAACTCCTACAGGTGACATAGGGAGGAAGACCTACAATGAACTTGCTAGGCGTAGAGGGGTCAGGCCAATTGGGGTTAACGTGCTCGATGATGATGACATGGGCTTTTCTGAGGAAGACCTTCTCGAGGATGACACAGATGATGCAGATTACAATGGGGAGAGCGTCGGGGGTGAACCAGGTACGAGCACAGGTAATCAGATCCCAACAATGGCTCAGATGATGCAGAGCATTAGTGCACAACTGGTAACCAATAACAACGGCCTTCAGTCTATGAGGCAGGATATGAACTCGAACCACCAGGCCTATATGGGTGAATTCGCGAACATAAATCAGAGGTTGGATGATTTCCAAAGGGGTTTGGTGAACCATGGCGTGGACATCCCATTCATGTACCGAAGGTGTAATAGGCGTCCTCATAGAGGACCACAGCAGGCACCACCAGACCAGAACATCCCACCTCAGGACCCCAATGTTCCAGATCAGGGCACATAGTTGTCAGTCACCTGCCATTTCTTTGTTTTAATTTGTTTGTTTTTTTTTAGTCTTTCGATTTAAGTACATTTGTTTTTATTTACATATTGGTACTTCATGCACTGTTATATAATTGTTTAGTTCGGATATGTATTTTGATATATGTTTTATTCCTTTATAACCAATTTGGGATGAGGTATGTTTCAACATTATGATGTACAATGGTTGCAGATTGGTTGGGGCAACAAACACCTACACACCAAAGATACAAGTATCATCAATAAGGTATCCGTTCACAGGACTGCAAAACGTATTCAGGTTGATGAATTTGGCAATACAAAATCTGGTGTTGGAGATGTTCAATTTGTGCTTGTTAACACAATTTCCAACTAGTCTTGTTGCACATGATCTAAGTAAGAAAAAAAATTATCCACTTCCTTCGTCATGGTATCAGGGTTAGATGGATCCATTATGTTCAGAATTGTCACAAACTCATTATGAAAATGCAATCATCTAAGTAAGAAAAAAAATTATCCACTTCCTTCATCATGGTATCAGGGTTAGATGGATCCATTATGTTCAGAATTGTCACAAACTCATTATGAAAATGCAATCATCTAAGTAAGAAAAAAAATTATCCACTTCCTTCGTCATGGTATCAGGGTTAGATGGATCCATTATGTTCAGAATTGTCACAAACTCATTATGAAAATGCAATCATCTAAGTAACAACAAAAATTATCTAACCTACATCTGGATACTACAGATGTAGTATAAAATATTAAATATTGTTGATCTATATATAAATATTCCAAACCGTAAAGGTAGTTACAAGGTAATTTTTTTGGACAAAACTATAAAGTAGTTACCAAGCCGTGAAAGTAGTTACCATTTCCCTAAAAGTAGTTACCGACACCGTAAAAGTAGTTACAAGACAATTTTTTTAGGAAAAACCCTTAAGTAGTTACCAAGCCGTCAAAGTAGTTACCATTTCTGTAAAACTAGTTACCGCAACCGTAAAAGTAGTTACTAGGAAATTTTTGTAGGAAAAACCCTTAAGTAGTTACCAAGCCGTGAAAGTAATTACCGATGCCGTTAAATTAGTTACCAATGTTGTAAAAGTAGTTACAAGGTAAATTTTTTTCGAAAATCCCTTAAGTAGTTACCAAGCCGTGAAAGTAGTTACCAGAACCGTGAAATTAGTTACCGGTACCGTAAAATTAGTTACAGGGTAATTTTTTTGGGAAAAACCGTTAAGTAGTTACCAAGCCATGAAAGTAGTTACCGGTTCCATAAAAGTAGTTACCGCAGCCGTGAAGTAGTTACAAGGTAATTGTTTTTGGAAAAACCGTTAAGTAGTTACCAAGTCATGAAAGTAGTTACCGATTCCATAAAGTAGTTACCACTGCCGTGAAAGTAGTTACAAGGTAATTTTTTTTGGAAAAACCATTAAGTAGTTACCAAGTCCTGATAGTAGTTACCGATTCCGAAAAAGTAGTTACCACAGCCGTAAAAGTAGTTACAAGGTAATTTTTTTTGGAAAAACCGTTAAGTAGTTACCAAGTCGTGAAAGTAGTTACCAATTCCGTAGAATTAGTTACCACTGCCGTGAAAGTAGTTATAAGGGAAAAACCGTTAAATAGTTACTAAGCTGTGAAAGTAGTTACGGGTTCCGTAAAAGTAGTTACCGCAGCCGTGAAAGTAGTTACAAGGTAATTTTTTGGAAAAGCCGTTAAGTAGTTACCAAGTCCTGAAAGTAGTTACCGATTCCGTAAAAGTAGTTACCACTGCCGTGCAAGTAGTTACAAGGGGAAAACCGTTAAGTAGTTACCAAGCCGTGAAAGTAGTTACCGGTTCCGTAAAAGTAGTTACCATAGCCGTGAAAGTAGTTACAAGGGAAAAACCGTTAAGTAGTTACCAAGCCATGAAAGTAGTTACCGGTTCCGTAAAAGTAGTTACCACAGCCGTGAAGTAGTTACAAGGTAATTTTTTTGGAAAAGCCGTTAAGTAGTTACCAAGTCGTGAAAGTAGTTACCGATTCCGTGAAAATAGTTACCACTGCCGTGAAAGTAGTTACAAGGGAAAAACCGTTAAGTAGTTACCAAGCCGTGAAAGTAGTTACCGGTTCCGTAAAAGTAGTTACCATAGCCGTGAAAGTAGTTACAAGGTTATTTTTTTTGGAAAAGCCGTTAAGTAGTTACCAAGTCATGAAAGTAGTTACCGATTCCGTAAAAGTAGTTACCACTGCCGTGAAAGTAGTTACAAGGGAAAAACCGTTAAGTAGTTACCAAGCCGTGAAAGTAGTTACCGGTTCCGTAAAAGTAGTTACCACAGCCGTGAAGTAGTTATAAGGTAATTTTTTTAGAAAAACCGTTAAGTAGTTACCAAGCCGTGAAAGTAGTTACCGATTCCGTAAAAGTAGTTACCACTGCCGTGCAAGTAGTTACAAGGGGAAAACCGTTAAGTAGTTACCAAGCCGTGAAAGTAGTTACCGGTTCCGTAAAAGTAGTTACCATAGCCGTGAAAGTAGTTACAAGGGAAAAACCGTTAAGTAGTTACCAAGCCGTGAAAGTAGTTACCGGTTCCATAAAAGTAGTTACCACAGCCGTGAAGTAGTTACAAGGTAATTTTTTTGGAAAAGCCGTTAAGTAGTTACCGATTCCGTAAAAATAGTTACCACTGTCGTGAAAGTAGTTACAAGGGAAAAACCGTTAAGTAGTTACCAAGTCGTGAAAGTAGTTACCGGTTCCGTAAAAGTAGTTACCACAGCCGTGAAGTAGTTACAAGGTAATTTTTTTGGAAAAGCCGTTAAGTAGTTACCAAGCCGTGAAAGTAGTTACCGATTTCGTAAAAGTAGTTACCACTGCCGTGAAAGTAGTTACAAGGGAAAAACCGTTAAGTAGTTACCAAGCCGTGAAAGTAGTTACTGGTTCCGTAAAAGTAGTTACCATAGCCGTGAAAGTAGTTACAAGGTTATTTTTTTTGGAAAAGCCGTTAAGTAGTTACCAAGTCGTAAAAGTAGTTACCGATTCCGTAAAAGTAGTTACCACTGCCGTGAAAGTAGTTACAAGGGAAAAACCGTTAAGTAGTTACCAAGTCGTGAAAGTAATTACCGATTCCGTAAAAGTAGTTACCACTGCCGTGAAAGTAGTTACAAGGGAAAAACCATTAAGTAGTTATCAAGTCGTGAAAGTAGTTACCGATTCCGTAAAAGTAGTTACCACAGCCGTGAAAGTAGTTACAAGGTTATTTTTTTTGAAAAGCCGTTAAGTAGTTACCAAGTCGTGAAAGTAGTTACCAATTCCGTAAAAGTAGTTACCACTGCCGTGAAAGTAGTTACAAGGGAAAAACCGTTAAGTAGTTACCAAGCCGTGAAAGTAGTTACTGGTTCCGTAAAAGTAGTTACCACAGCCGTGAAAGTAGTTACAAGGTAGTTTTTTTGGATAAGCCGTTAAGTAGTTACCAAGTCGTGAAAGTAGTTACCGGTTCCGTAAAAGTAGTTACCACTGCCGTGAAAGTAGTTACAATGTAATTTTTTTGTAAAAACCGTTAAGTAGTTACCAGACCGTAAAAGTAGTTACCATGACCATCAAAGTAGTTACCAATATCCTGAAAGTAGTTACCACGAAAAAATAATAAAATAATTAATTTTATTCTGATGGAAAAATATTTTATATTATTTTTCATTATTAAATAAATTTTTATTATTTCTTTTTCTTTTTTTATTAATTTTTATTAGTAATAAAGTCAAATCAATAAATATATATTATTATTTTAATGAGATAAGGGCAATAGTAGGTTGAAAACCTACACTATTCATGGCTGTCAACTTGTTTTTTTCGCTGCATCATGCAGTGATATAAAATCACTGCATTGTAGCCAGCCCCTGATTTCAATTATCGATGTCGGTCAGACTAAGTCAATAACCTCTACCTCAGGCTTCAGCTATTCAATAAAAATGATATTTTAAAGCAAAGCAACGTAAGCTTGAGGATATTTAAAATACATCTATGACTCTATGAGATTGTTTTACTAATTTTATTTGGCGTTTCTAGTATTTGAAAGAAGAGCAAAATTCAATGAACTTAATTATACCTCTTTGACGACATCAAGTCCGTCAGCAATTCATATCACCTCCTAGCATATGTGTTGAATACCTCCCTTCCATGTTGATGGTTAGAGGTTCGAGTCTAACCATACATATTTTAGAAGCATGTCTAGGAAGTTTTTTACCGATTTGTGAGAATAGATATCAAGACCGTACATATATAGTCTGATATTGACAGATCCCGACATTCCCACTATGATAGTTGTAATACTTCTTCAGCCATCATAATTGTGTAACAGATGACCCTATCAGCAATAATAACATAATATAATTCTTCAACGAATACATGAATTTATTGATGATTACAAACGCTTTCGGTTTCAACCAAGTGAATGGGTCTTACAGAAAAAACACATATACAGTTTCACTTCAAATTTACTTTGAAATAACAAGTCAGCGGGGTCTGTAATATTAAAATATGCCAATTCAATTCACTCTATAAAACTTTGACATCCGGCTTCCAATCATCCTCTACTACACTTACAATAATAAAAAGACAAAAGCTTAACCTGCCCTCAAGAACAAAAAACCAATTCTATCCATGGCTGCTCCAAAATTTTTGTTTGACCGTCATCTTTGTTCTTGTGTCAAATGTTAATTAAGTAAAAGCATATACAACCTGATCAAACAATTTGGAAGAAAAACAAACCCGGAGCTCTTATTAGCAATCAAGAAAAGAGAATTCTGAAAGATGGGAAGACTAGGTTGCAGCATCGATGGAAACCTTAACGAAGCAAAGTTCAGTGAGCCGATGCCGTGGATTGGAATCTATGTAGCAGCAGCAACTATTGCCTGTGCAATTGCAATGGCTTTGGATGCCATCTCTGGGTTTCGCAATCGAAAGTTGTGGTTCCCTTGCAAATTCTTTTCTCTTAATGCTACTTCCCTCACCTTAATCGCTGTAGTAATCAAATTCTCAGTAGATCTCAACACTGCTATGCCTCGCAGACAGGATCAGCTTGCAAAGCTTAGCAGTGCAGTCTTTATTTGCACTGTAATGGGTAATTTTATGCCTTCTCTTGGAACCATGGAGTCCAATGATCTCTTTATGAATATTATTGCTTTGGGGATTCTAGTTATTACTGTCATAGCTAACATCTGCATACAGTTAGGTACTGGTGTGATTTTTGTTTTCTGGAAAGAACATGCTTTTATCATGTTTCTCATGATTGTTTTGCTTGTAATCTTGAGCTTTTCATCTCTGACTGTGCCTACAAATAAGCAACATTTAGAGTTCAAGTACCAGAAAAAGTATGAATTAGCTCTCAAAGAAGGATCAAAGGAAGCTGATGACAGACCAGTGGCTAAGAAACTCAAAGAAGATCTAATGAAACATTGGATGATGGCTCATACCTGCAGCCCCCAGTTTGTGATGGGTCGTTCTGTAACGTGCACTGCCTCAGGCGCGTTGTGTCTTCTAAGTGCTATGACTTTAGCAGAAGTCATGCTTCGATCCTACTTGATGCCCTGGTCATTCCAATTTTGCATTGGAGAATCTGACTATAAGTGGTCAACCACTTTAGTTCTCATTTCACAATGCGTTGCAGTAGGAGTTGGAACTATTGCCCCGGGGATTAGATGGTTCAATGCCATAAGTTTCAGGTGCCCAACCAGAAGGATGAAAGTCCGCAACCAGACCTTCAGAGTAGAAAAGTACTGGATCCAAAAGCTCTTGGAGATTAAAGAATGCCCGTTAGTTTTCAGAATCCAAAATCGGAAATGCAGGAAGTTTGTTCATTATACCACAAATCAATTTCTTGGCATGTGTATCAGAATGCAAACTGGGATTGTGGTTGCAAGCAAAGTAATCCAATTCATATCCATTTACTTTGCAAATAAGATTCTATTACTATACGACTGTTGCGGAGAGTTGACAAAGAAGTTCAAACCCAACAACAGCATTTCGAATGACTCAATATCAGAATTGCAGTCCAGTCGTAAGCTATTAGATCTCAGCCGTTTTGTTTTGTACCTTGAAGGTGAGGATCAACTAGTTGAGGTAATGATGAAGAACAATTGTGATGCTACTGATCACTGGAGGCAGATGGGAAAAAGGTTGCAGCCAAAACATCTAATAAACTTGTTGAGACAGCCAACATGTTCACAAGGATTCAAGGGAGTGCAAGACTTTGACAGTTGCCTTGTTCCCCATCTAGATCTTGATGAGCCTCAAAATTCTTGGGCTCTTCCCATAGTGACTCTCACAAGCATTGCAGTTGCACTTCCAAGCATCAAAAGCTGTTTAATTAAACAGTTGATACGTGGTGTGCATGAAAGCCTTTCGTATGTTAAACTCATAGAAGGAACCCAGGATGTAAAAGGAGATATGCTTAACATCAGGAAGGCCGCAGACATTGTGTGGGTAGGAGTTGATCTCTATCACAAGTGGCTGGACATAGATCTCCGCAAACTGTCCCTGCAAGCAAACAGCCCAAAGGAAATACTCGAAGCACTCGCTGAAGCTGCCAAAAGCATGTTTTTCCAACATAAGAAGACATATATGGATAAATGTGCATTCAAGGATAGCCCTTCAAATTGGCCAGTCAAGGTATTGGCATCTAATTCCATGTATAGAATAAGCCAAACTATCCTGCTAAACTACAAAAGCGAAACCAACCAGACAGGAGAAATATTGTTTGAATCGCTTGCTGTCATGATCTCAGATATTCTGGGTGCTTGTCTCACCAACTTACCACATGTGATCTCCACGAAGTGTTTGAGGAGTGCTTTTGAAGAAAGGGAAGAAAGTGTCCGACATGCAGTTTTCCTTCTTAGTAAAACTAAAATGATTATGAAAATTCTAGACCTAAGGGGGACCCCAAGTCTACATCCTGATCAATTGGCAAGCATAGATGAATGGCGTTCAGTACAAAAGCTTAAGGACGGTCTGCTTTCCATTCCATCTTCATCAGGGAGTGACACTGTTTCTTCTACTTCCAGTGACTTGTATATAACCGTTGAGTAAAATACACAAGTACGGAAAGGAAAGATGGGGTAGATTATGATTTGAATATCACTGTAAAATTAGTTTCTGGGAGAGAAACAAAAATGCAGCTGCAAGCATTATGTTTTTAAGTATTATGATTTGTATATATCACTGTAAAATTAGTTTCTGGGAGAATAACAAAAATGCAGCTCCAAGCATTATGATTATAAGTAGATATTACAATGAGGCTAACGTACAATACAGATGAGTGATATAGAAGTAGAAACTACGTCCCCTAATATTTGTGAAACAGAAAACTCAGTTGTATCCATAATTATGTGGCCTCCAAGCAGTAGATGTAAATGTGTTAATGGCATAACATGATGGCAATATAGGGTAAGGGGCCAAACAATAGTAATAAGTCTAAGTGTCTAACACATCCCGTCAGGTGTAAGACAGTAAGACCAATAAGTTTATTACGTAGTACGTGAACCTAGCTCAAGCTCAAATACACATTCAAATGTGAAACAAATTCGTAAACAAACACAAATATAGTCACATGACAGGAGTACAGGACTTGAAGTCTTGAGAACCCAGAATGTCATTTTAAGAAACCATTAGACCCAAGAGTTTTAATTTGTAGGTAAAACCAAACAATACTATTAAATTTGTATGTATGTCTGGACCCACAAAGTAGACATTGTCTGCTTTAGGCTTCACGCACAAGTCCTTCACCCTCATAGATTTGTTTTGGTTCACGCAAATGTTCTTCATTCATGGCCCAAACGTGTCTACTTAGTTAAGAGAGACCAAGGCTTCCTAGACCTAACTCCCTAACAATGTGGGATGTGACATACATACATACATACATATATATATATATATATATATATATATATATATATATATGATTTCACCCTTATCACAGTAATGATGAATCAAGATATGCAGTCGTTGGATATAAAGACCGCTACTTATGCATAAATGAGGCCATCAAAACCACAAAAAACATCTCTCTAGAGATAACTCCAAGTGTGTATTAGGATGCAAATATATGGAACTGAATGGGGAACTTCAGTGCAGCTTAAGACAACATAAAATTGAAGTCCAGAAATAAAGGAATCCATAATGTTCAGTCTAACATCTTGAATTCCATATATTCCAATTTTTTGAACTAACGCATTAAATTCTATAAAATCTGTTTTTTTTTTTTTTTTTTTTTTTTTTTTTTTTCCCAGAGAAGCGTCTCACCTGAGTTACAAAAGATGTCAGTTTACTAAGCCTTCTTGATTGGCAATTTGGCAGTGTCAATTATGATATTTTCTACTTCCACCCTAGTTGAATACCATTTAAAAGATATGTAAGTCTGAGAATGCAGCTTGTGATTAGGATCATTATTTCAATTTCAAGTTCAAAAAGGGTTAATGTCAATATGTTAGCTATTTACGAATTACGACTTATGACAGTTGAAGTATTATAGAGAAAGTTATGTATGCCAAAAAGAAAAGGAGCAAGCAAGAATGTCTAGGGTCTTATTATGGCATATTTATCATGAGCATAAGGAGATGGTCCTTCGATACAGACACTCAGAAAGACCTAAGACTAGAGGGTGAAAAAAATCATACATTCAAGTCTTCAAAACTGAACCTCTTGTCCCTAAAAGGTCGATAGCAGTAACCAATTTAACGGTTGCAGACCCAAGTAATTTCTTTAAAGTGACTCTATCCATATCACAAGTGTTAGGTTTAAGAATGGTAAGTCAAATACAAGTGATTCAATCAAAAAGAGCCATAGTTAAACCCAAACCAAATATCAGCAGAAGCTATGTGATGACGTCTAGGTAACCTGGAAGTTCATAAATTACTCTCAACAACATAAATACAACCAATACCTTGGCAATAAGCTGTTTGTAATTGAAGTATCACAAATACAATTTTAGCTTCCTAACAAAATTCTTTAAATTATCAACTTATTGAGAAAGAAAAAAAAAATGTACACCAAGAAATTCAAGTGACCCCTCCATTTACCTCCAGATAGTTAACATGTTCATCGACATTATCCTCATCATCAAGTTTGCAAATCAAAGTCATCTGTATCCTGATTGATCACGAGAGTCCAAATGTTTCTTAGGTATCTTCACAAAATTGATCATGATGACTTCTAAATTCAATACCGGATGGTTTGTCATTACATCTATATGCTTGATTAATTATTGGGTGCTACATTAACCTAGTATGTTCATATATTCTAACATTCAGTCCACCATATTGGGCTGTAAGTGGAAAAATGGAGTAAATACTTGTTAACCTTTTTTTGCAGCAAAGAAAACCAAAACAAACAATCCGAAATCGAAATAATATTTCAACCAAAATTCATTAGCTGCAAACTAATTTCGTATCTTCAACACATATTCATGACCGAACAAAATCTAGATTATGATATCAAAATTGATTTAAATGAAGAGCAAATTAATGCGTTAAAAAAAGAAAACCAAACACAAATTGGTATAGCAAATCTTGATATTTCCAATAACAAGTTAGAATTCCAAATACAGTGAAAGCAAAGCCCGTCCCTATAACAATCCTAAACCCTCCCCAAAAAGAATGAAGTTGTACAGAGAACCTGATATCCAAAGTGGAACTAATCGTCGCGGTCGGTCTTTTTGGGCTTGCGATAGGTTTCCTCGATGTGTTTGGCCATCAACATGCCGGTGCCGGCAAGCTTCTTGATGTTGGGGACGTTGTAGTTCTGGGCGATGTAGACACCGAAAGCAGTGGCCACCATGAACGTGAAGGAGCTTCTGATTATACCCATTCTTGATACTTGAATACTTGAATACTTGATAGTGAGCGAGTTTTTCTTCTTTAAATTAAGATTTTATGTTCGTGTTGCCCAAGGCTTTGTATTTGATTCGACCCATTGCAACAACACACCTCTTGCAACCTCTCTACCTGTCCTGACCAGTTTGGGATTTAACAGATCCCTTATTCGTCAAATCAATACTTCGTGGGTCCCAATATTACTTCTTCTTTAAAATTAATTAAAAAAATTAAAAATCAAATCTGGAATTTCGTTAGCTTGTGTAAATGGTTTGGACTTTGGACTTTGGATGGGCTATTTAATTATGAATGGTTTGCAATTTCATTAGCATAATTTAGCTACTATACAGAAACCGTATAATTGCTGGATAATTATATGAGAAATAGTTAGTTTATTTAGTTTAAATTTTTAAATTTTTTTATTTTTATAAACTATTGGATTGAAATCCAACAACTGTATAGTAGCTAAACCCGAATTATAAATACACTCTTTCGTCAAATGGTGCAACCATTCATCATATATAGATTAAATCGATCATTTACCAATTTTTTAAATATATTATTGTGGTGGTGATAACTCAAACCTGAAACATTATCATACTGAATGATCGTCAAACTATATTGAGCCGTAATCTATTTCCAGGCATTTGAGACACACAAATACTTCCCAATTAACTTTTCTTTTCATTTCGGTTCTCCCTCCCTAAGAAAATACATAGCATGAATCTATAGATAATTAATTTCTCAATGTGAACCTACATTAAATACAAATTTTAAACAAGGTTCATGTTTACCGGAACTTGGCCAAATCAATTTGTAAAGCACGACACAAAATGTAAATCACGTTGTAAGGGAGAGGCCATCTCCTCACATTGTGCGCTTGAATAGAAAAAATTGGTGATAATATTTACGATACCAAAACTCAAACTATGTAAAAGCTTCTATGAAGTCTCCAACAACCGGGCTGCTTGAGTCTCGGTAGTAGAAGAAAGATTTGATTTTTTTTTTTTATTTTTTTATTTTTTAGCTGGGCTGCACATTGGGCCTTTCTATGGGTTATTAGGAGATGCTATTACCTTTTGTAATCTTGGACTCCAAAGGAGAATTTGCAGAAAAACTGGAAACTTGGCCCATGCCAAGTATCTCTTTGAAAAAAGGCAGCAGTTTTTTTTTTTTTTTTTTTTTAAATTTTTTAATTTTTTATTTTAGACAGTATTTATCTATCCATCTATCTAGACATGTATTTTTTTTGAAGTTTTTGTCATTGGTAGGATTCGAGCCGCTGACTTGGGAGTAATTTATCCAAACCCCAAGCTCGTCAATCTACCAGCAAAGTTAGCAGTTTTGGATGAACAATTAGTGCACTTTGGATGATGAACAAATGTATAAAATTGCAGTCACCGGACTCACCACATCCTTTAAAATGATACTGATTAAGAGGAGAATCTTTAGTGTTGATAATTGTTAGATCTGTATTAAACAAGTTGGTAAATGTAATTGAAATTTAAGAAAGTACAATTAGTGTATTTATATTTAGCAAGTAACGATTGTGTCATTAGAAATTCTTATAATTTACATTCCTTAAATTGACTTTCGAAGTGCCATTTTTGATATATGATGACTTCCCGTTGTTCTCGAAACTTCATTCTGAATGTATTATGATCTCATTACAAGAAAAATGGCATGTTGAAACAAACCCACTTTGTCTCCAAATCAAGTTCTTTCAACACGGAAGAATTTTTAGTTATCAAATCACGTTGGTCGCACAGTGATAGCTAAATTCCCATCCCTAAATAGCTACTACAACCAAATGAATGTCCTCTAACAATGTCGATAATGCACAACCATCTGTTTGGTAGCAAATACCCTAAAAGTTTCTCTTAAATTTGTGCCTTCACCTGAGAAAAAGTATATTTTCATGGGACACTGAACTATATATATTTAATTATGATAAAGTCTTTCTCTTTTTTTTTTTTTTTTTCTGCTCAATGGTACAAAACAGCTACCCAAATTGTACAATTAAGAGTTTAATTTGTGAAACCAAAGCTCCAGTACCTCCACTGAGTTATATTGTATGTCCAAAGAAAAAGAAAACTGGACCGACATGCTTGGGATGGGACCATAGCTATTAAGAAAATGAAATTGAGAAACAAGATGTATGTTGGGGCTCCACCCTTTCAATTGCTTTTGACATGCATGCATGAGTCAATTACTTTTGGGTTTTGGTATTGATCATCAAAAAAAAAAAAAAAAAAAAAAAAAAAAAAAAATCTAGCAACGCGTTTTTTATACGCTCACTAAGACATTAAAAGAGATTTGAAAACAGTGGAGGAAACTAAAAAAGATGTAATGGCAAAGCATCTATAAAGGACACAATCAAAAGTTTTCTTGTGATGAGTGATCACAACCCTAACTTTTCCTCCGCACGTATAGCAAATTAGCAATCAAACCCAATTTTTCTTCTTCCTTATATATATATATATATATATATATATATATATATATATATATATATATATATATATATATAAACAGAAATTCTATTATTAGTTCGAATTGATAAAAGTTATATCAGTTCCTTGCATGTGGGCCACTGGATTTAAATACTTTGACTTGGCTGTATGCACTTGTCAGTCAAAGTATTTAAATCCAGTGGCCCACATATAAGGAACTGATATAACTTTTGTCAGTTCGAACTAATAATAGAAAGACTGTATATATAAAATACTTCTCCAATTAGGACCGTCATGACTTTATAATTTCATGATGTCCAACTTTCCAACTACAGTCACACATTCACAGTGGGCCCATAGCCCCACATTGACAAATACCTACAACCAATATGAATGTGTAGTTGTAATTGAACGTCTTTAACTTATAATTTCGGGAAGTCCTTACTAAAGAACCACCATATATATATATATATAACAACTATCAAGGCGCGGAGTCAGAAATTCAATATTGGAGGCGGTATACAAAAAAAATCAATATTGGAGGCGGTATATATATATATATATATATATAAAGAGGGGACAGAGTGAAAAAAATTTAAAAAATTAAATTTTTTAATATGAACTTTAGAGATTTTTTGAGGGAAGGGGGGGTTATGGCCCCACTGGCCTCCGTCTCTCTCCGCCTCTTGACAACTATAGTTCAATGAGTTCTAGTTGTAAATTATCGGTTACCACCAAACCACATTGGATGATGTAAATTATTGGTTATTCAGTAAAGATTGTGGTTTGTTTCCTTGCGTTTTGGAATTCGACAAGACTGAGGTGGTTGATCGTGCTCTTAGCAACAATTTCCTGAATGCTAGATATGGGTCTATTATCTCTGAGATTGCTGACCTTTGGTCTCAGTCCCCTAGTGTGAACATTTGTGCTATCCCCCGCTCCGCTAATTGGGTAGCTCGGAAACTTGCTAACCATGCTCTGAACATCTCGAAGGATACCTTTTGAATGGAAGATTTCCCCTCGTGTATTAGGGGTTTGGTGGAGATTGATCTGTCTGTTTAAGTTTTTGTTTCGTTTTTTTTTTTTTTTTTGGGTTGTCTTTTGGTTTGTTGTTTGTTGTTTGTTGTTTTGCTGCTGGTTGCAGCCTGTCAAAAAAAAAAAAAAAAAAAAAAAGTAAATGAGTACAAATGTAATAATGGAGAGGATAAAGGTTGTATTTTTGCAAGATTGGGGTTGGGCGTAGTATCAACATTTGGAGATTGTTGATGTCATTGTGGGTTAGTGGTTTGCTAGAAGTCTAGAACTTGACAGGATTAGGTTCTACATGCATAGTTTTAAATGCAACTCTGATAAGAACACTCAAGGAAAATCTAAATATTGACTATTAATAAAAAGAAATTCCCCAACTAATGGACAATTTCTATTACAAAGATGGATTGAATATTTTTCTCTACAGCTTCTGCTAAACAAGCTGCTTATTTATAATAGCATAAAGCATAATAATAGGAAAGATTACAGCTAGAGAATTATTCTAACAATCTGCCATTAATTGAGAATGATTTGATTGCCAATAGACCTGCCACCAATCTCTCATTCAATCAATCAACCATGTTTGTAGAAATTGATTGACCCATATTTAGAAGGTAGTAATTGTCTCTGACCAGATCTATCAATCCCACCCCCTTAACCAAAACCTTGTCCTCAAGGTTGAAATTTGGGGTATTGGGTTCGAACCAAAAATTCATCTTCCCAGGTTGCATCTTCACGAGGCAAGTGAGCCCATTGAATTAGCCATTGACTAACTCTTCTACGACGACGCTTAACATTTCTTGTGTCTAGCACCTTAATAGGAGTTACTTGCAGATTTCCCTCACTGGAAACCTTCGGTAGTTGACGAACTTGCACATCACGATCCCCTACCTTCTTTTTTAGACAAGATACAAGAAAGACCAAATGAATTTTACGTTCTAAAGGAAGGTCTAACCGATAAGCAACCTTACCAATTCTCTCTAAAATTCGGAAGGGACCATAGAAACGAGGTGATAACTTCAATGAGCTGCGAACTGCTACTGATGTTTGACGATATGGTTGCAGCCGTAAATACACCATGTCATTAACATCAAAATTTCGCTAAGTACGGTGAAGGTCAGCATATTGTTTCATTTGATTTTGTTCTTCTGCTAGAATGGTTTTGAGTAGTCGAAGAACATCATTCCTTTTGTTCAACATGTCATCAACTTGTGCCACATTGGTAGTGCCAACTTCATAACCTGCCAAAGAAGGAGGAGGGTACCCATACACAGCTTCAAATGGAGTCATTTTGATAGATGTGTGATAGGTAGTGTTATACCAATATTCTGCCCATGGTAACCATCTAATCCAATTCTTTGGATGGTCACTTGTAAAGCAGCGAAGATATGTCTCTAAACATCTATTGACGACCTCAGTTTGACCGTCTGATTGAGGATGATAGCTAGTGCTCATATTCAACTTGGTTCCGTGGAGCCGGAATAATTCTTGCCAAAACTTGTTTGTAAAAACTCGATCTCTATCTGTAACAATCGACTTCGGAACCCTATGCAGCTTGACCACTATTTTAATAAAGCATTATGCCACTGACAAAGCTGTATAAGGATGACTAAGGGCAACAAAGTGAGCATATTTTGAGAGTCTATCCACCACCACCATGATCATTGTCTTTCCCCCTGAACTTGGCAATGCATCAATGAAGTCCATGGACAAATCTACCCATACATTTTGTGGAATCGGTAAAGGTTGTAGTAGCCCAGAAGGTGCCATGGTATCATATTTATTTCTTTGACACGTCTCGCATTCAGCAATAAATTGTTTGATGTCGTGTCTCATACCTTGCCAATAAAATGTTCGAGCTATGCGTTGGAACGTCTTCAAATATCCAGAATGGCCAGCTATTGGGCTTGAATGAAGCTCTTCCAAAATCATTTCTCGCCATTTAGATTAAGGTCCAATAACAATTTTTCCCTGGTACTTTAAGATTCCTACATCCATAGTAAAATGTTTAGCCAAAAATGATGAGTTATCCAATTTTTTAATATGCTCTTGCACCCATAAATCATTGATCAAGTCAGCATTTAACTCCTCCATCCACTTATTCTCCACACCAGTAATTGCAACCATGGTAGCATCTTCGTGCATACGAGACAATGCATCAGCAGCCTTATTCTCGGAACCGCTTTTGTAAGTGATTTCGTAATCAAATCCCAGCAGTTTAGTAAGCCATTTTTGTTGAATCGGCATTGATGCACGAGCTTCCAAAAAATGCTTCAAACTTTGGTGATCTGTTTTAATAATGAACCTGCGACCCATCAAATATGTTATCTATTTATTCACTGCATGCATAATTGCTGTCATTTCCTTCTCATAAGTAGAAAGACCCAAATTTTTCTTTGCTAATGCTTTGCTAATATAAGCAATTGGCCGCCCCTCTTGCATTAACACTGCTCCAATTTCAGTCCCACAAGCATCGCTCTCAATAATAAATGGCTTTGCAAAATCAGGTAAGGCAAGTACTGAAGTGGTTGTCATGGCTATTTTAAGGGTGTTGAATGCTTTGACAGCTTCATCTGACCAATTAAAAACATCTTTCTTGAGAAGAGCTGTTAATGGAGCACTAATTGTACCATAGTTGCGTACAAATTTTCGATAATATCCTGTAAGACCAAGGAAGCCATGTAAGCCCTTTAAGTGTTTCAGAACCGGCCATTCAAGCATGCACTTAATTTTTTCTGGGTCTATTGCCACGCCGTGGAAGGAAATTAAGTGCCCAAGATAATTCACAGATTCCTCTCCAAATGAGCATTTCGACATTTTAACAAATAATTGATGCTCCTGCAATTTCTTCAAAGATACCTCCAAATGATAAAGATGCTAGTCTCATGTCTGGCTGTAAATCAATATATCATCAAAGAACACTAATATGAATTTGCACAAGAACGGCGGGAATAAGTCATTCATTAGGCTCTGAAAAGTGGAAGGGGCATTAGTAAGACCGAACGGCATAACCAAGAACTCATAGTGACCATCATGAGTTCGGAAATCAGTTTTTTCAATGTCTACAGCATGAACACGAATTTGATGTTAACTTGAGCGAAGATCCAGCTTAGTAAAGAATCACGCACCTTGTAACTTATCAAGAAGTTCATCAATTACAAGTATAGAAAATTTATCCTTTACTGTAATTTTATTTAAAGCATGATAATCCACACACATGCGCCAAAAGCCGTCTTTCTTTTTCACCAACAATACTGGCGAGGAGTAAGGACTTGTGCTTCGATGAATTATACCAGAATTAAGCATCTCTTGTACTAACTTCTCAATTTCATTTTTCTGGAAATGGGCATATCGATAGGGTCGAACATTGGTAGGGCTACTTCCAGGAATAAGATTGATATGGTGATCATGAGTGCAGTTTGGTGGAAGTTGTTTTGGTTCTTCGAAAATTTTCTCATATCGTGTAATGATATCTTTAACCTCTAAGTTCATTTCACTAGTACCAACCAAATTATCATGGGATTCACCAACATAAAATAACATACCCGAAGAATCTTGGTATATGATTCGCTCGATTGCATGACTGCTTACTACCTTGAGAGACTCCTTCCGATTTCCATTAAGCAAAAATCTTTTGTCATCCCGTGTGAACTCCATTTTAAGGTTACCAAAGTCCCAAAGAATAGGACCCACTGTTCTCAGCCATTGTGCACCTAAAACCATGTCACAACCACCTAGAGGCAGAATGTAAAAATCAGCCTTAAATTGATAATCCTGGAGTGTAATAGGCAATTCTGGACGCCTACCAGCACATGAGAGCTTCCTCTATTAGCCACCATAACTTCAAGTCGATCATCAAAATTAACTTGGCAATGAAGCCTTCTAATAATAGCTGGATCCATAAAATTATGAGTGCTTCCTAAGTCGATTAACACCGTGATTGGGCTTCTCTTAACAAAGACTTAAACTCGCATGGTTTCTGGTGTAGATGACCCAGCTAGTGCGTGTACAGAGATCTCTAGGTATTCTGATTGCTTCTCATCATTTAGACTATCATCTGAATCACTTTCGCCATCGTCATCAAAACTGTCGCCTTTGACCAAGAATAACGTATGAGTCTTACATTTATGGCCACATGCCTATTTTTCGTCACAATTATAACATAATTTTTTCGGTCGCCTCTCTTGTGCCTCTTCTGGTGTGATTTGATTTATTGGATGTTGGCTTATTGCTTGAGCAACATTATTGGATGGTTTGGATACAACATTCTTGGTGCTCTATTTTCGAATGCCTATTCATTCCTCCTGTAGTCTTGCTTAACCAATGGCTGCCATTAAAGATCTGGGTTTGAACATTTTTACCTCAATCCGGATCTTGTCCTTCAAACCACCAATGAAACAACTCACCAAAAAGGATTCTGGAAGTCCAGTAACATGATTGGCAAGTTTTTCAAATTCCCTTTGATATTCGCGAAGGCTGCCGATTTGTCGAAGTTTTGCCAATGATTCTGCATAGTCTTCATACTCCGTTGGACCAAATCGGGAACTTAACGCCTGCTTAAAGTTGCTCCAATCTGGAAATTCCACCACATTGGTTACCCACTTAAACCATTGCAACGCTTCCCCATCCAAGTGAAAGGATGCAATTTTGACTTGTTGTGCTTCTGGCGTTTGATGATACTCGAAAAATCTTTCGGCACAATAAAGCCACCTTGATGGATCATCACCTTGAAACTTTGGAAATTCAAGTCGGATGGTGCGAGTACTGATGCTGCGGTGATATTCTGCACGCTTGTGGGTCGAACCATTATCATTTGATGGAGTTGAACCACTTGAGCGACTACCTGATGCTTCAGTTCTCATGTTAGACATACTTTCTGATAGATGGTCATACTTGGAATTTAGTGCTGCAATTTTCTGGTTCATTTCAGAAGACATTCTTTGGATCATGTCTGCCAATGTCTTTGCTTGCTGTTATGATTTTTCTGAAAACCTTTTGAATTCACTCTCCATGTTTGTTGTATGCGATCGCGTCAACACCATGCACAAGGATCCACCGCTCTGATACCAAAATGATAAGAACATTCAAGGAAAATCTAAATATTGACTATTAATAAAAAGAAATTCCCCAACTGATGGACAATTTCTATTACAAAGATGAATTGAATATTTTTCTCTACAGCTTTTGCTAAACAAGCTGCTTATTTATAATAGCATAAAGCATAATAATAGGAAAGATTACAACTAGAGAATTTTTCTAACAATCTGCCATTAATTGAGAATGATTTGATTGCCAATAGACCTGCCACCAATCTCTCATTCAATCAATTAGCCATGTTTGTAGAAATTGATTAACCCATATTTGGAAGGTAGTAATTGTCTCCGACCAGATCTATCAAACTCTCACTCAAAGGAGAAAGATCTCCCCACACTTTTACAGTTTCAAAGTTGGGATTAGATTTACAATACAATGATTTGAACGGTGATGCTTTATTTTGAAATCTCCGACCACAAAAGAAAATGTACCATTGTTCTCTATTTTCTCTTTTAAATGTCAACATGTTTGGACTTTGGTATTGCGCGCATTTCATCTTATTAGCATGCATGATTATTGATCATTGTTTTATTTGTGTTATATAATGTTAATGACAAGACAAGGTGCTCATTAATTGGTCCTCTTTTTTTAACCCTGATTTAGCTGTGTTTGATGACATTAATTACTTGGTTTTTGAACCAATAATATAAATGGTAGTTTATAAAAAGAAAGAATTGTTATTTGTTGGAAAAAAAAAACTCAAAAAGTAGAAAGATGCTCATCAAATTGATCTTGGTTGGTGGAAAAAAAAGAAGAAGATATTAGCTAGGCAAGTAATTAATTAGTAACTAATAAGGGTTAATTGGTGGTGATGACCCACTAGCTATTGCTTTGAACAACATAATTGAATGATAATTACGAAAAGCTTAGCTGGTTCATGTCTCATGGAGAAAAGCTTGTGTGGCTTTCCCACTTACAACAAAAATTGCTTTTGTTTCTATAATTAAATTATATATTATCTCCTTGAAATTATTTTGACCGAGCTCCATAGAGGAAAAAAAAAACCTTCTTTTTTTCAACAGATCATCAAAGTTAGAGTACTAAGAAACAGTAATAAGATTTTTTTAGTTCATTTTGAGTCACATGAAACTTAATTAATAAGAATAATATGAGGTTGATCAAGTAGTAAAACCTCTCACACCTGCACCACGAGGTTGCAAGTTCAAATCCTCTTTCCTCCTTAAAAAAATCCCGAATTTATGTAATAGTGTAATATTTCAAGAGAAAAAAAAAAAAAAAAACTTAATTAGTAGATCTAGATTCTCTCCTCACATTAATTGTCCTTACCTCCATAATCTATCACCTTGTGGTTTGGATTATTTATATTGATTTTTATGTCTTTACTCTGCTAAAAGGGTGAAGACAATGACTCAGGATCAGGTAATTTTTTGAAAGTTTTCGTCATTGGTAGGATTTGAGTCATTGAGCTCGTTACCAGCTGAGCTACGCCCCCGTTGGCGAAATATAGCATTATTTTGATGTCTAATAATACATAAATATAAAAGCCTCATAACAATAAACGCGTTAAACATATCATATCATAGCGATAGCCCTAAAAAATCAAAGGCAAGGACATATTTGGTTTTTGCCTTTTTGGTAATGGATTGGTTTTTGTTTAAGATCACAAATAAATATTCTTCGTTTTGTTTTTTGCTTTTTGGGGTTACATGTCAGTATGTCACTTGACTCACTTCCTTGAATTGAAATCTCCATTTCATTTTGTGTAACAAATTAAGATTACCCTTATGGCCTTATATTTACTTTTTTGGGAAAGAAAACAACTAATTGGACAAAACTGCCACCAAATCAAAACCATGACATCGACCTCATGACCCATCCAATAGTTAGGGTGGACCAACCTGTTAAAAAAGTCATCTCCTTCAACTACACCCATATTTTGGGCCTAGAACCCAAAACTTTTACATTACACTAACAAGTCACATGCTATATTTATACCTTGATTTTTAGGGTTTTGTTTGTCATTTCAGGTTTGTTGGAGACATGCTAAAATCAACCCTTATAAGTGCGATACAAATATCTACTCCGATAACTAACATTATTTTGTAGGGTTTTATTTGTTTGTTAGGGTTGTCGAAACTCACTAAGATCATACACTACATACACATATCTAAACTCACAATAAAGTTATTTGTAATACACATAGTGGATTAGTGAGATTTGAACCCGCACCACAATTAGAAGGGAAGATGTACTATCCTCAACAAAAAAAAGTGCATGTGTGAGTGGTTGTAAAATAAATGGGCATGATTCTCGAACCTTCAACCGTAAAATGTGAAAAATGAAATGTCTACAACATGAGCTAAAAGATGAAGTGCTAATTTTTTTTTAGTATTATAAGTTACAACTATTATAATATGATTGTCGAAACCTGCTAAAATAAGACAATACATGTACGGGTCCGGATAACTATTTCCACAAACCAAAAGAAAACTCTCCATATATGTTTATAAAATACATATAGATTATAGTATGACTTGACCCCTAACCACCGCTACGAAAAGGAAGTGCACTACCATCTTTTTCTTAAATAAAACACATTTCAGGTGTGCCCCACTGAAAAGCGATCGGCGGAGAAGTAGATAGAGCGTCAATTTATGTTTTTTTTTTTTTCTTTTCTAAAAATCAATTATGATTAAACTTTATGTTATATCTAATAAGTTATACAAAAGCTATTGAATAATTAACTAATTAATTGATCGTTTACTTCAAATCTCTAACGACTATCAAAGGTTTTTTGCAGGGATTTTTATAGGAGTTCGTTTTCAACGAAACCGACGTTTTAATTTATTTCAATATTTTAATGAAGTACATAAATAAATAAACCTACATAAGCTGTGATTAATCTTTGTCGCTGTCCATACCCAGCATGTTCTTGTGACTATTTTTTTTCCTTTATTTTTCTATTCTTTCATCACATAAAATTCCATAATTAAACTAAAGTAATTGTTTTTTAAAAAAGGGATTAAAATAAATAATTTCAAGTGGGGAGTTAGGAGTACTCTATAAAACATGGGCCATGTGGGTAGATTAAAAGATGTCCACTAATTAATTATATAAAACAATTAGCAAATTCAATGAACAATAAGACAAGGATTATAATAATAATAGACCTATAATAATCTAAAATTTGCAACATTAAATATAAAAAAAAATATAATAATAAATAGGAGAACGATGCGTTACGTGTTTGGTGTAATACATGCAAGGGAAGAGAAAAAAATGTTGGGATACGTCATGAGAAGACAAAACTGAGAACAACCATGTTAATCAGTTAAGTTAACAATGTATTATTATTAGTCAATCTTAGTTGTCTGTTGTGTTTATTGTCTTCCAAAGGTTATACAAAAACACTTTCTCACAAGTCGGCTAATCAAGTTTAATTCTATATATTATTGGGTCTTTCTCGGAAAGAAACAGTCCGGATATCTATTCCCAGAACAGGAGATATCTATACTCTGGTACAATGAGAAAACTCATCAAACATACTTGTAAAATACGTATGGTGATACTCAAATTCATCATCACTATCAATAAACGTAGAAGGGATAACATTAATTAGCATGTGTTCTAAGAGGTGACTTGTCTTAAATACTTTACTAAAAGAGTACTTTTTAATACTTTTATTAAAAAAAAAAAAAAAAAAGTGCTTTCTAGAAAAGCATGTTCATTAGCACATAGAGAGCAAATTGTAAGAGGGTAGGAAACATAAGCTAGTGCTAGATCTGGAGACAACCAAACACTAAAGTGATTTGTCTTAGATCTGGAGAATTAAGGATCCATCATCTTCAACACCACCAGCATTATAGACCAACAAAGACACCAACTGCTTGACTTGCAAATCATCATTAACCCATATGAGATATCAAGCAAATCATCGCTTAGCTAACGCGGAGTGGCAACTATATGTTACGGATGAGACTGTTGTAGTGTTGTACAAGATTTTCATTATCGAGTTAAAAGCTACATATTATTCAACTCGATAGCAACACGAACAACACAATAAGTCCTCCAAAGAAAACAGGCTGAAGCTCTGTACAGCCTGTACTACATATCTACATTGTAAGACCGGAGAAGTGAGAACACGCCTTTATTTCTCTAAACTAAAATCCATAATCCTACAATACCTGCAGCAGTTAAAAGCCAAGTCCAATTGCCGCGGACATATTTCACCTAGATACATTTCTTGCTTCCGTGTCTCTAATCTTTTACCTCTCTCCCATCTTAAAACAGCTAACATCATTAAAGTTTATCACTGGCCTAACTTTCAATAGTGGAGTAACTAGTAAATTAATTATACTAATATGAGAAAAACCAGTTCTTAGTTCTTACCGGGAACTAGTTTAGTTTTTTGTCTACAGAACGAAAAGCACTAGACCGTGTAAAACTAAACAACTCTACCAAAATAAGGAGTGAGGAAATGGACTTTACATATCAAAACTAGCATGCAAAATTCTAGGAAAGTTCAAATTCCCTTCATAAGTCACATTGTTGTCAAGTATACAACAATCACCCCACCTTAACCAAAAGAAAACGGAGATACTAATAATGAAAACATGAAAATACCATACAGCAACATTGTTCATGTCCAGAAGATGTACGACTCTACTGAGACTTCACAGCTGGGAGTTTTCTACTACTGGGCATACAGGTCTTGTATATAGACTACAGGGGTGGCTCAAGGTTATATGAAGCCGTAGGTGAAACCTAAAATAGTCATTTACTCATTTATCCTTACCGATAGAGTTAGTTTGGAACAATAAAACCTAGAAATATATGCTCTTTTTCGGTATTTGTGATATATGATCAGAGTGAATTTGATTAAAGACAAAGAAGAGAAGATTTTGGGAAAGTTTGATAAACGGTAAAAAAAAAAAAAAAAAGTTTTGAACATGGATAGCATAATGTACTACTTTTTATGGAATTAGATAACTATTTGTTTAGGTAATGTGGAATTAGAGTTTTATAGGAATCAAGAAAGTTAATAAATTGGGAAATTAATTAAAGGGTGAGAATTTTAAAGTACTTTTGATATAGAAAATGTAATGATATGAAAAATATAGTTTTCAAAAATATAACTATAAAGATAAAGAGTTACAAAATTTCGAGGGCTTAGGTGACCTGTGAAGGCTTATCGCAGTTGCCTAAGGCACCAGCCGACTCTGGAGACTCACAAGCATAACATCACATGGATTAATTCGTAAATGAGGTGCAAACAACACAATTCATATGATTATTAACTTAATAACAAAACAGAGCAAGTTAGAACCTCTATTGTAGGTTGTGAGTTACTACAAATCAACTGCCCTGCTTGTGAAATTTCCACTCCTCAGCACCTCCAAGCAGATGCTGAGATAAGCTCCCGCCTCTGCCAACAAAGCACGAGCGATCCCTGGCGCTTCTCGACATGAAACTCCCTCACTGGAGTCCTCTTCACCACACATTCGGCCTGAGTTTCCGTGAAGTTACTAAACGTTACAGGGGAAAACCCAGCAGAGGCAAAGAGAGTTTTCCAATGGGGAATTTTTTCTGGGGCTCGGACCCTCCCCAATACAGTGCTTTCGATCCTAGGCTGAAGAAGAAACCTCTCAATCTTGTTCACAGCATCTGGAGTAACATTAACAGCATCAAGAGATTCCAATAGGTTTATATATGATTGGAGGGCATGAAGAATATGTTCTGCAAATGGAAGATCACTTCTAGCACATCCTCCATCCAATGACATCACAATTTTCGGTGAAAGCTGCTTCACAAAGCGAAGGAGAGAACGCAATGCAGAAGGTTGATTTGCAAAAGACCAAATAGGGAAATTCACTGCAACAGCCTCATTTTCGATTGATTGAAATATGGGTAGCATATAAGAGGTTTGATCCAATGAATCAAAGTTAACAATATCAAGCTCAAAACTTACACCAATCTCATTAGCAAATTGTGTCAAATTCTCACGCATAAGCGCAAGCTCAATAGGATGGTGACTAGAAGGAGAGGCCAAGGCAGTGATTTTCAGTGAAGGAGCAACCCTATTACCTCTCATTGGAAGCTCCTGCATAAATGAAGCCCACTGAGCACCAAAACCAATATCAAAATCCACAATGTGAATTTTATCAGCATCATCAAGGGCCTCTAGAAGAGCTTGGTTGCAAGTAAAGTTAACAAATTGAATGAGAGGAGACACTTCAGAGAACACCTTATAAGCTCCCATCTTAAAGATAACATCAAACTGGGTCGGGCTATGTGGTGGGTTTGTGACTTGATTGTTGTTCATGAGCAGTAACAATTGCAGAGCCTCTTTGAAGTAGAAAGCAGCCCTTTGAAGGGGCTTACCTACCGGAGAGAGCTGATGATTGAGCCGCGCCAATATCACTTGCGCGTTGTTGAAATTCCCAGTCCCTAACAGCTCTGCTGCTTTATAGAGCTGGTCGAGCAAAACATGATGTTGATGATGAGCCACTTCTTCGCTTCCTGCTGGAGCAGAAAACAACTTCTGCTTCGCTGTTGTTGCCATCAAAGGCTTTTGTTCAAGATGATGAGGAAGAAATTCCACATTTTGAGAAAACCCCATTTGTGATTGTTGATTTCTCAGCAAAAACTCATGCGCTGGATCCGAGAACGGTGATTTGGGAACATTAATAGAAGAAATCTCAAAACTTCCTCCAGAGTTATGACGCTTCGGTTGTGGTTGAAGCAAGTGGTGGACCTGGTGGTGGTGGTTTTCTTGTTGTTGATGAGGAAAAGTTAACGGCAACAAAAAGTTTGCATTTTGATTGTGTTGCTGTTGTTGGTTCATCAGCATCTGCGGATTAACAATTTGTGGTTTCTCTTCTGGGGTTTCAACAAAGTTTCGAGACATCACACTAGCCAGAGGCATATTCTGTGAACTAAAAATTGCATTTGGCTTTCCATTAACATTGTTGAAATTTGACACAAACCCAGGACCAGAAAAAGCACCTAAATTGTTAACACCAGTAGAAATTACATTACCACCAAATTGCTGGAAATTTGGACCTTGATCAAAAAAGCCCAAGCCACCGCCACCACCACCACCACCGGCATTGGAATCAAAATCAACAAGAGGGTTACTTTGCAACAGCTGTTTTAGACCAAAGGGTGTGTCTTCAACATCCCCTGCGATCCACCGCATAATCGACTGTTCTTGACTCGATTCTGACAACATGGTCTCCCAATCTTCTGAGCCAAAACCGCATCTTTCACTCCCTGTAGCAATCAACTCCAACCCACCTGGAATAGTTTGCAACTCACTTGCCCACTCATCTTTTCTTTCGTTATTAACCAAAGAAGCCACCGAATCTTGCGGGATTGTTGCCGTGTTGTTGTTGTGAGAGGACGAGAGGGTGGAAGCTGAAGTGGGTGGGCTTTGGCTTCTTCTCATATGAAGAACAGCAGTTGGTTCGTTGTTGCTACAAGAAAAAAAGCTGCTGCTGCTGCTGCTGCTTCTGTTGTTGTTGTTGTTGCTGTTGTTGTTGAAAATTTCTTGCAAGTGAAAGGCAGCTGATGTACCTCTCATAAGTCGAAATATATGCTACAAAAGCTATAGAGAGATCAGGAAAATATCTATATTCTGCAAGCAAAATTTGTTAGACCCAGTAGCCATTCGATGAAACATGCCATGAATGTTGATAAATCTCTCTTCTTTCTCTTGATGAGAGGTATGTATATTACCTAAGCTCCATGTTTTTCTGTTTTTTTGTTTTGTTTTTTTTTTGTTTTTTTATGGTTATTGTTCTTAGCTCTTCTTCTTCTACTGCTCCTCTTGCGTCGAAGCAGAAGTCTGTTCTGCCATGGATGCGTGCATCATAAAAAAGGTGAAAAAAATGTCTCACCCTTCTCCATTCCTCTGTCTCTCTCTAGTCTCTATCGGGCTATATATTTATATTTTTCTACTTTTAATTTCTTTCTAATAATGTTCTCCTTTTTATTAACGTGATCTAAATAAAAAATGGTATTACACTCACCGAGGTATCTCTCTCAATTTTTTAAAGGGCAAAAATGTCATCTCTCACTTTCCGTTGAAAGGCACTCAATCAAAAATTACACTGCAGTCCGTGTCACAAGTTGATAAATCAAAATCAGTCAAAGCTTTCTCAAATGAAAAAAGCTTCAATGCACACTAAAAGATGTTATATTAATACTTGATGTAATAGTGACACAAAAATATTTTTTAATTTATTTACTGTATATTAACACCAAACGATGAATATAAATCAAATATTAAATAGGTGTTTGAATTCCATCAATTTACTAAGATGAATCCATCCAATTCAGTCATCGGGGTAAAGCTTAGTTAGTAAATAGACGAACTTAGGGTTTTAATAAATCACTCTTAAGTCAGCCGTTCAAATCCTACTAATGATAAAAAGCTTTATAAAATATCCAATCTAGGTAAGTGGATATTGGATAGACAGATTTTCTATTATCGGTTTGAACTGAAAATAAACATATTAAGACGAAGAATGTGGACCACTAGATTTACATACTTTGACTCAAAGTGTATGCACTTGTCAAATCTTCTCCATAATTTGTGATCCACATTTTTCGTCCTAATATATTTTTTGTCAGTTCGAACTGACGGATAGATAGATACTTAAAAAAACACAATCTAATATCTGGCCTAGAGATCTATAACGGAGTTTTCAAGCTGAAACGTGGACCTAAAAAGGTAAGATTACATAGACCGGTTCCATTACACTGCCAAACCCAAAAAAGTTAGGTAGGTCATATTTTTTCCTTTATTACCCTTAGAATTTTCTGTTTACTGCTTCTAATCATTCATATGTATAATGTATAAACTCCAGAGTCCACACAACAATCATTTTAATTATAGTGAAACTGATTGATTTTACTCTACTTTAATATTCGAAAATTATTAAATTAAAAGTTTCCATTGCAAAAAGTGTATATCAGCTTCTGTTCTATTTGACCACAGAGGTTATTTGAAGCAGTCTCAGTACTTATTAAGTCTATACTTCACCTGAATAGCTAGACGTATAATTATTGTCTCATTGACAAAATGGGATTCGCAATTTCACATGCTCCTTTTTTGTTTGAATAATAACAAAATTAAAATGGAAAATAGATAGACAAAGTAATATATTTTTCTTTTTATCTAAAATTGGATTGAGATAGCGGAAAAATCATCGCTAAAGATCAACAGTTAAAAAATCTCTAAAAAGTATATATATATATATAAAATAAAATAAAAATAAAGAAAATAAAAATAAGGAAAACAAAAAGATATAACCACGTAAACCTCAACAAAGAAAATCAAAAGTTAAGATGTTAATGGTATGCAGACCTAATAACAAATGAGATAACTACGTAGAACTCAACAGAAAGTAGAAAAGAAATATTTATAGAAAACGGAAAAAATTGCTGCCCATGCAATGATTGCCGATCAAATAAGCAAAATGAAGACAAAAGTAATATCTTGTTGATATAAATTGTAAATTGTTGACTTCAGAAAATAAATTTTAAAATGCATAGAATACTAGCAAATGTATAATCAAAATCTTGTATTTATTTGTTTTAAAAAATAAAATAAAATAAAATAACTTGTATTTATTTTTCTTCCAATACGTAAATGTATTTTTGTTTTTATAAAAGGTATATATTTGTTTTGAAAATAAGGAAATTTATAGTTTTAAAAATATTTATAAAACAATAAGATATAAAAAATATATATATATAAAAAAAAAAAAAACATAGGACTCAATGGGACCACGTTTGTTGCATTATATTGTATTGTATTATATTAAATAATTAAAATATATTAAAATAATATAATACATGTTTAGAAAAAGCATTGACGTTTGATCCATCTACTAAAATAACCCTCCAATTTTTAAATTTAAGGGAAAAACCCTACCGCTATTAGATTTCTATTAAAAAAAGTTGATGTTGCATAAAATTAAATAAATATCTCAAAACCTCTATGTGTTTTCTTTTTTCTTTTTATTTTATTTTTTTAGGAATTTTATTTTTTATTTTAAATTATGTGTTAAAAAATAAAATTCTCGTATGTTATTATACTAATATACTTGATAAAAGTTAATTGACGGTCACTAATATTAAATAAAGACACGGAGATTGTCACCTAAATAAATTCAAAACCAGAAGATTGATTTTGGAAATGGTCCATCCATACAGGGGGGGTTGCAAATCTCCCAAAAAAAAAAAAAAAAAAAAAAAAAAACATTTTCCATATGAAAAAGTGAAACTGCGGTCCCGGGTGAAAGTGAGTCCCGCGTTCGACGCACTTCAAAGAGAATACATAACACGCGCCAATTAATAAGAATGATAGCTACTGTACGATTATAGGGACCACGTGAGCGCGTGGGTCCGTGCGTGTCTTTTTTTTTTTTTAATTTTTTTTTATTTTATTTTAAGTATTACATTAATATTATAAAATCTGAGTTTTTTTTTTTCTTTTCTGGGAAGAGGGTGGATTCCCGTAACTGCAGATGTAAGAGGTTTACCATCGGACTAACCTCATCTTGTCATGTGGGTCACTTTTTGTTTTGAGTAATTAGCTATAAATATTAACATTATTGATTTGAATTTGGTTTCTCTACTGAGCTCATCTTTATCTTCATATGCATTGATCTGTTGACATGTATAGTTAATGAGTATAATTTATCTCTTTTATTTATTTCAGTTTCATTATTTTTAAATGCAAGTCTTATTCTTAAGTATTTTAGATTAGTAAAAAGATGAACACAGCAAAGGATCCTGATCCGATTGATTTACGGCTTAACTAACTTTTTTTTAACTATAATCTGGCTTGACTGGTTGGTGAAAAAGCATAAAAGCTATTTTACACTCAATTAATTATATACCCTTTTGTGTCATATGACATCATTGGAGTAAAAGTTTTATATAATGAGATCATTCGATCCATGTTTTTCAATAAAGATATATGTTAAAGGGATTGATATTCATTTTTATATTGTTAAAGATAAAGATAAAACTTCATATCGTCGAAGATCCCATAAAATTAACAGAACCTATTTATCATTTGTGATGCATGAGACACAAAAATATGTTAATATACAGTTGAGTATATATGTTTCATGCAAACAATTACTTGACAACTTGTGCACTAATAACAACTTATATATATTATCAATTTGGATAGGTACATCTCTTACAATATGGCTTCTTCTTTTTCTTGTGAAGAGAAAGAACTTAATAAAATTGAAGAAAAACTATTACAGTTCCATCAATGATCTTGCATGCAGAAGTCGTTAGAGATCAGTGTTTGTTTGGTTTAGTTTTCTACTGCCTCAAAAACTCTGTACACCTATATTAATTTGAGTTTTTTTAGAGTTGTTTGTTGGGATTTTGATATTGTCTATTTTAAATCCAGTAGATGTTAGTAAAGTTTAAAACTCTAGTTGGTAAAAGCTAAAAAAAAAAAAAAAAAAAAAAATCTACCAACCAAACAACTGTAATTTTTTTTTTTCTTTCAAAAACTATATTTCTAATAGATCTATTACAAGTAGACTTTTTACAAATAGAGGTTTTTTAAAAGCCCAACCAAACAAGCTTAAATCATAATTCATAATCTATCCTCTTTTATAAACTTGATCCGTCCTTTTAATTAAAACAATCATCTAATTTTGAATTAGAAAAAAAAAAATTATATGTCAAGAAAGTCTTTGGTACATATATAATTCACGACTCTTTTTAATAACTTTTGGTTGTTTTTGATACTTGGAAGGAGAGTTTTCATCTAAACCTAAAAATAATGGGTTGTTCATTATTATTATTTAAAAAAAATAATAAATAAAAAAAAGTGAACCTTGCCTGAATTATTATTAAGACCATGCATATCATAGCATACCATGCAATCTGCATTAAATTTGAAGACATCCAAATGAAAAACAACAGAAAACGTAAGTGCATTGTAGGAATATATTAGCAAAAGGATCAAAATTAAAAGGAGTGTTGTTTTCTTGTCTAAACATAAATAAATAATGAAGAAAATAAAAAATGTGTGGAAGAGAAGTGAGATTGTTACGATATGAATAGTACTTATATCAGAAACCATATATGATTTGGACAAGTCAGGATAGAAAGCCAGTCCCCATGTGAAGCCTAACATCTATATTATATATATCCAGACATCCAGTCGTCCTCCTCCATTAATCCATATATATAGGATTCTAGTGGGAAAGTGACACAACACAATTCCTCTTTGCCCCCACTAACAATTTCATCGTCATCCATGATCATCGATCTTCGATTTCCTCTTGGTTTCTATAGGACAGTCAAAACAAATTTGTAGAGCACTGTACTTCTCTTTTGTCTGGTTTTAAGGCAAAACAGTACTGCCAAATCAATATGATCCCACATATATAGCCATTTTCATAATCATAACATTGAATTCATTTTTATGCAAAACTGTACTTCTTTTCTGCATGCTTTTATATTGAAAATAAATAAATAAATAAATAAATAAGTTGTGTTCAAACTTCAAAGTAATAAAACTGACCAAAATACTTTTACTTATCCTTTTTTTTTTTTTTTTTTTTTTTAATTTAATGTAATTTGTATTTTTATATATTTGACTGACATTTTTATCGTAAACACATTTTCGGTCCTATTAAAACTGATCAAGTTATTTCTTCGAAAAAAAAAAAAGTTATTACTACTTACACAAAGCAAGAGGTGAGGTTGGTCTGGTGATATATCTCTCACACCTATACCACGAGGTTGTGGGTTTAAGTCCTCCCCCTTCCTATAAAACCCCGAATTTTTGTAAATACTTGAAAAAAAGAAAAATGGTGCAAACAATTTAAATAATAATAAATAAATAAAACTATAAAAAATGGTCAAGCTGTATCTAGGGTTAACTTTCTCTAATAATTATATTTGCTCCCGTAATTACAGATGTTGGCTTCAAAGATGGGAAACAGACGGTCAAAAGTCAAAACTTAATTACAAATGTCGATCTAAAACGTTTTGCATGCAATAAATATTTGATTAGGGTTTCTCTATCTCCATATATGATAACACGATAGTTAACAACTTATCTGGTCTAGCTGGCCGGTTCTTTGAATCAAGCCAAAGGTTGATAAGTACGTTTATCAGATTTTAGAAAAATGGTTTCAAATAATCATGTTTAGATCGACAAAAGCATATATACAGATCATTCACTTCCCCGCAAGTCAATACACGTGAATTTGTCATTGTTTACAAAATTAATTCTTCTAATAATTATGACATTATTGTTAATTGTCAAAGGCCCCTAATTGATTTGGTGGCCGGAGATTTCATCAACCCCGTTAAAATTCAAGCCTTGACACCTTATATATATATATATATTGTCCAGCTACACCATTAATTGCCTATAAAATTATAAAAAGTGTAGCTAGAGAGACCTTTCCCGATATTAAGAGTCAACTTCTTCCGATTATGGAAATAGACATTCGGATCGTGCTATAGTGTTTTCCAAATAAGAAAGTTATTAAGGATTTGTTGGCTTGACGAAGACATTAGACATATATATAGTCCTCTGATATAAAATACATCAGTGCATTGCATGTGGGTCGTAGATTATGGATAAGTGCATGCTCATATATATATACACAAAAATATTCAAGTCAGTGCGCATTGATATAACTTCATCAATGCGCATTGAAGACATTAGACATTAAACATCCAACGCACTGATGAAGTTATATCAATGCGCTGGATGTTAATCATTAGATTTACATACTTTAACTCGAAGTGTATGCACTTGTCAAAGCTTCTCCATAATCGGTGGTCCACATGCATTGGTACTGGTGTAGTTACATCAGTGCACACTAATGTGAACGATACCGTATATATATATATATATATATATATAATATATATAACTTTGGGCACAAGTTATTTATTTGTCTTGATTAGAAGCTTTTTCTGATTGGGATTAATACAAGTTACATCGATCAGATATGGTTGGTGTTGAATTATATATATAGAATTAATGTGGCCCAAGAAGGCCAGCTTATTTCACAAATATTATATTAGACTAAATTCCTATATCTAATCAACCTGCAGTACTAGAAAATTATAATTTTTTAAAATATCACTAATTGGTAATTTACTTTATGTTTCTCTTTTTTTGTTTTAGCCAACTTTGAATTTTTATAGATATGAATGCCTTTCTTTCATAAACCTAATCAACTCACTCTATTTCTAATTTCTCTATATATGTAAGAGAATTTGACATATAATGCATTAATCGCAAAATCATATTTTTTGTTAATTCATGGATTTGAGAAATTCAGTCTTATCCATTTTTTTTTTCATATATAATCGAGAGTAGTGCTATTGATTTAACATTAAAATTGTGTGAAATTTATGGCAAATTAATGACGTGGTAGATCATAATTTCTAAGTTGTAACTATTGTGTAAATTATGAAATTATTTGATAACTTTTTAAATAAAATCGTGTAAAAATAATTTCATAATTTGTACAAAATCCTACCTTTTCAACTACCTAAACCTAAAACGAGATCAGGTTGGCCCGATAGTATACCCTTCACACCTGCACCACGAGATTGCGGGTTCGAGTTCTCACCCTAAAAAAAAAACCTAAATTGATGTAATAATTAAAATAATAATAATAATAATAATAATAATAAATACTACATAAACCTAAGTATTATAACTAGCGTCAATTTATTCTACAAAATCAATTGTAAATGAAAGTTCTTTAAAAATTCATCAGGGTTCCTAATTGTCGTCCTTCCTCTCTTAATTTTGTAATTGTCTACTCCTTGCTATGTTCTCCTGTTCCTTTCTCTACTATTGTCTTTCTGTCTCTTGATTCCAAACATTAACACTATGTTTGGTTTGAAGGAATTGGAGAGAAAGGAAAGGAAATGATTTGGGGGATTTCTATTTTCTTGTTTGGATTGTTAAATGAGAGGGAAAAGAAAGGAAATGGAAGAAAATGAGTGGAATAATTTCTTTCTATTTCAAACACTTTGGTTTCCATCCAAATTTGGGAGGAAGGGGAGGGAAAGGAAAGGAAAGGAATCCACCATTAATAATTTTTTTCAAAATCCCAAAAATAACCCTATATATTGTTTGTATTTATATTGTTAAAAGAAGGGTATTTTCGTAAATAAAATAAAACAACTATCATTTCCTTTCCTTTCCACCCATAACCATTCAAACAACAATCATTAAAATCACTATCCTTTCCTTTCCTTACTATCATTTTCTTTCCTTTCCTTTCCATCAAACCAAACATAGTGTAACGGTATTTGGATTTGGAGGAGGGAAAAAGATTTAAGGGCAATTTTGAGTATTTAAACCTAAGTTTTGATTAAAATTAAGAAATACTAAAATCTGGGAACTATTAATAGAGTCAAAAAGGGCTTCAACTAAACACATGTCATAATATTTACACATTAAAAAAAAAAAAACTCTTCACAAATCACGAGCTTTGGTTATTGTTATGATTATTTTTAAGAGAATGAAAATTTTCATTTGGAGATTGTAGCAGATGTAGCTTGAGAGCAACAATACACATGGACAGAGTAAATTTGGTGGATCAGTAGACATGCATGGCCATAATTTTCATTTCTCAAGTAATTGCATCAACTCGTGATATAAATTGGAGGAAACTATATAAGTTTAAATGCTTTTGATAATAATGAAAAAAATATACATATATAATTGGTTATAACCTTGGTATTAAATAATAATCTAAATTGTAGTCACGGACATAGCCAGTAAACACACCTATAAACAAATGTTGTAAGTCCCTACATCTGTATTCATGATGTTACGGGTTTGAGTCATACCTCGATAACATATCGAGGGACTCTGAAATATTGTATGTAAATGTTAGGCTTGGACAAGAAAATTGGGATTTGTAACAAAGTGGTTGATTAGGCTTGGACATTGATAGAATTCAATCAAGTTGTAGCGGTTAAAAGTCTTGTCACATATTAGCTTGGGCTTCAGTTGATGACTTGGTCTGTCCATGTCCATAGAAACTCCTAGCCCGGCCCAATTAAGATAAATAAGTTTTTTTTTTCTTTTTTTAATTTTATTTTTAAAGGTATTAAGATAAGGAGTTTAATTATGTCCATATAATGAGTTATGCACTTATGCATAAATACAAATATTCTGTGATATATCAAAAATCAAAAATCAAAAATGAAATGCGGTGTGGGATCACGAATTTTAATGTGATATTTTAACTGTTACATAGATTGGACGGTTAAAATTTCAAAGTCATCCGCTTAAAAATGACAATAGGAATGAAAAAAAAATATAAGAATCAAATTCTATTGAAAACAAATTTTCTCTGTAAACTCTTTAATTCTTGATTTATGTGTGGGTTTTATATAATTTAATTTCTAACAATAAAAAATACAACGCAGTTCCTCTGTTTAGAATTATCGCTTAATAAATGTGCCTCGCCGATGCAGAAGAGTGGACAAAATCATCGAGAGGAGAAGGGTGATCGCTTGATTAGGTAGGGTACAAAATATGGAAGAAAAGTGGATCCGGTCATCCGGGCATATTCTCATTATTCTAGTAGGAAACCATCGGTGGATAAGTATCCACTATTGTATCACTTTGCTTTTCTCTTAAAATATAATTTTTATTTTGTGATCGCATTACTATTTTATAAAATTCTAATTGAATTCATTGTTAAGGTATAATTGTATTACTATTAATTCGACCAAAACTAGGATTTTTCATTGTTTTTTTTTGTTTTTTTGTTTTTTTTTGAAAGATAACAAAACAACAGAACAAAGCAACTAAACTGATAAGTCCACTGGCACACAACACGGGTACTCTTCCATCCAAAATCTATCCTCTTCCAGAAGAAGAGCGTTTTTGGCTAGGATTTTTCATTGTTAAATTATAGTTGTATTATTAGTAATGTAATCCAACAAATATTAAGTTTGTTGTTATACAAGAATTTTAAGTATACAAGGTAGTTGATAGAGAATGAATTATTGTTATTATATATATATATTATAAATTTTGTTTTTCAAAATTATTGATTTATTTAAATCATATATTAAATTAAAAAAACCTATCACTCTGCCGTCTCTACGTTTACATAAATTTATGGTTTTTTTTTAAAGAAATGTCTCAAACCCGTAAATTTGTGGTGCATATGTGAGGTGTTTACCACCGGATCAATCTTATCTTATCAAACATTATATGTGATTGAATGTTAGTTTTATAAAATAGTTATGGTGGCACTCAACCGTTGAATTATTAAAAAAGATAATACTTGGGTGCTGACCGGTCAACACCCAAAATACTAACCCAGTGATGTGGTCAAATTGAACTGTAACACATGTCCTTTTTCTTTCACCTATTCCAAGACTTTGTAGTTGTATTTGGAATTTTATGTTCTCATACATTAAAAGTCTTGAAGTACAAGAAGTCTTAAAATGGATGAAAAAAAGAAAGGGTACATATATTAACACCCATAAAAATGATAAGCGTACCCATATTTATAAGTACACCCATGTCTAAAATTTAAAATTAAAACATTACTAGAAACACCCATCTTAATGCCAATAGTACCCTTATTTAAATGAATGTTTTTATTTTAATACAATTTATTTATAAACCTTCATAAGTTATTAACACACCCAATTTTACTCATCTGAGTTGGTTAATGTTTTTGCTCAAGTTGTGGTTTCTCCTATGGACACTTCTGAAGTTAATGCTCAAATTGGCCAGGCTTTTTCTTATCTAATTTCTCTATATGGCCATCAAATGCAACCTCTGTTGAGTAACCTCTCACCTACACATGCTAATGCACTAGCAGCATTTGTGATATGTATTTTCCGATGCTGGAAAATACATATAGATAATTTAGGATAGATATAGTATTTCGGGGTTGAAATACATAAGAAACTCAGAGGAAGAGAAGAGATAAAAGGGGATAATTTGCATTTGCAATATATATTCGATACCTTACATTTAATAGGACTTTGCCTTTTATAGGCTACAACTAAACAAGATAAAGCTAGAAAACAGGAAACAATACAAGTGGTGCATGAAGCACTAATCAATAATTGACACACTAACTCATCCCACTAATCAATAACTGACACTAACATTTTAATCAACAACTAAAATAACATGGCAAGGAAAGTGGAACTATCCTCTGAACATGGGATGATGGTCCGCAGAACAAGCATCCAACTTATTGAAAGCAAGAAACAACCTAGACCTAGTCTCACGCTCCTACATGGTCACATTCTTCATACAGTTGACTGGGCACCTGATTACTTGAGTCGTCTTCGTATGGCAAAGAAAGTGAACATATCAATTTGCCCCAAAAAGCTGACATCAGATTGAGTTAAGCCATTGAATTGAGCTTCGCTCTGAAGTTTTGACTTGAATTTTTTTTTTTTCTTTTTCGGTTTGGTGTTTGAAAAGAATGGTTTGTTGGCATAGTTTCATTGTGAAGCTGAAACGAAAAGCAGGCAGGAGACTAATACCCTACCAGGTTTTGGACTTGCTTCTCATCGTGCCGTCTCCATCTTTCCTGTGTGGATGTGTTATTGTTGCTGCTTCATCATCTATGATCTAGTCTAGTCTCAATATTTGTTGTGTTCATTATTATTATTATTATTTGGTTTATTTATTTGTTTGAGAAGGTTGAGTGGGCAATCCATACTACAAGTGGGTGGGTTGTTCTCAACTGAAAATGAACCAAGGTAAAAGAACAAAAATACCATTTGTTACATGTATAATAGTTTGTATATTTTGTGTTGAGAGAGTATATTATGTAATATTAAATTACGGTCAATAAATTTATAGACCGTAATTTTTGGTTTGCAGGCTAAAAAAACACATTCAATTTTATAAATGATAAATTTTTAAGTTCTCTAGACTCAAAAACACAGTCTCGAAAATTCTTAAATTTTGAGAATCTTTACTTCAGGCTAATTTCAGGCTGTGTATTTACCTAAGGCATGCTTATTATATTTAGGCTTATGTTCTTCTTGTTCTTGTTTTTAAAAAAGAAATAGAATTAAAGTTAAATTAGGGTTTGATTTTTTATTTTTATTTTAAATAAAGTGATATAGTTGAAGATATGGGTGTAATTAATGGGTGTAAATAGTATTTTGTTTATTTTTAATTAAATTAATTTGTTTTTATTGGTAAATTCCTATTGAGATATTTTGTAATTAAAATTTTTATTAACATATGGGTGTACTTATCATTGTTATGAGTGTCAATATCAGCTCCCAAAAAGAAAATATATGTTACAGTTCAATTGAACCACATCACTACGTCAGTATTTTAGATGCTGAGTCAGCACCCAAATATTATCTTTATTAAAAGAGTAATGCTAGAGGACCCAAAAAACCAACCCAAATTTTGGACCCAAACCCATGTGGCACACATCAAACACAACATGGTCCCACTTCACTCTTTCCAATACCCCATGTGATGTGTGCCACATGGTTTGGGTCCAAAATTTGGGTTGGTTTTTTGGGTCCTTTAGCATTACTCTTATTAAAATATGGAAAAGGAAAACATTTATTGTAGAATAAATGATTGGAGTATTGGACCGCTTTTATATAATCTGGCAAAATTTTAGGTGCAATGGGATAGTGTGATGTTGTTACTGTACGGTTCTTACGTGGCAACATCATAGTGGGGATCTCTTCTCGGATTGAAAAACAAGTTTGATAGGTGGGCCACGTGAGTGCAGACGTTTCCCGTATCATTATTTTATCACAAATAGAAAAAGAAAAAAGAAAAAGAAAAAAGAAAAGGAATTGCCGTAAATAAAAGGGATTTATAGAAGAGCAAAGGGGTTTGTAGAAGAGATAAACAAGGCAAGTCATCTTTTTTATATTTATTATTGTTGTTATATTTTATCCGCAACAACCAACAATCCACGACACGAGCTTCGAGAGTTTTGATCCAAAAAGCTTCTCTACTTTTCCTCTCCTTTTTTCGCTTCCTCTTCTTTTCACCAGGTTCGGACTTGTGTTGTCTTCTTTTATTTCTTCGATCAATCGATTTGATTATTATTAATCTTTTTCGTTTTTGGTAATTTTTTAAATACTTGCTGTTTATGGTTTATGTGATGATCAGAGATAGTTTTCTTTAATTGTTTTACGGGTGTTGTTTGTATTTTTAGCTTTGAGGGGTAGTGTGTTATAGTTAGTTGGGATTGTTGATGTTTAACTTGATTTTCTGCTTATTCAGTCAAATCAATTTCTTTTAAATAAAACTGTTATTATGGGTTTTAAGTTTTGTGATTTTGGAATATTTTGTTGCAACGTAATATAATTAATCTGAGTTAATAATTTCAGGAAGAATGTCAAAGAGTTACTTCAAGCAAGAGCATGATCTTGGTAAGCAATTTTTTTAATTTTGTGTGTGTGTGTGCTTGAATTGTGTAATAAAATTATTTTTGTGGAAAATTTGGTGAAAAGTATTGAATTTACAAAGTTATGGTTTCATTCTTTTTTCAGAGAAGAGACGCGCGGAGGCTGCTAGGATCAGAGAGAAGTACCCGGATAGGATTCCGGTGAGACATTAACCCCGCTCCATTATCCATTTACAAATTGATCTTTAATGTTTAATCTGTTAACAGGATATCCAATTGAATTTACCTTTCTCTGATTTGGTTATGACTTTAATGTTGGTAGATATTGAATGGTGAACTGATTTCTGACTTGTATGTTGACTGGTGAACTGGTCTCTGACTTATACCTAATCACGGTTTTAACAGCCATGAATGAGTTTAGAAGCTCTGAATTGTTAAGCATTAGAAAAATACATGTGCTAGATGCAATTGAAGTGTCAGCTATCAAGGATGGATAGAGCCTTGCATGTATCCCTTGAGTTGCAACCTATAAGAAAAGTCACTTGGTTTGATTGTACTTTATAATAGCTTATTAGCTTATCACAGATTAAACCAACTGATTTTTATTAACTTTTTAGTATTTAGTCGTTCTGTTTTGGTACATGTTCCTGATCTTTTTCCTTTTCCTTTTTCCAATGAATGTTTTAGAGAGAATATATGTAGCACAAATTCAATTAAAAGCAACTTTTGTCGTTTCTATCCATGTGAACTGTAGCTTAAATTGATTACTCATAAGAATTATTCTCATTCTGGGTTTTCAAACTGACTTGTATGTGAATGCTGTTTCCTTGATTTTAAGGTGATCGTGGAGAAGACAGAGAGAAGTGATATACCCAATATAGATAAGAAAAAGTAAGCAAACCATACTATTGATGACTCTGGATTTTCTTGTTTCCTTTCTTTTTCTCTCCTTCAGATATGTTCTACTTTAATTTATTAGATTCCAGCAAATGAAAATCATCTCATATTAAAGTTAAAAAGTATGCAAGTGTTATAAACATGGATCAAAAGAAGTAATGGGTGCTCCAAATTCTTACACCTAGTGCCTGTTTCTTATAATGATATATAAGGCCATTCATGATGCACCCTTGCACACATGTTGTGTCTTCACATCAATACACACACAGGTGCAAATTTCATCAGCATATGCCCATCTCAAGATTGCATGAATCTTAAAGAGAAAATAATCCATATTGAAGAATTCGTTCTGCTTCTATGATCTAATTTCATGTCATGTTAATGGAGAAAGACATTGTGGTGATGCAATAGATAAATATTGTTTGGGATACTTGAGCCTGATTCCTTATATAACCTGTAATGATATCTTTGATGCGGTTTTTGTGAACAATGCTCGGTAGTCATCTGATAAATCTTATGAAGCACTTTCTATCTGGTCCTTATTGGTTTACATTTATCTGATCACATGACTATGTCATATGGGGCAACCTCCAAAACAAGAAAGCTGTGTAATTGTGCTTTTTTTTATTAACGTTGTCACCGTCATTCTTGTCAGTTGTCTTTTTTGTTATCATTTAACTGATCACATGATAATGTTATGTTTGGCCACCTACAAACTATGACAGCTGCTTGATTGCTACTTTGTCCATTTTTATCTCCTAAAACTAAACCTAACCCCTATACCAACACCGTGACCTCATCTGTTTAACTGTTGAGCATATTTACCTTCTTTTGTTGGCTAAATTTCTTTGAAAGGCCATTGCTGAATTGATTGCCCTTTGTCTGTGATCATGGTCAGTCGTTATATTGGTGCCAGATGGTAATTAGTCCATAAGGCCCAATAACCATCAGTTCCTTGCTTAATTATTCTTTCACACTAATGAGGTTTTCTAATTGGTATGTGAAAATTACAGGTATCTTGTTCCAGCTGACCTGACTGTAGGACAATTTGTCTATGTTATCCGTAAAAGGATCAAACTCAGTGCAGAAAAGGCAATATTCATATTTGTGGATAACGTGCTTCCACCTACAGGTAAACTTCCAAACTATTTATTAACGCTTAAACAAAATCAAATACTCTAGTTAGGCTTTTTGATTGATAATGGTCCACCTTATTCTTTTGTATAGGTGCGATAATGTCTGCAATATATGAAGAGAAAAAGGATGAAGATGGCTTTCTCTACGTGACTTATAGTGGGGAGAACACATTTGGGTGCGAGATCCAACTGTAGCCTGTGATTGTTTGGGCATAGCTGATTTCTGTGTCACCGCATTTAATTTCATCGTATTTATCTTCCTTGCTTCATTCTGACAATTTCTTCTTTCTATGTTTTATCAAGACCTGGCAAGTGATAAAATATGTATAGTTACATATATTGTATATAAGCTCCAAAGCCCTGATAAATACTAAGTTCCTTGCTTGTCTTTTTCTATTAATAATTGTTGATATCGATCCTCTTCAAGCAACCTTCTGTTTTTGTCATGAAACAGATAATTTCTGGGTACATCTCGTTGACTCCAAAAGATTGAATTCTAGTTTGAGCGGTTGAGTAAACCAATCAGTTTATAGTTTGTTTGGCTTTGGGGATGTTGTCATTTAGATTTAGGGGGTGTTTGTTTTTCACCACTCATGTCTTATGCCTTTAATTAAATGGATTTTTTCCGTTTGTTTTTTTACTTGTGTCTTAAATTAAGTTAAAAACTTCTAAAAATAGAAGGTTGGAATTTTTGACTTTTCACTTATTCAATCAGTGATATTTAACACATTAACTTGAATTTTTTAAAATAACCCTATATAATTAAATTATTATTAAAATTCAAAAACACCTCATTTGCAAAAATAAAAAATAAAAAAAAAATAATAATAATAATAATAAATCACCAAATCCATCAAACCCTAACTTTGAACCTAAAATGGAATCTCATGGAAGGGGTAGGTGGTGCTAGTGCCGCCTCCATGAATCTTGAACGAAGCCGGCCTCCTCCATGAATCGTCGACGCGGAGCTCAACGAGATCAATCTCAATGCCTCCATCTTTGGTTCCTCCGTCCAATATCACACCCTACTACCTCGCCTTCGATGTGATTTTCTTCGAGCACACCTTCAACGGCGCGATTTGCTCCGAGTACACCTTCGACAGCGACAGGTGCAGGCTTGAAGCCAGGCCGCCACCGCTATTGTGACTCTTCCTCAACATTTTTTCTTTTTATTTTTGTAATAAAATATTTTTATTTTTATTTTTTAAAATAAAATTATTATTATTTACTTAAAATAAATTAAATTAAATGAATATTGAAATTCATTTCTAAATAATAATATTATTATTAAAATAAAAATACTTAAAATGAAGGTTACAATGGTAAAATGAAAACCACTCAATATCTAAGTGAAAACATCTAATGAAAAAAACAAACAAATTGGAGGATCTTAATGATTAAGAGACAATAAATACTTAAGACTTTTAAGACTCATTTAAAAAATAAATAAACGGCACCTTATTCTAAAAGCCAATATGCTACGTAATGGCCGGTCACCATAACTTGGGCTGGAAGTTAAGCACTGCAAATGACCCACCATCCAATAAGCATTGTACAAGTGTCTATTCTATATTTATACTCTTATTAATTGTTAATCCATATTGTTTCTTCATATCTTCATACCTCATATGTTATATCATTTGATTAGTCTAGTATTATTCATTCATCAAAACGAATATCTACCGGTCGTCAGAATTTTGTACGAAAAAACGTTCAAACAGTTCTGAAGATCTCAACAAAGATTATGTACGAAAAAAATGTTAAAAAAAATCCCAGAAATCCCGACAAAACGTACAAAATCTCATAAATGAAAGTCATTATTACTTAAACCATCCTCACACAACCTAAAAGATTGAGTCAAGTTTCAATAAAAATTCATGCAGAGGTTATATATATGATGAGTTGGTTTTGATGATATTAGGAAAAGAGTGAATATTTTTATGAGATAGACGATTAGCCACGACTGTTTTAGAAACTGGCTCACGACTATTTCTACACAGTCCACGACTATAGAAAATAAAAATTAAACTGTCCTTATCTAGATAACGTGTTTTTTATTAGAATTATAAAAAATAAAGTTGGTAATATTAGCCTATTTTTGCAAATGAAACTAATAAACAAACAGAGAAATAGAAAAGATTACGGATGCAAAGTAACGGTTTAATTAATTTTATAAACGAAAACAGAACAAAATAAGTAAAATTCATGATAATTTAGAGATTGAGATCTAATGGAAAGTTATACTGAAGATCTTTGTATAATCTCTAGAATAGAGTCTAACCAAGAGAACCCAGAAGAAAAAAGTTGGCCTATAGATGTAAAAAATAAAGTAGAAGCTTTAGAAAGAACAAAAATTATTGGTGATAATCCTCAAATTGAAAACTCTACAGAAATATATAAGTTAGAAATAATAAATCCAGACATTACTATAATAACTCAGGATTTAGCTTATAGTCTAGAAGATAGAAAAGAATGCAATATGCATATTAAAGAACTCTTTGAACTAGGAGTAATAAGGGAAAGCACTAGTAGACATAGAAGCCCAGCTTTTATTGTTAGCAACCATAGTGAACAAAAAAGAGAAAAAAGTAGAATGGTCATCAATTATAAAAGATTAAATGATAATACTTTAAGAAATAGCTATAAGCTTCCCAACAAAGATGAATTAGTAAATTGTATACAAAAAGCAACATGGTTCTCCAAATTTGATTGTAAAAGCGGTTTTTGGCAAATAAAGCTAGATAAAGAATCTATCCCTTGGACAGCTTTTAGTTGTTCAGAAGGACATTTTGAGTGGCTTGTAATGCCATTTGGATTAAAAAATGCACCTCAAGTATTTCAAGCTAGGATGGATAGAATTTTTAAAACGTTTTCCAGTTTTTGTATAGTCTATATTGATGATATTCTTGTTTTTAGTAATAATAGATATATTCACACAGCACATGTTCATAAAGTCCTTGATTTATGTAAAGTTAATAATATTATACTTTCTAAAAAGAAAATAGAATTATTTAAAAACAAAATTGATTTCTTAGGACTAAAAATAGATAAAGGAAAAATAGAACTTCAACCGCATATAACCACTAAAATATTGAATTTTCCTGATAAATTAGAAGAGACCAAAGAGCTACAAAAGTTTTTAGGTTTATTAAATTATGGTAGAAAGTTTATACCTAATCTAAGTACTTTAGTCAGACCACTTTATAATAAACTTAGCAAAAATGGTCAAAGATATTTTAATAATGAAGATATAAAATTAATCCGAAAGATAAAAGAAATAGTAAAAAATTTAGGACCAATAGCTCTCCCAATTGATAGCTACTATAAAATAATACAAACAGATGCTAGTAGCATAGGATGGGCTGGAATCCTTATTCAAAAACCTGGTAAAGGAAGCCCAAAGGATACTGAAGAAATAGCAATGTATTCTAGCGGTAAGTTTACAGAACCCGAAAGTAGAAAGTCTAGTAATGAATTAGAACTATTAGGAATAATAAACACTCTAAATAATTTTCATATATATATCCAAAATGAATCTTTTACTATTAGAACAGATTGCAATAATATAGTAGAATTTTATAAAAAAGTACAAAAGAAAAATTTTGAAAAGAAAAATTCATTCATAAGCAAAAGATGGATAAGTTTCTTAGAAACATTAACTGGTAGAGGATATAAAGCAGAATTTGAACATATTAGTGGAAAGGATAATACTATAGCAGATATATTATCTAGACTAATAAATATTTAATTTTTGAATGCAGGAAATATGGCTGGAAGCTCAAAAAATATTCAAAAAAGCTTTACTTTCCCGACTCAAAGCAATAGTGCAAAAAAGCTCAACATAGGACCTTTTACAATAAGCAATAACCCTGGAGTTCCTTTTCAACCGTTAAATCAACTAAAAGATAAGCTTACTGAACCACAACAAGCTTTGCTTAACAATATTTGGTTTTTTAGAAATGATAATAAAGGATTTTTAAATTCATTAAATGTTTTAAGCCAGTATTTTGTCGAAAATAACAAGTTTTCATGCTATGTAGTTTATAGAGGAAGAAAAGTTGGAATTTATTCAACATGGCAAGAGACTTCTATGTATGTTGAAGATTTTCCAAATCCTATTTTTAAAGGTTTTTACTCATTGGACGAAGCCACTAGATCCTTAAATATGTTTTTACAAAACCAGGATGGCTTTGAACCAATTTTAGAATTTAATGGAATTATTTATGATCGTAACCAAGTGATTAGCTTCATGAACCATTTCAAAACAATAAATGAAGCAAATCATAGAATATCAGAAGATCTAGAAAGCTGTAAAAAGAGTATGCATGATCTTTTAGAAAAAATCCAAGATGAAAATACAGAATTAAAGAAAAAATTAGAAGAAGCTGAACAGCTAGCGGAACAACTCCGAAGAATTAACTTATCAAGCCAAAAGAATAGTACAGAAGCTGACGAGGAGGCAAATTCTGTAGAAAAGCCCCTTGATATTATAAATATTACCCTAATGAGGGATCAAGCTAAAAATCTTCTTAAAGCAGTAGAAAAGCTTCCTGTAGATATAAAGCAAAATATTTTTGGTATAGCACAAAATATCCATTTAAAGCGTTTTCTAAAAATCCAAAAGTTTTTAGCTATAGGTGTAGGATTACCTGAGGGTATGACTACATGGTTACAAGAGAAAAAAGTTAATAACCAAGTTGTATTTAAATTTGTCTCAGTACAAATAAATTTAAATATTTTTCCATTAGAATTTGAAATCCCGGATTTTGCCGATAAAGTTAGTATTGAAGAGCTATTTAGTTATGGTATTATTGACGGGATTCATGCAACAAATATTTTAAAAATCTCCTTTCTTCCTGAAAAGCTTCAACAATCAATCAGGATGTTTGGAGGAAAGCATGGTTTTTGCCTCGACATTGACTCAGTTCCTTGTGAATGGATTGTCAACCAGCCTTATCGGTTGTCAAACTATTTACCAGCTTATCACTTCATAGTGATAGTGCCATACAATTTCCCTGTAGAATTTATACGAGAAGATTATCCTCATGATTATGGTCAGGACATCAGTCTTGAACATCTTCAACGATACAGAGCCCAGAAGTATTTCAATTGTGTAAATTCATTCAGGCCAAAGCTGATCGGACAGACTCCTCACATGTCAATCTTCGTACGGAGTCACGATGTCATGTCAAAATATCCTATTCCATGGATATTCCTTAGTCCAGAGACAGATGACTACCTAAAGGAAATCCAGGAAGAGGAGGAAGATAGGATAAGAGAATTCCTCACTGAAGAAGAAATAGATGAACAGTTCGATAATGAAGCCTATCATAATTTAGACACTTAAACAAGCATGACGTTAGTACAACAAAGTGTCGGTAGAAAAAGACAAAGATAGGAAAAAGCAGGATAAGAAGATAAGATCAAAGCCAGAGTCAGAAGATAAGAAGATAAGATCAAAGCCAGAGTCAGAAGATAAAACGATAAGATCGACAATATTGAAGATAAGACTGACAATAGCAGCAGCAATTATCGATAAATCCAACTTGCACCGATAAACTCAATAGTCAGACTTCAGACTTACTTTTTGTAAAATAATAATTTATAGTTGGCCGTATGTTTTGGCCTTTTCTATGTAAATTTTTGTATAAATTAGGTTTTGCTCTCATTTGTAAAACACGAGCAAATCTAGAGCTTTCAAACACACTCCCACTCTCTCTTGTAATATTTTCAATCTACTCATTAGCTATCAATAAAGCTGTGAATATTTTCAAGTAAGATTTTTCATTTTATCTTTCTACTTTGACTCTTTTCCAGTTTTTATTTAACTGTTTCAACACTAGGAAGTCTTGCCAGGTTAACGAAAGCATAAGAAAAGTATTAAATTTCTAGAGTAACTCGGTCCTAATAAAGATTTGAAAAACTTGTTTTGCATCTTTACAGAAACTTTTTCTATAAAAGTACCTAGTAGAGATCCCGTTTTTATGAAAACAAAATTTTAATATTTTCTGGAAAAACTCCTTGGTGGTCTATGTGGGTAAGTCCTGTTTGGAAAGGCAGTAGTAGACTTTAGGGGTATTTTGAAAATTCGTTTTGTTTAAATGGAAACCATGGGATTTTGAAAGGCCTGTTTGAGTTTCTATATAGATTGCACACCCTCTTTTTCAGTTTGGTATCAGAGCTTAGTTACCTTTAAATTTAATATTTTGCTTGTGTTAGTAGTTACAGAAAGGCAGACTTCTAATTACAACATCTGAGTTTTCACAAATATTTAAACAACTGCTTATATTACATGCTATATTTGTTAATTGTGTATCTATTGTCATTTTTCGCTTTGTATTTACTATCATTGTATGATTTTAGTTTAAGTAATATATTGTGGTGTGTAGTAGCAAACGTAATATATTTTGTTTGTTGGTATAAGATTTTAGATAAGCTTGTTGGTATAAGATTTTAGATAAGTTTGTACTTACTGTAAGGTTGTATTATTGTACTTATAGTTATTTTATTATTGTACTTATAGTTATTTTATTATTATAGTTATTTTATATCCATTGCTTTGCATGCTTTAGATTCTAGACAAGTTTACGTAATTTGCTTTTACTTTTCTTTTAAAAGAATATTATATAGTTGTATAGTTTGACTTTAGTTTTAACTTTATATTTTATGAGCTTAGTTAGTCCCTTTCATAATATAGATCAAGCCCTAATAGAATTATCAACTAACAATTCAGATAGATTATATTCATTAAAAGATAGATATTTAGAGTTTATAGAAATAATAGACAGAAAACTTAAAAATCAGTATAGTAATTTTGACCAGATTTATCTTCAAAGTAGAGATAGTTTCCCTGTGTTTGAAAAAGATCTCTTAGAATTAGAAAATATTAAGATAAATAGTGAAAATATAATAAAGAAAATAGAAAAGATTTTACAAGAAAATAGTCAAGCTTCAACATCAGCTTCAATTTTAGATATACCAGATTAGATGAATAGAGAAATTCCTATAAATCAAAGAAAAGAGTGGTTTAGAGAAACTCTTAAGTTAGAACAACGTATAATAAATACAAACAAAAGAAGACTAAAAATAGCTAAGACTGAAGAAAAGAAATAAGCTATCCTAGATAGAATAGAAGCTGTCAAAGTTCACGAAAATCGTTGGAAAATACATTTAGAAGCACTAAGTAGCAAAGGAACCCTTTAATCATTAGAAGATTACACTAGAATATTTTAAAGCATTAATAGAATACTTGAATACAAAAGCCGTAAAAGAAACTAGAATAGAAAAGTTTAATGTATTTGCATTACTGTTTTCTTAATATTTACTTTTTTGGACCTTTAGATCATTTCAGTGCATATTTAAGAAAATTAAACTTTTATGAAGCAGAACTAATTTTTAATTACTTATTGATAAAAAATAGAGAACCATTTAGAGAAACACTTATTTTAGAAAAATTAATTTTAGCTAGAAGAAATATCATAAACTTAATAGAATTAAATATCACGAAGCTCAAGGCAGATAATAGAAGAATTTTGCCTTACATATGAACTTTAAAAGATTAGAATATTTAGATCTAGAAATAGCAGGGTTGAGAAAAACAAAAGTAAATCTACAAAGCAATATAAAAATTAATTGTAACATAGAGCACTTAGAAAATCAGTACAAGCATATTCCACATACTAGTAATAGTCAACAAAATTTCATCGTAGACTTAATAATTAATTTAGGTCAAAGCTTAGAAGAAAATATAGACAAGATTAATAAAAATATTACTGATCTAGCAAGCTTCTTTGAAAATAGTAAAATAAATACACTAAGAAAGAATTTAGATTACATAAAAGAATTAATAGGAGATTTTAATAATACGATAAAAAGATTTCCCAGTAAAAAGGAAATATTAGAATTAACTAATTTAATAGAACAAAAAACTCCTAAACCGGTAGAATTAGAAATAAAAAGTCTAGTTACAAGCCTCAGCCTAGAAATAGAAAATATAAAGCAAACTCAGCAAGAATTAAGATCACAAATTAAAAGACTTACTGAATGAACAATTTAGAAACAATTCTTAACGAATTAACAATAGAAGCTCCCAATAATTTACCTATAAGCATAAGTGATAAAGTTTTTAACTTAGAAAGTAATACAGTCACCCAAGGACAGTGTAATACCATAATAAAGCTATTAATTAAAGCTTTAGAGCGAATAGAAGAATTAGAAAGTAATATTAATAAAATTATACATAACCAAGTAGATCCAAACCATATAGCCTGGTTAGCCAATAGAATAAATCTAATAGAGAAAAAGCAAGAAGCTCAAGCTTCTCCTAGTCAACCAAAAGTAGAAATTCAAGACATTTTAGGACCAAAAGTAAATTTATTTAACAAAAATGGAATTAACAAGATCATCTAGTTTAAGACTACCAGTAGCTAGTAGAGTTAGAAATATCCTGAATTACAGTAATAGAGGAAAAGAAATAATAGAACGAACAGAAGATTTAATCCAAGAAGAAGATGTAAATAAAATGCTTGAAGTAGGATTTAGGCAAGTTAGGAAAAAGAATCTATATCAAGAAGGAATATTAGATAGCTTTAAAAGCAGTTTGTATGTATACAAAGATGAATTTACAATTGGAGTAGTTAATAATAGAGAAGAAATTACATTAATAAGCCCTCAAAGTGCTAAAGAAATAAAGAAAAATGGTTACTCAGCTATACATTTAGGTGTAGTAATTATAGGAGTACTCAGCCAGACTAGAGCAGGATTAGATACTAAAGCCCATCTGTATCTTTATGATGACAGATTTAACGATCACGAACAAGCTCAGCTAGCAACCGCTGAAGTAGATCTTAGAAATAAAGTAGCCGTAGTAGGATGTCTCCCTGATATAGACATAGACAAAAGGTTTTAATATGGATGCAGAATATAAAAATTTAAGAATAAAAATATTTGTTTTAGGAAGATGTTATAATAAATATCATAAAAAGTTCAAGTTTATTAACAAAAGCATAGTTGAACATTTTCATAGTGAATATGTACAAATGCAAGTTCCTAAAAGACTTAGTACAAGTGAATTACAAGGGTTAGAATGGAAATTACCAGAATTAAAGACTCAATTAGTGGAATTACCAGAAAGTAGTAAAATTTATACTGATAACAAAGATCAAACTTTTCAAAGATTTAGCAATTATAAAACACAAAGTAATATGTCTATAACTGAAGAAGATGATTCAGAAGACGAAGTAAATATGTTAAGATTAGAACAAACCATAGACAGAGTTAAAACCCTAAATAATAATAGAGAACAAATAATAGATTTGATTTTTAGTAATCCTAATAATTATCTAGACGAAGAAGTATTTGAAGAACTTTGCAATAATATAGAACTAGAAGACAAAGATGTAGATAATATCTTATTAGAAAAATTAGATTTTGAAAATCTAAGAAATAATTTATTAAATATAACATATCTAGAAAAAGAAATATTTGTAGGAGAAGAAGAAAAACCTAGAACTTTAGAAACAGGTAGTGGAAGTGGAACTAATGTCCCAGATACAGAAGGATTCCCTAAACCTAGAATAGATGAATATTTAGAAAATAGAGGAATAATAGACACAAAAGAAAAATATAGAGATATAAAAGACACAGAAAGAGTTTATAGAGCTAAAACTAAATTAGAAAGCTGGAGAAAAGAACCAGAAGCAAAGGATATATTAATCTTAAGTCTACAAGGACATAGACCTAGTGAATGGAAGAAAATATTTAGTAAATGGGAAGGAAATTTAATTAGACATGCTATGGAAGCATTAAATAATATAGTAGATTATAAATATAAATTAGTATATCTAGAAAGCACATTAGGATATAATGAAAAACAAATTTATTTAGGATGGAGAGAATATATGAAAAAGGATGACATAAAGAAAGTAGAATTAGATGAATTTGAAATAAATATAACAGTCCTAAGTTTTATAGACGCAATTAGAAAATGCGTTCTAGGATCTTCAATGGAAGAAGTAGATAATGTCCAAAAGCAGATTAGAGCTATAAGAAGTTTAGAACAACTAAAAATATGTGATTTACACTATTTTGATTACTATGTAGATATTTTCTATAAATATTGGAGTCAAATAGGAAGACCCTATGATGAAGAATTATTAATGAAGTTTGTAACAAAGTTACCTGGAAAAATAGGAGAAAAACTTTATAAAGACTTAAAGGAATGGTTTAAAAGTAGAAAAGAAGAAGGATTATTTTGGCAGATTTCTTTAATACCAGCAGTAGAATTTGTAAGACAAAGAATTAGAGATTTATGTGATGAAGAAAAACTTAGAAGACAAGCACAACAACAATTTAGTAGAATGTGTGTAGATTTGTATGAAGTACCTACATTAGGTTGTGGAAAGACTAAAAAATATAAGCATAAATATGATAGATTTAATAAAAATAAAACTAGAAAAATTAAAAAATACAAAAAGGATAAGTATAAAAAACCTTATAAAAGAAAATTTTATAATTATGCTAATAATAAGCAAAAAATCCAAAAAGCTTTTAAACAAGGAAAAAGAATTTTTAGAAAGAAAAACCACAAGGATTGTAAATGTTATTTATGTGGAAAAATGGGACATATCAAACCTAATTGCCCTGAAGCTAAGAATAATAAAGTAAATATTTTAGACTTAGAAGACTATTTAGAAGACCTAGAAGAAATATTCAATATAAAAGAATTACTTGATGAGGATACTGTAGTCTTATTAGACGATGAAGATCATGAAGAATATGAAGCATTATTGTTGAATGAAGAAGATGAGTCTAGTTTAGAATCAGGTCCAGATGAACAATCTGAAAATGATACATCAGGAACAGAAGATAGTATTAATATGTTAGAAGAAATAGTTTCCTTTTTAGGAAAAAATTGTAAAGAATGCAATAAAGAATTCTATAAAGGTTATAAAAAGAAGAATTATATTATTGTAACAAATGCATAGAAAGAGAAGAAGTAAATCGAGCAGGAAGTGAACTCATATTAATAGATGTAGAAATTCTTTATAAATCCAAAAGAATCTGTACTAAAGCTATGATAGATACAGGCGCAAATAAGTGCATTATCCATGAGAGTTTAGCTCCAGAAGAATTTAGAACTAAGTTAGGAACAGAGGTAGGACTAAGACAGTTTAATGGATCATTATTACCAATAACTGACTGTATAATTAATATACCAATTAGGATTAATGGCGAAGTACATAACCTGCCCCAGACCTTAGTATCAAAACAGGTAAGTAACTATAGGTTCATTTTAGGATTAAACTTTATATTAGGAAATAATGGAAGCATGTTAATAACTCCAAATGGTGTGAATTTCTTTAAAAAATCCACCTTTATACAACCAAAGTTAGAAACCAATAACCTTCCTTATATAAAGAAAATAACTAATATAGAAAAACCAGTAAATATAGAATATTTTGATTCCTTACTAGAAGATTCAATAGTAAATTTAGAATTAGAATCTGATCAAGTTTTAAGTTATGAAGAAATAGATGAATATCTAAGACAATGTTATCTCACAAAGAAAATAAAAGTACAAGTTTTCATTATTTTTATATTCTAAACTGATTTTTATAATATACATTTGAGAACATTAAAAAAAATTTAAAAAATCCAAATATAGGCGTGTTTTCTTAAACATATTTTTATGGCCTGTAATTCATCTACATTTTCAGCGTGTAACTCATTTTTAATTTTCAGCTTGTGATCTTTAAATTGTTTTTAGCATGTAATCTTTAATTTGTTTTTAACATGTAATCATTCTCTATTTCTACCATGTAATCCTTCTTTAATTATTTTCATCTTGTAATCTTTAGTTTGTTTTCTGCATATAATCATTTATTTTATTTTCATCTTGTAATCTTTAGTTTGTTCTTAGCGTGATGCAATACTTTCGAAAGGTTTTTAAAGAAGCAAACAATATCGGATTTGTGCCCATAATGTCATTAGTATATTCGAAAGTATACTAATGACATATATTATGAGAAAGAAAAATGAGAGGAGAGAAAAAATTAGTGGAGGGGGTGAAGAGAGTTAAAAAATAAATTATGGGAATGGGTATTTTGGTCAAGTCGGTCTCAAAAAAAAAATATAACTTTAAGGTTAAAGTATGTAATTTTACCTATTATTTATGAGTGGTGCTATTGGCACACCCCTATTGGTTTATTTATACCCCACTTTTTAAAATTTTGATTTAATTAATTAAAATGAAATGTTTTTATTAAAAAAAAAAAATTGACAATATTAATTTTTTTTTAATTTATTTCCAAAACTATCCTATTTACTTATTTTTCAAATTTAATACAGTAATACACCACATCTCTGATATCTCTATCTCTGGTCTATGTATACATCTCTCTCGTCTATCTCTCACCTTCATTGAATGATTTATTTTTTCTTCTTATTTATTTATTCATTTTTGAGTTTTTATTTCTTCTTCTTATTTCATGGTGGAAAAGAAAAAATATATAACTGGGTTGTTTCAATACAACGACAACTTAATATCATTCTAAAGAACAATTCTTCAATATGCTTAATATCTTTCTTAGACTTTCTATAATATTTTGTTAGAGTTAAGAAAAAAAAATAAAAAAACAGATTACAATTCAAAAAATAGATTACAAAAATGTAGTTTTTTTATTTTATAAAAAGAATGTGGGGTTTTAATAGATTTACTTTGTAGAAGATTTTTTTTCTTAAATTGTATGTCTTTTTTAAGTAATTTTGATGAAGGAAAAAAATGAATACTAGATAATTAAAAAAGTGGGGGCATAAATAGATATGTAGGGGGTGTGTCAATAGCACCACTCATTATTTATGTATATTTTGAGGTTTGTTGGTGAAGAATGCTCATTCAACCTGTCGTATTTGATATATATATATATATATATATATATAAATATATATATAAACGAGACAAAAAAAATACATACATCAAACTATATGTACTATGCAGTAGGCATGTCAATTGGAGTTGAAGGTCGATGTCGTTGTGAGTTGGTGATCAGGTCCATGTGTTTATTCAGTGCTCCAATTTAAATAGACAGTCTTGATAAAGCATCAAACAAATGAAAATCAAAGAGGCCATGGCCATGGTGGATTCAGACACCTGTAGCAGCTTTGCTTGTGTTACGTACTGCCACTGTTGACTGGGCAATAATATATGTACAATCACAAGTGAATGTGATAGCACATGGACAACATGCCACGTGGCAACAATGGTGGTGGTGGTGGTCGAAGATGTCCCAAAGAGAAGGTGCACGCGACGGTTTGGCCATGCAGCTTTGTCTCCTCCTCTCCTCTTCCACTCCATTCTTGGTTGGACCCATCTGTTCCTTGATTACGTGATGCATGCAACTTAATTCCACACTATGAATCACTTATGCTTTATTTTTGAGGAATTTGGCACACAATTTGTTTAAAAACTCTTACCATTTAAAGTTTACTCATGTATCTCGGTTATGTATTTTTTTTTTTATATACCATCTGCGGTGTCAGCCAGTATTGACACTCGAATTGAGACATTACCACCAAGCCACATTTACGGTTGTGTATCTGGGTTCTATATGATCATTCAAATAGAACAATTTCAGCTATAATTAGTATATATCTCTCTAGATTACATGTCAATAATGATCAAAATTAAGTGATCGAGTTTCTTTTGAACATGCAGGTTCCCTTTACAAGTCATGAAGATATCATGCCAAACTCCAGTTACTCACTCTTTAATTTGCAGAATTGGGTTTAATTAGGAATAGATCTCTTTGGAGATTATTTTCTAATTAATTTCCTTTATCATTAAAAAAACGTAATAATCAAGTTATTTCCAAGTCAATCCTACTAAACCCTAGTGATTTGGTTTTTCTATAAAACCCTAGTCTACTCTTCAAAGTAAACACATTTCAGAATCACGAAATATTCAGACCAGCTGATTCTCTCTTCTTCTCTTTCTGTTCTTGGTGAGTTCGAACCTAATTTGAGTTTGTTGAGAGTGGTTTTGTGCTTCGCACTTCCACTGTTAAATCGTTGTATCCTGGGAGACAATCGCTTTACACATACGGTGAAATTGTCTTAAGGACACTGTGTGAAACATGAGCCTCGATTTCCCTAATGTACTTTTTGTTTATTGTTTTTCTGTCTCTTGCAGATTCGAACCAGATTGTTTTTTGAGCAATACAAACAACATGTAACAGGGGCATTGATCGTTCCTGATCATCTTTTTTAACCAAAGATTAAAATGCCAACAAATATATTCCAGCAATCATATGTACTTTTGGTCACTGGAGTACTAATTATAATCTCTGATTTCTTAGTTTTGTTTTCTTTATTTAGATTCATATAATTTCAAACACACCTTTGCAGCTATATATATATATATATATATATATATATATATATATATATGTTCTCCTGGGAATATCAGCAAAGTTATTCATATAATTTAGGCTGTGCCTTCTAATGAAAGTTATATACCTTCCTTTGCTGGCATGAAATATCTAGTGCATGCCATAGCTAGATAAATATTTTGCCTTTATATATATGCAACCAGTTATCAGAAAATGAATGGAAGGTGAAAGTAAACAAGAAAAATATACCAACTGGTGGCAGGGGCTGAGCTGTATGTATTGTAACCTGGGCTGTAGCCCAGGTTGCTTTTTCGAAAAAATATTTAAAGTTTTTACTTTTTACAAAATCTGCCCTCTTTATTATTATTTTTACGAAAAAAAACCCCTATTTTATAATTTTGTTTACAAACTATTATAATTAAAACAAAATGGTTCAGATACAAAACAAAACACATAGGCCTCGTTTGGTACGCTGTATTGTATTGTACTGGATTGTATTGGATTAGGTTGGATTGGATAGTATTGCATTGGACTGTATTATTATTATACAATCTTATGTTTGGTGACATTTTGTATTAGACTGTATTAAGTTATACAATGTTTGAATGTGATTTCGTATTAGACTGTATTAATATATTTCATGACCAAATAATCCAACTCCAATTTTTTTCATCAATAAATTATTTTATTATTATTTTGTTTTAGTCTTATCTTCCTATCTTCTTCTTCTTATCTGAATCCCCTCTCTTTCTTATCTTCTTCTCGCCTCTCTTTCTCTCCTCTCACCACCGCCGCACCGGCCTTCGCCTTCATCTCCTTGCGCCGTCGCAACCTTCACCTTCTTCTCCTTCCGCCGCCGTTGCCTTCGTCTTCGTCTCCTTCCGCCGCACCGACCTTCGTCTTCATCTCCTTCAGCCGCCACGACCTTCATCTTCTTCTCCTTTTGCCGCCGCAACCTTCGTCTTTCTCTCTCTCTCTCTCTCTCTCTCTTCTGATTTTGTGTGAACTGAAATGGTTTGGGTGTGTTTTGGTGGTGATTTGGGTGTGGATTTGGTGGTGATTTGGGTGGATTTGGTGGTGGTTTGGTGTGGAAGCTTCTGGGTTTATGTGGATGTGGTGGTGATTTTGGTTTGGGCATGGATGTGGTGTGGATTTTCTGATTTCTAGAAAAAAAAACAAAGAAAAAAAAACTGGGTTTGGGAAGATGAAGTTAAATTGGTTCTTAATACAATACATCATAATACCATCTGAAATCCTGTATTAGATAGTGCAGTGTATGGTGTATTATGATGTATTAAACTAATACAATACAAAGAAACCAAATAAGCACCAAACATGAGATTGTATTAAATTAATACATTTTAAAGCCTTAATACAATACAATACAGGCTGCCAAACATGCCCATAGTACAAACAAAATAGAAAATTTAAGGTTGAAACATGACTTCCAATCTTTGAAGCACAATTTAACCGATCATGATTGCTAAAAAACAATGTAATAAATAGTATATAAATCATCTTAACTAACTTGTTGATAATTTTGCTTTATTGAATCTTAATAGAAGTTTGGTTGAATTTTAGTAATAGTAAGTTGACATGTGTGTACATTTGTATTTTTATTTTATTTATTTTTTTACATTAATCCACTTACTATTGTAGGTTGCAATGTTAAACAATTATATGTCCAAAAAAAAAAAAAAAAAAAAAAAAAAAAAAAAAAAAAAAAACTAAATTAATAAAATTTCCTCTAATAGTTATTAAGGTTGGTTTAGAATTTTTTTTGTTTTTAGCCCACCCTACTATTATATCCTGGCTACGCCCCCTTGACCGGTGGGTTCCCAAAATCAAAATGGTTTGCAAATTGCAAGTGCTAAGTTAGCTAATTCTCTTCCTTTACACTAAACAACAGATCATGTAACCTCGTTTCAGACACACAATTGTCTATGAAAAACAATGTTAAAGGACAAATGAAATGATCTCAGCAGTTAGATGAATCTAATTATGATCGTAATATAATGTTTGTACGTACAAAAATAACGGGTGGACAGTCTGCACCTGAAAATGACTATTATCCCGTAAGCCCACCGCCAACTTGACCTATGTGTGTGTGAAAGTAAAACTAGGCAAAGAGCAAGTAGTAGACTAGTAGTACTCCAACTCACAAGCCATGCTGTAGTAAATACAATCACAAGGACAAGGAATGGAGTTCCTTTCTCTAAACACATGGTGTGTAGGTCCTTTGTACGTAATTTATAATTTTCAAGTTATTTGATGCCAAATTCATGAACATTTAATTACCCAGTTCATATCATCTCATAAATGTAAAGATTGCTATTTGTCTCTACTTGATATCCATGGTTGCATGCATATGTTCCCACAATGAAGCTGTGTAGTGTTTTTTTCTGTTTCCAGGGCCCCCCCAAATTGATTAAAAAGTTCAAGAGAAGGGAACAAAGGAGGCCCCAAATATCTTGAATTTGGTTTTCAAGGTTCATCACCCAAACACCTGCATGTTCTCTTAAACAACTTCTTTCTTCTATTACAAAACCTGCATTTAATGCACCTTCTCTGCTTCTATCCCTACAAATACTTGAAACCAAACACTCAACTAACATCCAATCCAAGTCCTCGTAGTTTTTTTTTTCTCTATTATAGTTTCAACCAGCTGATATTATAACGACATCTCTAGCTCTGAGAATAATTTCTCGATCTCAATCATGTCTTCTCTCAGTATTCTCTTATTGTTTCTCTTATGTTTTTCTATGCATGCATGCAATGGTCGATGTCTGAAGGAGGCTAGCAAACAAGATCATCTCTTTACCAAGGTTTAATCAACACAGAAAAAAAAAAAATTGAATATATAGTATCATTAATTCAATATATGTATTGAATATTTTTGAATAATTTTGGTTACTCGTTAAACATTTTGAGTATGGTCTAATATTTTCATTGGTCTGTTTTATAGGAAGTTGATCAAGCTCAATTCCATAAGGTTCCTATCCAACTAGCGTTAGGGCACGTCGACGACCTCCAAACACAAGGACAAGAGCAAGTCAGGAATGATGGCAGAAAAATCCATGAGAATCAAGATGATGAAAACTCTATGAAGCAAGAGGAATCAAAGCCTTTCTTGAAGGAAGAAGCTTCAAAAGGTGCAACTTTAGGTTCTGCTCAAACAAAGTCTATTGTTTAAGTAATTTCCTTGTGCATGCATGTCTAGACCAACAAGAAAAACTTATATGGGATGGTCTCACCTGAGACCTTCCAATGTAATTATGCCATATATATATATATATATATATATATATATATATATATATCATATACAACTAGAAAAGTTGATATGTTTACTGGAGTCTTTCTCTACTCAGGTCGATCGGTACTGAAATTTTTCTTCAGGTCTTTAGAATTCCAACCGGTTGGAATTAGTATAATATTTTTTTTGCACTAATTCCAACCGTTAGAATTCTAAGTACCTGACGAAAAATTTCAGGACCAGACCAGCAGACCTAGCTAAAGAATTATTCATGTTTACCAAAATCATCATGACATAATGAGCCTAAAAAATTGCATTACTTTTCCTAGCTATCACTTCCCTGAGTAATATGTTGATTATAAACTATTCAAGGTGCACAAACATATCTCCTATCATGCATGTAAACTACTCCACGGCCTTGAATAATGTTTAGGCATATGTCATGTAATTATTCCCGAAACTTGTCGAATTTGCTTTACTGTTATTTTAATTAAAGGTGTTTGAATCTGCAGGAAATAAGATTACCAAAACTTCTCCAAATGATTTGCAATGGCAGGCCAAAACAGAGGTATAATAGATCATAAATTTTATGGTTATTCTTGTTAGGTTGTTAATGTCGGGTGTACAGGTGGTCTGGCACATGCATCTGATGGTTATTATTGATGATCTTTTTGCATGAAATGCAATGCAAGTGAAAATTAATGAACAATGGAGGATGATATATAATGTAATTAATGTTATAGGACGGGCTTAAATACGATTATTTGACTCTCTTTTTTTTATAGGTTTAAATTTTTTGGGTTCAATGGTTACTAACAATTAAGAATTCTTCTGGCTGTTCAGGGACCGAAAAGCAGCCAAGGACGGTCGATGTTAGGGTATTCCTCAACACATAACACCGATGAAGCTGTAGAATATAAAGAAAATGACGTTGTGGAAGATATTGTAGTAATGGATTATGCACAACCCCATCGAAAACCACCCATCCACAATGAAAAACACTAGACGATCGATTACATATATATATATATATATATATATATATATATATTCATTCTTCCTTTGTAATCTATGTTTTTACAGATATTACTGATCTTAGGTGATGATATTATCAGGGGGTGCAATTGGGTAAATGTTTTGAGGGCATTTTATCTTCTTCTTCTTCTTTTTTTTCTACTTTTGAGTGTCTGCCGACGAAACTATATGAAGAATGTGTCACACGTGGTTTTTATCAATAATTTTGTCTACACAGCCAAGAAAATACCCTTCCTGTATGCAACATCAACTCCAAGTGAATAACTTCAATTGTTCAATAATTGCAAAAGACGAGACAGCTTGTAAGAATGTGTTGAATGGATGGATTAGGGCACTTTATATGAAATAGTATTCATGTTTATGTATTTTAATGTGTTCATGTATTAATGAGGTTGTGAATAAATGAGGTTGTGAATAAATGGAGACACACATGATTGGTTGGTACATATTGTGATCAATTCACAAACTTCACATATTAACGTGTGCAACCGAGTGTTGCCTATCGAAAAATCAGATTATGACAGTTCGTATTTCCAGCTATATCATCCACACTACAACCACCTACAAATATGTAAGCTATAGATTTTGAATGAGTTCCAATGCCCTGCACCCCACCAAAAACGATTAATAAATTAATAAAATAATCAATTGAAGTCTATAAACCTTCTCTTCAGTAGAAATCTGTGACAATGGCATTTCTTCAAGTTTCTGGCAGGTTCTCTTGTATATAAATATATCTTCCAAGTTTAAATGTTAGGTAATGAATGAATCATTTGAGGTATTCGACATTTCAACTACAACTGACAATGAAAGGTTTAACAAATTTGATAAATTCCGGTGTCTTGATTCCCAACTTCAGATCAACCTCTCCACCACCCAACCAGAAGAAATCGGGGTTAAGTTTTACAATTGCTTCATCCAAGATCACCTGAAATCAACACATACTCTATCGTAATAAACATATACTCGACAAACACATACGTAAATTCAGTCTTAACAAAAGAAATAATACCTTCTCATCGAGATACTAGGACTCGATCAAGATTTCTAATTGACGGATAACATATCATAGTGTGAAATGCAAATCTAAACCAGGAAAATGTCATTGTACAGTGCTCTAGTTTTGCACTTGGTGATAAGTTGGCTGGGTAAGAAACAAAACTTTCATTTTGTCCTATACAAACATTTACTTTTAAAGTACATTCCACCATCATTTTCAATACATACAAGCAAATGCCAAGCTAGCTTCATTCTAGTTCACAACTTAAAAGTTAATTCTTTCTTTGCTGTTAAATGTTTCAACCTTGAAGTGGCAATCACTTCTATCATCATCGTGCTGGCAAACCATCAATTGAGTGGGCCATTCTAAAATTGCATAAAAGAATCCTAATCTTCACTTTTAGGGCTAGAATTTTGACAGGAGTAGCATTTGGAAGAGTGGACCAACTCAACAGCTGGCAAATAAGTTGGAAGAATTCAATGAGCAAAAGAGAGTTTCATGGATTGATACACTTTAAAAATAAGCAATGACCCCTTTTCTCACCAAAACGTATTAGAAGTTGTGTATACAAAGCAGCCACATTGGCCATAAGCATGACAGGAGGAAGAAATGGTATCAAGACAAGCAATTACACCCCAGGGGCCTAAGTGTCCATGCTGCTTCATGCAGCCAGACAGGACGCTGAAGAGATGTCTGAGAAACATGTATCAAGTGGATATTGTCTACTGAAAAGGCCATTATAAAGGTTAGAAGTTAAGAAAATCATATGAACCGATAATTTTGACAACCTTTATTCCTTCATTTCTTAATGGGATTGACATTTTACGACTTTTATTTATCTTAGTTTTAATCATCAAGTATGAATATAGCTACGGAAAAACTCAACAACAGCAAAAGAAAATACACACATTATACAAGCATCAAAATGTTTTAATTAGAATGACATGTGAAACAAAGACTCAATCATAAGAATACATGTAGTTGGAATAATTACATTCCTACAAGACATCAAAAGAATTCCAAAATATTGTTAAAAATTAGAAAGAGTAATTACCGGAATGTCGGTTTTCATGCCAATACATGTTACTGCATTGTGCTCATATCCAGTCAAATTAATAGATGTCTCCTCAGGAGCAAGCCTCACTAAATAATTAATACAAATAACTGTTATTCATTTTTCAATTAAAACAAGTAAATGATTAAATATTGAAAACCTCAACTTTCGATTAAAAATGCCAATTTGAATACTTACACAGAAACACATTTCTAAAAGAGAGTAAGTTATAAAACTTAATTATCAATCTGAACATACTCCATCATGATGAACATCACGTATGTATTGGGGAACTCGTTATAATATTATAGGTTTCTACGTCATCTTAACAAGGTTCAGCCATAAAGATATCACTGTTTCCTTGGAGTAAAAAGTAGAAAAGAAAATAGCTAACAACCATAATTAGGAATGAATATAAGGAATATTAAATAAATATCCTGTAACATAAAATTCACATAATTTCAACTCTACAAATGACAACAATATCTGCTTATGCCTCAATACCTGTATTTTAGTTAAGATCTTTTGTGTTGCTAAGGTGCTAAAAACGTCAATGTCATATCTAAACAAGTAAACATGGCACATGCTAGTGCAACTTCTGGAATATATTGACACCTACACACAATCCTAAGGATACATTATTTGAATAAATAAATAAAAATTCAGAGCACTCAAACCATTGTCACAACTCATTTGCTTGCCAGAAGGAAAAAGAAAATATATATGTATATATATATATATAAGAATCACTAGAGATGAAAATTAATGTCATGATCCCAGCAAAATACACTGATATTTTCACATAACAATAAGGTATTATAAGATGTAGGGAATGTAAAATGTGAGGGGTATGGGGAATAACTATCAACATGTACACTCTTTCATTTATTTATCCCACTTCATGTACGATTAAAAAATCACTCGATGACATCAAACATCAATGGACCCAAATACGACATCACTCACAAACACACAATAGAATCCTATATTCTTTTATCTCCCCAAACCAGATAGTATTTACCTATAATTAAAATGTTCTTAACACTTTTTTTCATTTGGTTCGATTCAGCTAAATAGTCCACAACTCAGTAAAATTTAATTCACAATCACAAATTTAGTCTGGATGCAGCAATTTTCACTAAATACTATGGACACAAATTTTATTTATTTTTCAATGAAATAACAATGAGAACTAACTAAGTAATAAGAAGCTTTATGGTCCATAAAGTGTATAAGAACTTACAGTTGAATTTCTTTTTTGGTATCTTGCCATTGTTGAGTGAGTACAGAAAGTTTTTAACAGTTTCAGCATTAAATCGAGCAGTATACTGTAAAAAAGAAAATGTTAAACAAGCAAATTCAAAGGACATCAATTGTTAATTAGTGGAAACAAGCAAGATACCTGCACAACAACAACATAATACTTTGAATTGTTGCGGTCACTACAATCAGTGACATTGGCCGGGGCTTGGGTATTAACCTGATAAGAGAAACAGATTTCAGCCCAAAGTATAGAAATTCTAAATTTTACATTTATGAACTCATGGTCCAAGACAAAGCAGTGATTTCTAACTAGGAAAATCTCAAAGTTTCCAATCACTCATTTTCTCTATAGTCATTAAAAGAAGTTAGAAAGATTAGAAGGACATCATATAATACTGCCTAATGCCATAATGAATATTACATAGATTAAATTGATAACATTTTAAATAGGAAAGTTCAACAATTGAAGAACAGCAGTCAAAATATAATAACCTTCAAATACTGATTACTGCTTGAAATTTATCAATTAGTGTTAGCAAAGACATAGAGAAGAAAATAACCTATTAGTATAGGGAGGTGAACAGTTTCCCTCAACATATTCACATTAGTCCTGATAAATTTTAGGCAAGAATATTAAAATTTTATTTTTCATTCATCATGACGGACCATGCAGTCTGATTTATGTTACACCATCCTCTTAACTGTTTTCGAGAATTAATCATCCTATACGCACTGCATCATTGTAATTAAGTGGCCAATGGTTTCATCTTAGTCACAGCATCTCTCTTAAAAAGTATGCTCCAAATTAAACACCCCAACAAACTAGCGAAAGATATTCTTAATGGGAAAAGGCTCTTCAATCACTGGTAGATGCACATTAACAGATAGATTGGAAACAGAATCTTTTCCAAAATCATAGTTGCAAGTGTTTCCCATAATGTATAATGCTTCTGTAGGTCTGTTACAACAGAATTCCAGCTTGAAAACTGCAATTTACTCCTTCCATGGAAACTTGTGAATTTATGGCTCTCTTGCCAACTAGTAAATGAGTTTACAATGATAGTGTCTACATTTCACTACAGAAAGCTCTAGATTACTAACACAGCTAATTGTTTAGCTTTTAAAATAGTCAAAAACACTGAAACCAGTCTATAATTCTTCATTTAAAAAATCTGTGTTCCCCTAGAAAAAGTTATTTACAAACTTCTCAGTAATAATTTTAATAACAATTATTTCTGGTCTATAAAACCTTAGAACCAGAATTTGTTCCCATGCCAACTTCAGCTTCATGCCTTCATGGTTCAAAGTATGTATTCATAGGAGATCAAAGTTAATTGTATGTACACATCTAAAAAAAATTGCACAACTAGCACACAAATGTTTGAATTGTTTCACAGACCATTGTCAATTATCAGTTACGCAACCCTAATTCATCATATATCAATATGACTGGATACACACACAACTTTAGCAAAGCATTCTCAGAACCCTAACACACAATTCTTGTTCTTGATTGTGATAACCTCTAACATTTCACTAATGCATTCATATGCATCATTTTATCATTTCCAGTCTATAATCTATTATTTATTTTAATCCTCAGTCCCAATTAATCATCTAACATCCCCAATTTCAACCACATTATACTTTATTAAACAGTTTTAACTTTTGTTCCATTTTTATATCCATCAACTACACCATATCTACCACTACTTGTATACACCAAAAACAATGACACGATAAAATTAGAAAGATAAAGATTGACGTCGTACCAAGACGATGCTTTTGCAAAGATGATCAATGGAAGCGGCAGCAAGGATGTCTCTTCGTGATTCGAGAGACCAATCGTAGTAATCGGCAGGAACCTTGTTGAATAAGAAGTTGTTGACACTATTGGATCGAAGAATGTTTGAGAGGCGAGCTTCAGTGTCGCTGGTTGACTGAGGAGATGTTGTAACAGAGACTGCCGCTGATGAGACGTCGTTTTGGGGAAGGTAAGTTAACTCCAGTTTTGATATTCGTTCTAGGATTTGATTTTGGACTCGCTCCAGCTCTGCTACCGCTGCCTCCATTGTGTTGTGTTCCTCTGTCTCTCTACTATTTCGTCTGTATTTGTGTTCCAACTTCCAACTAAGATCGATTGCTGATTGTATGATCTGTACCGTTCATCTTCACTTGGTCTATGGAAGACGGGAAAAATGATAAAAATTGATTAGTGAAACTGCTTACCAAAAAATTGATTCACTCCCATTCATTACTAAATTCTAACAAATTTTACAGAGTAATGTTAGAGGACCCAAAAAACCAACCCAAATTTTAGACCCAAACCTATGTGGCACACATCAAACACAACATGGTCCCACTTCACTTTTTCCAATACTCCATGTGATGTGTGCCACATGGGTTTAGGTCCAAAATTTGGGTTGGTTTTTTGAGTCCTCTAGCATTACTCAATTTTATATTACAAAATTATCTTGGAAAAATCACTTCAGTTGCCGCCCATTTGGCAAGGCTTTGTGAAATTTTTTTCATAGACCATTTTTATGAATAAAAATTATTGTGCTGTTTAAGTTGCAGAGAAAACCAAAACTAACTATTTGAAACATTAAACTTTTGTTAGTAATCACTTTTGAAACTTTATGTAAATAACCACTTTTTTTAAAAAAACAAATTAGTGTATATCCATAAATTACAAAAGTACCCCTGAAATTAGTTTTTTTTTTTTTTTTAATCTCAAACTTGAAATCATGGCTAAAAACTTAAATGTTGAAACTTGAAATCATGACTAAAATGAAATTTGAAACTTGAAATCATGCATAAAATGAAATATGTGAAACTTGATTTCCTTTCTTCCCAAAATTTCCAAAATTCACAAATTAGGTTTTTTTTTTTTTGTTTCCCCTTTTTTGCAGATCACATCGCCGGCGGAGGGGGGCTCCGACGGCCGTAATCCCAGGCGAACGACAGCAGCAGCGTGCAGAAGGACGGCAGTAGCTGCAGCGACGACGACAGCGAATCGAAATGCGACGACAGCGCCACCCTATGGCCGCATGGGCACGACGACAGCGCTGTCGTGCAGCCCAAAAGGGCGTCGGTCCTCTGCGACGCCGCACGGGCACACTGACGGTGACTTTGAGGGGGAGAGAGAGAGAGAGAGAGAGAGAGAGAGAGAGAGAGAGAGAGAGAGAGATCGGGGAGAGAGAGGAGAGGAGAGAGAAAAAGGAGAGAGAGTGTTTTGAGGATGGTTTTTATATGAGGGTTTTCCAATAATTTCTCAAAAATATAGTTATTAACAATTAAAATTTCGTTTGTGGTTAAAAACGGATTTCCCATAATATATGTGGTCATTTTTAGCAATTTCCATGTTTTTACTTATATTATTCATTATATATGAAACAAATTAACGGTGTGTCCTAATATTAATCTTGGGGGGGGGGGGGGGGGGGGGGGGGGGGGGGGGGGGGGGGTGTGAATAGATTTTAACCCTTTTTACCAAATTTTCGTGTTTAGTCAATTTACGAAATAACCTAAATCTAGTCAATATAATAAATCAAGTGTAATAAGTGCAAAATTATAAATGACATATGATTTTTATGTGGAAACCCAAATTGGGAAAAACCATTGGTTGTTATGTGCGCTACACACGAACTTCAAATCCACTAATTGCGATAACGTTTACAACCTCGGTTGACCTCAACCTCTAACGGTCAATAACCCGCTACCACTACCACTACCCGCAGGCCTGTAAAAGTGGACCTAGTCCAATTGCTTGATCCTCGCAATCACTACTTGTAATGATGTTTACAATTAATCCCAGTATATAACCCACCACTTCTACTCGCAGGCTTGTAATAGCAACCCTAGATCAAGACTTAATTATCCGAAGAGATAAAAAAACCTATGTGAATATATATATGATATTCAAGGTGCAAATAGACCTAGGGAACCCTAAATGCTTATCTAGGATTATAAGATGACAATTAAATCAATCCTAGATATCAAAAGCTAAATGACATGGCATAAAGCTTAGCTATGCAGAGGATAACCAATCCTAGATACAATAGCTATCAAAAACAATCTCAATCATTTTAATTAGATAAATTAGCTAGATGTTTTATAAACATGAAAACTTAGCTATAAAAAAAAAATCTCAATCATACAATTAGATCAATTAGCTAGATGGCATATAAGCGTGAAAACCTAGCTATCACAAACAAACCCAATCATGTTATCAAGACTCATAAATATATGCAATAAATAGAGTCTAGGTATTTAATCATGCAATAAACACCTAATCTAGAGTAAGAAGAACATTAAATGATATTCAATGAAGTTCTAACTTACCTAGTCATGAGACAAAGAAGACCCATGCCTTAGAGATGCATGAAGATGATGGGTTTTGGGTTTGGGAGAGTTAGAGAAGCAAACTTGGTGCTTTCTCTCACTAGGGAACTCTTAATCTTTCTCTAGGGTTTTGTAGCTTTTTGTTCCTTAAATACAAATGATAGAAAGATATGTATTTATAGTGCTTAAATGATGACCTATAAATTTCGTGAATTTCCCTTTAAAAATGACCCAAAACGGACTTCAAATGAGTGAGATACGGTCAAATTACGAAATAAGGGTGGAGCAGTGCGCTGGTATAGACCCGCGCAGTTACCAGTGCACTGGCAAATCAGCACAACAACTTGATTTTCGAGTGCCCCAAACAATGACTAAACGACATCGAAACCTTTCGTATGATATACCGTTAGAAAGGTATGGATGTCTACTTTCTATCCTTTTTATGGAATGACATTTCGATGTATGTAGAAAGAGTTATGGTCAATAGACTGACCAAAGGTCAGACTTGGAAAACAGCAAAGATGCCCTATTTTAGTGGTCACTTTAGAGATATCAAAACCAATCCAAACGGTCATGAAATGTAACGAATAATATACTGTTGGAAAGGTATGTGTGTCTAGTTTGTACAAAAATTTTTAAAACTCATTTTGAATCTTTGTATAAAACGTTATGGTCACAAGACCATGCAAAGGTCAGTTTTGAAAACATTTGAAATATTGAAATCCAATCTTTTGAAACTAGACACCCCACTCTAAACAACCAAACCAAATCTAATACTTATCCAAAAGAAGAATGAGACCTTCTCAAGTGGTCAAACATCACGCTAAGATATGCATACCATCGTGCAAGCGCGGACGTTTCCAATCACACAAACGGAAACGAATTACACCACATTTAAGACTAACATTCATGAAGTGCAAGTGTGGGATGTGAATGCATCCTAATGCCTAACATGTCATGGCATTGTCATTGAACAAGATGTACTCAATTAAAACATGCATGAATAGAATTCATGGCTTTGCATCCTAATGCCTAAACATGTCATGACATTTCAATAAACTAAATGCAATCAAATAAACATGCATGAAGAGATATTCAAGAACATGAGTGCACACATATAAAAACACACAACATACAAGTATTAGAGATATGCATGAGTTGTGAGTGTGTGCAACTAGATCTCTTCAAAGCAAGTAAGCACTAGAATATACCTTTGGTGCTTCTTCTTTTGAGGTCTTGAGAGGGCCTTGGTTGTGCAAATCACTAACCATCAAATGCCTAAGCTACCCTTACATCAAGTCCCATATGTGATTTGTCCATGAAATAAGCTAATCAAAACTTGAAGACCTTACAATATATTTCATTCATATAGCAATGAGGTGTTTCGATTGTAACCTCCACAACTGATCTAGGTATCGAATTGTCTACGTGTCATTGTTGATCTTCTATTCGTCTACGGACCAAAAATCATTGTCAACATATATAATGTCAACAAGAAACCAATCATTCATAAAATATTCAACACTCTTCATATTAACGGCCTTGGTTTTGTTTCTCAAATTAAAGGTCTTAGAATTGCAAATGTTGAGCACAATATCAGCAATTTCAATCCACATATTGAATCCTTTAAATGAAAATCCTAATTCCGACGTCAAGTGTTTCTTGCTCACCATTTTGGAAAGCTTCGTCATTTAATGGATGATGTGTGGTTAAAAGTAGATTGGTAGAAAACAAGGAAGAAAGTTGATAGCAGTAATGCATGCACCGCTACACACATAAGAGACTCATGAATCCTAAACCCACTAGGACAGCTTAGTTTCGTTGTATTGTATTACCATACACAATTAGGATTAGAACTCCTCTCTGCATACGTAATGTAATATGTATAAATACCAACTCATATCATGAATAACATAAGATTTATTCTCTCAAATATTAAATCTAATATGGTATCAGAGCTCAGCTAAGAAAAATCTTGAAAATCTTGAAACCCTAAAACCCCTCCTAACCCTAAAAACATCCTCTTCTTTCTCTCTTTTCCTATCATCATTCTTCTGTCAAACACTAGCCGTCACCATCAACTATGACTTCAATAGGCACACCAGCATCTTCTTCCTATATCTCATCTCATCAGGTGACTCTCATGGGAATGAACAACAACACCCATCCGTAGTCACTCATTGCTATTAACTCCACTCAAGTTCCTATCAAACTAACAAAATGAGGGAATTATGCAGCTTGGAGATCTTAGTTCGAAAACCTCTTCTTCGGTTATGGACTCATAGGATTCCTAGATGGCACCAAACCATGCCCGCCTGCAAGTGTCACCGCCACCACCACCGATCAAACGTCAATCGAAACATCCGAAACAGCTACCAACCCAGATTATCACCTCTGGCTGCGTCAGGACAGGTTATTGCTTCATGCAATCCAGGTTTCGTGCATGGGGGTTGCACAATCAATCGTCACCTGATTTACCACCTCCGTTCAAGCATGGCAGAAACTTAAAGCCACTTATGCCAATCGATCCAACACTTGTAAGCTTGGGCTCCTTGACTCACTATCGAACGTCAGCTTGGTAGACAAATCCATTGCAGACTACATGCAAGGGATCAAAACACATCATTGACAATCTTGAACTAATTGGGAATCTGGTTGATGATGAAGCAACGGTTATTCACACCTTGAACGGCTTGGGTCCAGCCTACCTACCACTAGCTCAGCAATCCAAGCCTGTGACACACCAATTACCTTTGAAAAACTCTACGACAAACTCCTTGATCACGAAGCCTTCCTTCAACGTGATGATACGAAAAGAGGTGGTTTAGCAATTACGGCACATTTTAATCAGAAAACTTTTAACTGAATAGGGCGTCAACAACAAGGAAATTCGTCCAACAATATGAGGCACCAACAACCTCCCAATTCCGGCAGCTATCACAACAACCAACCCTACTTCAACAATTCCCTAAATAGTGACCACAGGTACTCTTCGAACTATGGAAACCAATTTCGGTCCAATCCACAGCCTCAATTCTCCTCCTAAAATCAGTGGTGCCCATCATCGTTCCATAACAATTGTAGACCGGTATGCCAACTATGTGACAAGGTTGGACATACAGCCCGTGTCTGTCGCTCACGCCTATAACTGGGATCCCATACATGGCCACAGGCAAATCATATGGCCTCTGATTAGTCGAACAATCGCAACAACTAGATCATAGACTCAGGTGCATCTCATCACATGACTTCAGACCTTTAAAATCTGTCGATTCAATCTGAATATGGTGGCCCAGAGGACATCATGGTTAGGGACGGTAAAACAATTCCTATAACTCATACTGATAGTACATCTTTAACCACCTCTGATAAATCCTTTCCACTCACACAAGTCTTATGTTCTCCTCACATATCTCACAATCTTGTTTCTGTGTCAAAATTTTGCACTCATAATAATACGTCTATTGAATTCTTTCTTGACTATTTTCTTGACTGTTTTCTTGTGAAAGATTTGACAACAGGGGCATTCTTGGTCCATGACCGAAATGAGGGAAACCTACATATCTGGCCAAGGTTTACTCCACCTCGTCACTCCGCATCTCCAGTCCACCTTCTGTCCGCCACCTCCCAGCCGAATGTTAACTCCTTGCTATGGCACTATCACCTTGGTCATCCGTCTCTCCAAATCATCCAGAACCTTGTCTCATCTCATGGTCTTCCAGTATCCAAGTCAGAGTCTCAGTCTTCTCATTGTCTTGCATGTCTTTGTAATAAAAGTCACAAACTACCATTTGGAGTTTCAACATTAAAATGCAATAAACCGTTAGAAATTTTATTTACTAATGTTTGGGGCCCTGCTCATTTATCGTCCTTTGAAAATTATCGTTAATATGTTATTTTTGTGGATTATTTTTCAAAATACACATGGTTATATCCATTTAAAAACAAGTCTGATGTCCCACATGTTTTCAAATGCTTCAAGGCACTTGTCGAAAAAAAATTCAATACTACGATTAAAACAGTTTACTCAAATGGTAGTGGGAAGGCTCAATCCCTCGGTCTTGACTTAAAAACCTTAGGCATCCAACACCTAAAATCACCACCCACACACCTGAACATGTTGGTACAGCTGAACGCAAACATCAACATGTGCTGGAAACAGCACTAACCTTACTTCATCATGCTTCCATGCCACCAAATTTCTGGAACCTAGCTTTTCAAACCGCAGTCTACTTAATAAATCGAATTCCAACCAAAGTCCTCCAAAACTGAAGTCCCTACTCCATCCTTTTCTACACTGATCTGAATTATCGTAAACTACGTATTTTCGGTTGCCTGTGTTACCCTTGGTTACGTCCTTACACATCTCACAAGTTAGAACCCCGGTCCAAGGCGTGTGTTTTTGTAGGATATTCCAATGACCATCATGCATATGTGTGTCTAGATCGTCACACGAAACAATAGGGTTTTTGTCTTCTTTATTTTTGTAAGTAAGAAATTAATTAAATGAATCGTAACCATTCATAATTCTTTCACGTGCCATATGTAACAAGATATCAAAAGCTTAGGTAAAGTTTAACTTATAAGAGGATCCTGATCAATTGGTGTGAGGATTTACCACCGGACCAACATCATCACGGGTGATTGTTTCTTAATTATTATTATTAATTTTTTTTTTTTTTTGGGTATCGAGGATTCTGGACTTCGTCTAGGCACCCATCGGCTTGTCCTCCCCAACTGCGTGACACGCCGTTGCCTGTATGTTGGATCGTAAAGTAAGACAGATAGGAAACCCTGGCCACACAAAGATGCAAGCATGTAAATCAGAACTCGCCCTCACCTAGGTAGGATTCAAACAGCTGACCTGGTATTTACTAATGCCCCAAGCTCGTCTTTCCACCAACTGAGCTAGCGCCCTGATGGTTGGCCATAATGCAATTACCAAGAGTAAAACCAAGGACTTGGGATTTTCATCCCAAGCCTTGGACTACCAAGGCAACCACCTTGTGGTTTGGTTTTGATTTACATCAAACTGTTTCTTAATTTACAATAATCTAAGACATAACCTTATTTTAGTCTCCTTGATTCGGTTTGGTTTAAAAACTGAAGGCTATTTACAGACTTCATGATGTAGAGGAAGCTCTACGAGAAAAACCTGCAATAAACAATTAGAAACAACCTAATAATATTCTGTTGATCCGCGCATGGATGCCAGAATACTAGGCTACTGAAAACATTCAACTTCATGTACGAAGGATTGTTAACAGGCTTCAAATACTTCAATCTTTGCAAAGAATGTTGTACATGGATAGTTGAGAAACAATTCTCTATATTTTTTATTCATCAAAAACTCCCTTTCAAACACTAATACAATCTACTTAAATATAATTGCAAAACTTGACTAACAAGAAAATCCTAAACAATCAGGAAAGAGTCCTAAATGAAAAAGATATCAAATCTCCTAAAAATCAAAAGAATCCTAAAACATTAAAAAGGAAATTGGATTTGATTTAATAAAATCAAATCATAAAATAATTAATAACCTAATTACATATAAATTAAAAGAAAATAAAATAAACGTACAGAATCATGACAACAATTAAAAACCATAAAACTCGAAACAACTGTCTTGGCGTGCCTAAAACTTAATGGTGGAATTTGGATATGCTACAACCCATTATAGAAGATGGAGTCTTCATAACATTTGTAGGGATCGTCTTGGGCTTTCCGGAAACATATTATAATGTTGATTTTGAGTTCGTTTGCCCTCTAAAAAGGCCCCCAAAATTTGCCCATTCTGATAGTTTCGACCATTCCAAGTCTTTGCTTCCTTCTTTCCGCACCCTTCGTTTTTAAGTCGATTCCTCTGCTCCATGAAATCCAAACCTTTGTTTGCCGTATCATCTTTGCTTGCTGCATCATTCTCTCTAGGTTGGAGAAAATTTGTCCTCGAATTTTGGAAAGATAAACTGACCACACCAACCTATACGGCGATTGAAAAACATTGTTTCATAACCAATTAGTTTCTTCTGCGTGCGGAGATAGGAATGCACGCCTTAACACCATGGCTGACCCATGCTCTTCAGCTGTGTTGCCACTGTCCACGACCATTATATTGTTGAATTTTGGTGCTAATTGGTCGCCTATGCCCAAGGATGCCTCCTTGTCGACTTTTGGTGCTACATGACACTCCTCTTCAACCGATTCTAATTTGGGATCATCATTAATTGTTATGAAATCAGGGTGTACCATTAACATTGGACCAACATCGCCATCCACCCAATCTTCATTGACCATCTCCTCTCCATCAAACTGCAGTTCGTCCCCTGTTTCAGCTACGTCTTCATCTTCAAACTACTACATATCTGCACAGAGACGCTGCTCCATCAACAAAGCACCAGTGTCGCTATCCACAAGGTCCTCTTCCATGGTCTCTACTTCATCAAGCTGAGGTTCTTCACCAACTTCCACATCTTCTTCTTGGACTTCCTCCTCTTCATCAAATATGGGTTCAACTCCAATGTTTGCTTCTCCATCCTCTTCATCAAATTGTGCCTCTTCTCCAATCTCTACATCTCCTTCTCCACTGTCATCTGTCTCATTGAACAAGACTGGTTTCTTCCCCATCTTTCGGGACTCCGTTTGATGGTGTCCTACTTCTCCACAACTGAAACACCGCACCCCTCCTGCCATTGTTCTCGGTTGGAACTGATTGGTGGTCAGACAAGGAGCTCCTCCCTTACGTGTGACATTCTCCACTTGCAAGGCTCTTCTATGGGCTTCAGATACAGTACTTGGGTCAAAGAGTTTCATCACCTTAACAATTTGCGAACAACGGCCACCGCAATACCTTAATTTCTGAAAATTAAGGGGCAAAAATTGAGCATGAAATTTCTGAGTCATTTTTTCCCAATCTGTGATTTTTGATTTTCTCATTCGAGTCTGTGAGAGCTTGAGTTGCTGCCACCACGTGGCTGCTCGTCCTCGAAGCCGATTTGCCACTAAGGCTACCCTTGCATTCATTGGCACGTTTTTAAACTCCAAGATCTCCTCCACGTCTCTGAGCCAATCGAGGAATTCTTCGAACGAAAGGTTGCCTTGAAATTCCAGAATCTCTGTCCACCTACCCAACTCCCACCTCTGGCTGTCTTCACGCACTCGAGCTTTTCGACGTGGACTCATGCGAGGGTTTCGAGTTGGTAGGGTTTCTTGGTGGGCGATTACTCTTGCCATCTGCTCAATTAATCACGAAACCTGTTGCCCCAATCGTGCCATGCGGTCACGTTCGTTGGCTTCTTCTATAGGGATCCGGTTAGGTTGTTTTCTCTTCTGCGGCATATTGATGTCCCGAACGAACACAGTTTTGATACCAAACTGATGTAGCGGAAGCTATAACGAGAAAAACCTGCAAGAAACAATTAGAAACAACCTACTAATATTATGTTGATCTGTGCACGGATGCCAAAATATTAGGCTACTAATAACATTCAACTTCGCGCACGAAGGATTGTTAACAGGTTCAAATACTTCAATCTTCGCAAAGAATGTTGTACACGGATATTGAGAAACAATCTCTGAATTTTTATTAATCAAAAGCTATCTTTCAAACCCTAATACAATCTACTTAAATAGAATTGCAAAACTTGACAAACAAAAAAATCCTAAACAATCAGGAAAGAGTCCTAAATGAAAAAGATATCAAATCTCCTAAAAATCAAAAAAATTCTAAAACATTAAAAACCTATCTAAAAAGGAAATTGGATTTGATTTAATAAAATCAAATCATAAAATAATTAATAACCTAATTACATATAAATTAAAAGGAAATAAAATAAACCTACAGAATCATGACAACAATTAAAAACCATAAAACTCGAAATAGCTGTCTTGGTGCGCATGAAATTTAATGGCCAAATTCGGATATGCTAAAGCTCGTTATAGAAGAAGAAGTCTTCATAACATTTGTAGGGCTCGTCTTGGGATTTTCGGAAACATATTAGAATAGACGATCCGACCTCATATGCCCTCTGTAGAGGTCCACGAAGTTCAACTCGTCCAGCTCACGTCTTGGCACAACAAACTAGATGGCCGAAATTGGATATGATGTAGCTCGTTATAAAAGACGGAGTCTTCAAAACATTTGTAGGACTCATCTTGGGTTTTCCGAAAACATAATATAATGTCGATTTTGAGTTCATTTTCCCTATGAAAAGACCCCCGAAATTCACCCTTCTGGAAGGGGCTGATCCAAGTCATTGAGCTGACTCCGTGACATCCAAACCTTTACCTTCTTTCCGCACCCTTTGTCTTTGAGTCGATCCCTCCGCTCCATGAAATCCAAACCTTTGTTTGCCGTATCATCTTTGCTTGTTTCATCATTCTCTCCAAGTTGGAGAAAATTCATCCTCGAATTTTGGAAAGGTAAGCTGAACACACCAACCTATACGGCGTCGGATGCTTTTCGTTATTGATTCCCACTTTGCTAACCACGTCAGTGGACGCAATGTTTTTGCAACTTCCTCCGTCAACAATAAATCAACACACCTTGCCAAGGATAGTACAAGTCGAATGAAACACATTGTTCCAAAGCCAATCACTCCCATCTGCACGTGGAGAGGAACACACATGCCTCATCACTATGGTTGTCCCTTGTTCAGCAGCTGTGTTGCCTTCACTCAAAGCCTCCTCCTTGTCACCTTTTGCTGCTGCCGACCATTCCACTTCAACTATTTCTGGTCCGAAATCTTCATTAATTGTTATGGAAGCGAGTCGTAACATTAACAACGGGCCAACATCGCCTTCCACCCAATCTTTGTTGGCTATCTCATCTTCGTCAAACTGCAGCTCTTCACCAACTTCTTCTTGGACTTCCTCATCTTCATCAAATTTTGGTTCAGCTCCAATGTTATCTACTAATTCTTCTTGGACTACCTCCTCTTCATCAAATATGGGTTCAGCTCCAATGTTTGCGCCACCATCCTCTTCATCAAATTGTGGTTCAGCTCCAATGTTTACGCCTCCATCCTCTTCATCAAATTGCGGTTCAGCTCCAACGTCTGCGCCTCCATCCTCGCCTTTATCAAACTGCAGCTCGTCCCTTACTTTAACATCTCCTTCTTCTTCTTCCGTTTCGGCGATCAATACTCTCTTGCCCAATTTCTTGCACCCTGATTGTCTATGACCGACCTCACCAAAATTGAAGCACTTCATCCCACCTAAAGTCCTAGGTTGCTGGTTTGGATTGGCGGGTGTTCGTTGCAGGCCTCCACTACCGTCAGACGACTCTCGGCCACTCGCGTTGACATTGCTGCCCACTGTCCTTCCCGCCATGCTGCTGCTGCTGCCACCTGACAACAGTCCACCTCCACCTTATTGTGTGACTGTCTTTTCTATTGTCCACCAACCTTGACGCAAATTTTACAACTTTCGATACCTTAATTTCTGAAAATTGTGGGGCAAAAATTAAGCGTACAATTTCTGAGTCATCTTCTCCCAATCTGTGATTTTTTATTTTCCCATTCGAGTCCGTGAGAGCTTGAGTTGCTGCCATCATGCGGCTGCCCGTCCTCGAAGTTGAGTTGCCACCAAGGCTACCCTTGTATTCGTTGGCACGTTTTTAAACTTCAAGATCTCCTCCACGACTCCGAGCCAATCAAGGAATTCTTCGGGTGAAATGTTGCCCTGAAATTTCGGAATCTCTATCCGTCTACCCAACTCCCACTTCTGGCTGTCTTCACGCACTCGAGCTTTTTGACGCGGACTCATGCAAGGGTTTCGAGTTGGTAAGGTTTCAAAGATTAAAGTCGAAAATGGATAGAAAGAGATGCAGTGGAAGCTATAACGAGAAAAACTTGCAAGAAACAATTAGAAACAACCTACTAATATTCTGTTGATCCGCGCATGGATGCCAGAATATTAGGCTACTGATAACATTCAACTTCGCACATAAAGGATTGTTAACATGCTTCAAATACTTCAATCTTCGTAAAGAATGTTGTACATGGATATTGAGAAACAATCTCTAAATTTTTATTAATCAAAAGCCAAATTGGATTCAAACAACTTAAATAGGAAAAGCAATAAGTTGACTTCCACAAGGAATCGACTTCTAAATTAACTTAAACTAAAACTGAAAAGAAATCCTATATAGGAAAAGACTCCTAATCAAACAAAGACTACGAAAAAGAGAACAAATCCTAAACTAAAAAGGAAACTAACAAGGACTCAACAACGTCCAGCTCAAGTCTTCGCGCAATAAGATAGATGGCCGAATTTAGGCTTGTTGCGATCTGTTACGGAGGACGAAGTCTTCATAACATCTGTAGGGATCGTCTTGGACTTTTCGAAAACATATTATAATAGACGATCTGACCCCATATGCCCTCTGTAGAGGTACACGAAGTTCAGCCTGGATTTGGTTGGTCCACGCGACCTAAATATAAATTCGCCACCCGCTCCATGGATTCCATTACCTTAGTTGCTACTGTATCATTCTCTTCAGGTTGGAGAAAATTCATCCTTGAATTTTGACATCCTTCATACCAGAAACCTGCATAAAAAAATTTTGTGCTAATAGCCGAGATCGTATACGACGAACTCTAAATCTTTCGATTCTTGTCATGATGTCCATCCAATCGCTCTAATAGAATGAAACAAATTCATTAATCATCACTTTTGACAACAAAAGATAAACTGATGAATCTTTATGGTGAGAAACGTGTGATTCACAAAAACAATCCATAAATCCCAAATTACTCACAGACTCTTTTTCAAATATCTCTTCAATAAAGACCGGTGGTAGATCAAAATCAGCAATCATGGACTCCTTGTCAAATATCTCTTCATCAAAGATTGGTGGTAGATCAAGATCAGCAAAAGCTTCCTCTGATACATATGTATCATCGTAGAACAACGAAAGTTCGGATTCCTCCTCATCACTTTCTTCAAATTCACCATCACCACCCAAATTAGGGTTTAGACCCTGAAACGGGTTTTGGTTGGCCATCAACGTCACCAGCTGCTCTGTTAGCCACTCCGTTAATTGTGTAACCTACTGCTTCAATTGTGCCAAGCAATCACATTCGTTGGCTTCATCTACATGGATTGGACTTCTCAACTGCACCATGTCAATGTCGTCCCGAGCGAACACGGCTTTGATACCAAACTGATGTAGCGGAAGCTCTACGAGAAAAACCTGCAAGAAACAATTAGAAACAACTTACTAATATTCTGTTGATTCGTGCACGGATGCCAGAATACTAGGCTACTGAAAACATTCAACTTCGCGTACGAAGGATTGTTAACAGGCTTCAAATATTTCAATCTTCGCAAAGAATGTTGTACATGGATAGTTGAGAAACAATTCTCTATATTTTTTATTCATCAAAAACTCCCTTTCAAACACTAATACAATCTACTTAAATATAATTGCAAAACTTGACTAACAAGAAAATCCTAAACAATTAGGAAAGAGTCCTAAATGAAAAAGATATCAAATCTCCTAAAAATCAAAAGAATCCTAAAACATTAAAAACCTATCTAAAAAGGAAATTGGATTTGATTTAATAAAATCAAATCATAAAATATTTAATAACCTAATTACATATAAATTAAAAGGAAATAAAATAAACGTACAGAATCATGACAACAATTAAAAACCATAAAACTCGAAACAACTGTCTTGGCGCGCCTGAAACTTAATGGCCAAATTTGAATATGCTGCGGCCCTTTATAGAAGACGGAGTCTTCATAACATTTGTAGGGATCGTCTTGGGCTTTCCGAAAACATATTATAATGTTGATTTTGAGTTCGTTTGCCCTCTGAAAAGGCTCCCGAAATTTGCCCATTCTGACAGTTTCGACCATTCCGAGTCTTTGCTTCCTTCTTTCCGCACCCTTCGTCTTTAAGTCGATTCCTCTGCTCCATGAAATCCAAACCTTTGTTTACCGTATCATCTTTGCGTGCTGCATCACTTGTAAGTGCCACCATTAACATATAAAATTTGCCTCATATTCAACCAATATAGCCCTTTTATGAAACCAAAATTTTTATAATTTCTGGTTTCAAATATATTTACATCTTTTCTAATAAAAAAAACTACGACATAAAATTAAATTCAAATATTGTTAACTAATTTTCGTAGTAGTAAAACATTTTCAACTGTGTTCATTATTGTTATATACATGGTGGTTAATCTACTTATCTAACTTGTCTACCTATAATGGGAATGGTATACATATAAAATTCAATACCGCTTAATTGGATCAGATATATAATTGTGAATCGTTGATATTTGCAGGGAAAAGTATTCCTTTGCAGAAAATTGAGGAAAGCAACAAGTATTTTCTCTAATCTCTCCAAAGTCCAATGGTTTGGATTTTTAATGTCTTTGAATTCACAACAAACTTTGGTTTGGTTGTCTATAGTTCAAATCAAGAGAATTCTGAACAAACAGTACTGTTAGCAGTTTTCAACATTTACCAGCAGTTTTCCAGGCAAACCTGTGGGCTACTATGCGTCAGTACCACTGTAAAGCTACCAATTGGGGCAGAGCTAGAAAAGTATTCTTGCAATTTATGATGCGTTAGTACGTCTCCAGACAGGTAGGGAAGACTAATACTTTATTTTAATTTCGGTAAGAACCTTAATAAAAATACATCGATTTTAATGAATTTTAATCTGAATTTTTTTATGGATAATGAGTTCTTTGCAATTTACCTATAAACAAAATTTGAGAATTTTTCGAATACTAAAACTATTTTTCTTGAATTATCCTATATTTCACCTATTTTCCGATGTCTTTATATTTAACAAAATTTGGATAAATAGTTCTATTACTTAGAAAATTCTCAAATTTTGTTCATATATAGATTTTATTGAAACCATTATCCATATAAAAATTCAGATTAAAATTCATTAACGTCACTATATTTTCATCATAATTTTTACCGAAATTAAAATAAATGATCCAGAATAAAAGACTTATTATATATATAAACTTTCGAATGAGGTATCCTGGATTGTTAGTTTGTAACATGTTTCCGGATTCTATCATGGCCGTTGAATTGAACGGTCAATATGAATATCAAATAAAAATAAATAAATGTAGGGCCCACAAATCAATCAATTCCCCTCTCTTTTTACAAGATGCGGGTCCACCATTCATCCAACTCCCCTCTATTCTCTCTCCTTATCAATCACAGGGCCCATCTGTCTCTCTTTTATTTCTCCTTACTTGTTCTTTTTGGCTGTTGGATCTAATACAATAGGCTTGATGGAATCCCGTAAACTTGGATACTTATATATATTATATTAGAGGTGGCATGGTTCCGGTTCCAAGGTTTGGTGGAACCAAAATCAGAACCGGAACCGGCTATATATCGGTCGGTTCCATAGGAACCGGCGGTTTTGAATCTCCTTTTTTTTTTTTTTTTTTTTTTTTTTAAAAAAAAAAAGACTTCTAAGTTCTAACTTGTAACTTATAAGTTGTAGATTGTAATTAAATAAAATAAAATATATAAATTACAAATTACAAAATTAAATAAAATTCATTGGGTTCATTGGATGTTGGAACTTGGAAGTTAGATAACCCAACCGAAAATAAAATAAAATAAACAAATGACAAATTACAAAATTAAATTGAAATAAAACTAAACAAAATGACAAATTACAATTTACATTTCATTGGGTATTTGGAAATTGAGTCACCCAAATTTTAAAAATAACATAAAATAAATAAATGACAAATTACAAAATTAAATTAAAAAAAAAAAAAACTAAAAAAAAAATAAAAATGTAAAGTTATTAGCTTTGAACTTAATTTTTACCACAATTAAGTTGCATACATATCCTCTTGGGGGGTTTAGAGGAATCAAAGGCCACGTAGTTCTCTTACCTTTTATTACAGGTTTGGTGATGACGTGGACTAATTTTTATTACAGGTTTGCTATTCCGGCTCCACTGCTCCAGAGCCTTCAGGTTCGTCATCTTTGAAGAAATCGTATGTTGGCTCCTGATCGATTTCTTGTTGTCTATATTCCGCCTTTGTCCAATCATCAACACAAACCTGTATCTAAAGTGCTTTCGGTGTCAAGCACAAACGTTTTTCATCTAGGATATTCCCTCCGGCGCTGAACCCTTGTTCCACCGCCACAGTAGAAATTGGTGTTGAAAAAATATTTTTGGCTATCATAGCCATGATTGGATAGTACTTTGTAGCTTCTTTCCAATATTTTAAAATATCAAATTCTTCTGTAAACTCACAAGAAGAAGCTAGATAAGATTCAAGCTCAGAATACGAACCGGAGCTTGATGAAGAACATCTTAGTTTTTTGGTTTTTTGGTTTTTTGGTTTTTTTTGATAACATACTATACCCTAAATTCAAAAATCCAGAGGAGGATGATGGAGGTTGATATGCATTTTGTGTTCGTGTAACATCTAAGTTCAGTGAGGATCCATACAATGTAACATATTCATCATATAAATCATACAATAATTTCTTAACTCTATCACAACACGCATCAACATTATATTCAATATTTAAACCTTCTTTGCCATAATAACCTTCTAGATAATAAGACAAAGATTGTAATTTACAACGTGGATAAAAAACCATAGCAATCAAATAAATATTTGGAAACTCCTTATAATAATTTAACCATTTTTCCTTCATAGCACTAACGGCTTCCGCTATTGCTGGGTCAGATTCATAATAAAAAATGCACCAACAACATTAAGACTCTCAATAACAAATAAATGTGTTGTAGGAAAATAAACATTAGATAAATTGTTTATAGCATTATTAAAAACTTTTAACAAATTGAAAACATTGTAACAAGCATCCCAATGAGCTTTAAAAAGTTCAATGGTAGGAACATGAAATTGAATAAAAGAAACTAATAAATCCATATACTCATAACTTTGAGCAAGCAATTTATAAGTAGAATTCCAACGTGTTGGAACATCACAGGGAAATTTAACGACACGTCTACCATTTTGTTTACAATATCTTACCCATGCTTTCATTGTAGAAGAATGTCTCCATAAAAACGTTAGGGATTTTTTAATAAGTAGAATAAAATCTCCAAGAGTTTCTAATCCTTTTTGAACACATATATTTAAAACATGGCATGCACACCTTTGATGAAAAAATGTACCACCAAGAAAGGGTTTGCATAAATCAATTAAAGATGGAATAGCAACGGTATTGGCAGAAGCATTATCAAAACCAATTGCAAAAATTTTGTTTTCAATATTATACTCTGAAAAAATAATTTTAAGCTGTATATAAATATTCTGAGCAGTGTGTGCATCATCAAAAACTCTAAATGTAAGAATTCTTTTTTGGGTAGTCCATGCATTATCCATAAATGGCAAGTGACACCTAAGTATGAATGTGATTGCCAATGGTCAGTCCATATGTCGGCACATACGGTAACACGACCATTATATTTTTCAAAATATTTTTCTAACTTTTTTTCTCTCTCGAATAAATATTTTCAAGTGTTTGTGTTAGCGTAGATATAGGGACACGGCATGCAGCAAAGTTTAATGCTCGTCGACAATAGTTAACAAAACCAACCCTTTCACCAAAACTGGATGATAAATGTTCTACTGCTACCATCCTAGCTAATTCTTCTCTATTTTGTTCATCAGTATAACAAAATAATTGTTGGTTAGGAGTAGCGTACTTGGGAATTTGTGATTGTGACCTCATTCTAGTCATTACTTCTGGATGTTTGGTTTTAATATGCTTCTGATAAGTGTCATATCCTCTGGATTTGCTCAATTTATATGTTTTGGTCCAGTAATTGCAAGCGGCAACTTCCATCTTCTTTCCTAACTTTCTTTATATGTTTGACGAAGAGATCAGATTTGTTCTGCTTCTGTATCAGATCTTCCTCCTCTTGTAGTTCCACTTCCGGTGGATCAAAATCAAAATCCAGAGGTGTATCAATATCAGGCATATTTTTCTGACTGGCTTGTCAAATTGGGGGTGGTGTCATTGGGATCGGGTTCAGAAATTATTAGAGGGGGAGTAGGACAGTTTAGGCCTAGGTCTTCAGCATAGGCCCGACGTTGCAGATAATCGTGATAGGTAGGGCTGTTATGATTGAGATTATCGATCATAGTACCCTTACCTTTCATCGAAATCGAACGCCTAGGATCGTCACGGCCGTGACCCCTTCCATTTCCATTTCCACTTGCCATTTAAAAATAAATTTGGGAGAGAATTGGAAACTTAGAACTTAGAAGAAGAATAGTATTAGTAGGTACTATGTAGTAAAGTACTAAAGTAGTAAACTAGTAATTGCAAATAAATGAAACTGAAATTGGAAATTTAGTAATTGACTAATTGGAAATTAAATAAATTGGAAATAAGATAAATTGCAAATAAATTAATTGGAAATAAAATTAATTGAAAATAAAATATATTGGAAATAAAATTAATTGGAGATAAAATAAATTCGAAATAAATAAATTGCAAATTGCAAATAAAATTAATTTCAAATAAAACAATTACAAAATGAAATAAATATTAAAAACCTTGGAGAGTTGGAGAGTTAGAGATTGAGAGACTTGAGAGTGTTAGAAGAGAAGAAATTGGTGTGAGGAAAAATTAGTTTGTGGGGGGGGGGGGGGGGGGGGGGGGGGGGGGGGGGGGGGTATTTTTAGAAAAGAAAAAAGAAAAAAGAAAAAAGAAAAAAAAAAAAAAAGTGGGTAGCCGTTGGGCCTCCAACGATAGCCCAATAAAAAAAAGAAAAAAAAAATTGCGCAAACCGCTGGTTCCATTCCGGTTCGAACCGCTCGGTTCCTTAACCTTAGAACTGAAACCGAAACCGGCCTCCTCTGGTTCAGGTTTCGATTCCAGTTTTTTCGGTTCCGGTTCCACGGTTCGAACCGGAACCTTGCCAGGTCTATATTATATAGAGGTAATTACACCAACCTACCCTGAGGTTTGTCCTTTTACACCTAGAAACAACTTTATCAAAAATTGACACCCACCTCCCCTACCATTAGGGTTTTACCGTTAAATGTGAATGTTGACCGTTTAAAAAATGTCAAAAGACAAAAATACCCTAAAACACCAAAATTAAAAAATTAAAAAACAATTAAAAAGAAAAAAAAAGCTCTTAATCTATATATATATATATATATATATATATATATATATTACAAAGAAATAGAATTAATTTTTTTCAATAAATTTAATTAAAAAATAAAGATTGAAAAACATGGGGATTAGTTTTTTAAAAAAGTCTCCAGAATGATCAACAAATAATTAAAAAAAAAAGTAATTGTTTTTTTTTTTAAATTTTCCATTAAAAAAATTCAGATATTATAATAATAATAATAATAATAATAATAATAATAAAACTTCATCATGTTCATCTTCCATCTTCAATTGGAAACTCAAACATCCAAATGCAAATCCGGAATTTTATCTTTTACAAATACAATACAAATTCAAAATGTCTCAAAAAAAAAAAAAAAATACAAAAAGGTAAATTAAAAAATCTTAAAAAATTTGGATTGGATCTCCAGATTTATCACCAAAAAAAGACAAATGATTTATCACCAAAAAAAAAAAAAAATTTATAACAGAAATCAGAAATTGATTTGATGGGTTGGATAACTTGGATCCATTGATCCCCATATCTCCCCCAATCATCTATCGATGATCCCTATCTCTCAATCCCTTCATCATCTCTCCACCCCATCATCAACCTCATCTCTCTACCATCATCACCATCCTTCAATCTCAAATATTTCCAGGTAATTTCGTCCTTTTACACTTTATATACTGTACGTCTTCTTCTTCATCATCGTCCCACAGCCTCATCATCATTGACCATCACCATCATCTACCATTATCTTCCTCATCATCCCACAAATCCAAAACCATAAATCTCTCTTTCTTCAACCACCATCATCTCCAAATCTCTCTTTCTTTACCGCGTCAACTATGGATCCGACGATCTGCTCCTCTCGTCGCTCGACCTTGACGATTTGAATCATCTCGACCTCACCTTAACGATCTGGATCTGCGTCCATTTGCATTCTAGGTGGAGCGATTTGGTCCGGGTTGGCTATTCTTCACTTCTACACTTGGTTGTAAGATCGGAAGAAGAAGATTAAAGTGGGAAAAAGATAAAGAAGATTAATATCCAGTATTTTTTTTTTAGTAATTGTGTTTTTGAATGATATGCCGTTTCAAACAAAAATGGAGGATTGCAATTTTCTTGAATTGATTGAATATGAAAGTTATGTTAATTGAAAAATATTTTTGAATTTGGTTTTAGAGGACTTGTTTTGCATTTGGTATCTGGATTTATTTATTTATTTATTTATTTATTTTTTATTTATGATTGAAAATTTGTTTGTGTTTGGTTTCTGGAAAATTGTGTTGAGAGAAAAAATATTAAATTTTGGTGTTTTGATAGTGAGAAAAGTTATGAAAAATAAAATATAAGAAATGAAAAATAATTTGGAATACAAATCGATTTGAATCTAGTGAGAGTAGAAAATAATGTGAATCTAGTGTTGGTATGGTGATGATCAATTTGGATGAGTGTGGTTTGGGGTTTATGGATCTGAGATTGGATCTCCATCAATATAATATATTTTTAAATTATGTTTTTTTTTTTCTTTCTTTTTTTTATTTAATAAATAATCTTCCTTTATTTAATCAATTTTTTGAATTTCTTTTTCAAATACTTCAAAGGACTAAAATACCCATAGTTTGGACGATCAAATTGGTCAACAGTTAAGTTTGACCAATTTTGACTAACGACAGGGGTGGTCGGTGTCAATTTTTGATAAAGTTGTTTTTAGGTGTAAAAGATCAAACCTCAGGGGAGTTTGGTGTAATTACCTCTATTATATATATATATATAAATTTTCTATTGTCAGGATGAAGAATATGGACCATTAGATTTACATACTTTGACTCAAAGTATATGCACTTGTCAAAACTTCTCCATAATCTATGGTCTACATTCTTCGTCCTAATATATTTTATATCAGTTCGAACTGACAGTAGAAAGATTGTATATATATATATATATATATATATATATATATAGTGATTATCAAGTGAGGTATACCTTATTTTAATTTCGATAAAGACCTTAATGAAATTACATCGGTTTTTATAAATTCTGATATGAATTTTTTTGTGGATGATAAGTTTAATAAAATCTAGCTATGAATAAAATTTGAGAATTTTTCAATTACAACTTTTTATTTATTTATTTATTTTAATTTTCTTATATTTATCTCATTTTTTTCGATGCCTTTATATTTAACAAAATCGGGATAAATAGTTCTGGTGCTTGAAAATTCTAAAAAAAAAAAATTCATAGGTAGATTTTAATGAACTTATCATCCACAACAAAATTGAGATCAAATTTATAAAATATATGTGATTTCATTAAGGTCCTTATCGAAATTAAAATAAAGTATATCTCACTTGATAACTACAATATATATATATATACATATATATGAAATATTATAGTAATTTGTGGTTGTATAGGGGAGGGGGAAGAGACTTGAACCTACAACCTCGTGTTGTGAGTGTGAGAGACTTTACTATCAGCTAGTGACATATATATTAATCTATAAATTTTAGGTATATGTTCGTTTATCTATAAAAATGTCATTCAATCGAATGAAGATATGATATATATAATTTTATACATGAATAGTAGTAGGGGTGAGCAAAAAACCAATAAACTGAACCGAATCGATCAAATCGTTTTTTTTTTTTTTTTTTTTTTCGGTTTTCTTATGTTGGTCGGTTCAATTTTTGAAACTGACTGGATTGATTTTTTTCCCGGTTCGCTAGCCCAAACCGGAAAACCGAACCGAGATCCAACTTATAAAAAAAAAAACCTAATTTAATATTCAACAGTCCATGAAACTATAAAACTATGAAAGTGTGTCACATAATATATATATTTTTCTTTGTTTATTTTGCTAAATATTATTTTAAACTAGTATTTTCAATTTGTTCAAGCCCATAATTTAATTTGGTCAAATGCCCAAAATGATTAAAATATGAAAATATGTGTACTAATTAAAGCCTATGAATTTGGCCCAGTATGACTAAAACCAAAAAAACTGAACCAAACCGAACCGGTCCAATTCGGTTAATTTTTTATTGGTTGACATTTTTAAATTTTATTGGATTGGTTCATATTTTCATAAATCGAACTTTATCGGTTTTTTTTATCGATTTTATTGAAAATGAACCGATCCATTAAATGTCCACCCCTAATGAATACCATGCATTAAAGGTGGCTGGTAAAATAGTAGCACAACCAACTGTATTTACAACCCTCATTATAAAAGTGTTACGGTATGAAATCTACTCAATAATTATTTTTCGAATTGCAATATATATTTTAAAGATAAAATCAAATTGACTTGAGAGAAAAAGCATCGTATACAACCATATTCTACAAAATCCGGGTAAAACCATATTTTCGGATTACAATGTGTAATAATTGATTTCATCGGTCTCTCGAGATCCTTAGAGCATCTCCAATATAAGAGTGGCTTCTGAAAAAACAAGATGCCACATAAGATAAATATAAAGTCTATTAAAAAATGAATCTTCAATGCATCTATGCATATTCAACCTTACATTGATGTGGCAAAAAAAAAAAAAAAAAATTAGACATTATCAATATGATCGTCTACTTTCAGACGGTTTGTTAAACAACTATTTTTTAAGTTAACTTAGCAAGTATTTAAAATTGACATTAATTTCTCATCTATTTTTGGTAAGGAAATAAAATAAAAAGAAAAAAGGAAAAAAAATTAGATACGTTATCAAAAACAAATGTATTTTAAAAAGAAGTATTAGAGACCACATTTTGAGTTGCTTATCTATTAAGTCTATATTTATACCACAAAGGAAGCAAGTCTCTTGATATTATTGTCATATCAACGATTTTTGATATGCAAGTCACCCCGATACTCTTAACTCAACCGATGTTAGATTTAAAAAACAAGTTTTTCTTAAATTTGAAAAATCTCGAATGTAATGGTCTTAACTCTTAAGTCTTAACGTGCAAAACGTGTAGAAGTTTCTAAGAAACAAAACCAAGAAACTGTAGGTGGTCCTAATGTCCTATAGATGGAAAGGAACAGAAGCCCATAGATTGTAAAGGATTGGAGAACAAGAAAAAAGTACGATTGTACAAATATATAGCAACAATCACACCACACCGCTACAGCTTGGCAAAACCATTTGATCACACCACGTGTCCTAATCTCATTGTTCTAAGGAATATATTACAAGAGAAAAATCTCGTATATAAAGGAAAGTCTTTGTTCGAGAATAAAGAATATATTTGACCGTTGAAAAACCAAAAACATCCCCACGTTATACCACTATAAGAAACTCCCAAAACCCAAAAATCAGCACAAGAAAAACTGAAAAACTCAGAGCTCAGCCAATCAACAATCAAAATGCAAAAGAGTGCTTCAACTTCCTCACTGGGCCCAGGAGGGTTAGACCTGTCTCAGGCCTTCTTCAAGCCCATTCAAAACACTGCACCACCGTCCTCCACCAGCCGCAACACCAAGATCTCCGTCATCGGCACCGGAAATGTTGGTATGGCTATTGCCCAAACCATTCTCACCCAAGACTTGGTCGACGAGTTGGCTCTCGTCGACGCCAAGCCCGATAAGCTCCGTGGCGAGATGCTCGATCTCCAACACGCCGCCGCTTTCCTCCCCCGCACCAAAATCCTCGCTTCCGTTGACTACTCCGCCACCGTTGGATCCGATCTTTGTATTGTCACGGCTGGCGCCAGGCAGGTAGCTGGCGAGTCTAGGCTGAACCTGTTGCAGAGGAACGTGGCTCTCTTTAGGGATATTATTCCTCCGCTCGTCAAGTACTCTCCGGAGTGTATTTTACTAATCGTGTCCAATCCCGTTGACGTGTTGACTTATGTTGCGTGGAAGCTGTCCGGATTTCCTTCGAATCGGGTTGTCGGATCGGGTACAAATCTGGACTCGTCCAGGTTTAGGTTCTTGATCGCCGATCATCTTGACGTCAATGCTCAGGATGTTCAGGTACTCCCTTAAAATACATTATAATGGTAATGGAATCCGATAATTTTTTTTTTAAGCTTCTTAATATTATAATGGCAGTGGATTCTAGTATTTTTGTTTAGGTTAGTGCCTTAGTGGATTCTGGTATTTTTGTCTTAGAACTTAGAAGGGCCTCAGCATAATTTATGTTTTTATTTATTTATTTAATATATATATTAACTATGAGTTATAACTAATATTTCATTTAACACGTCATCTTATAATACAAATCATATATTAGATTACTTTACCATGAATTTTGAACTTAAATATTAATGCAAGACACAAATAGACTCTTGTCTCTTGGTTATCTTGTTGGAGTCTTGTTATTGTAAATAATGTGACACGTTTAAATTGTAAAATGTGGGTTGAGACTTGAGTCATGTTCTGAGTCATATTGTAAAATGTTTTGTTATTGTAAATAATTACTTATGAAATCGTAAAATGTGAGAAGAGAATCGTATTCTGGGTCATGTTTTGTGCATTAGCGAGATCAATTGATCTTGCCGAGTATAAAATTATATATCTGATAAAATTGGGTTGGGAATTAATGTAGGCTTACATAGTTGGGGAGCACGGAGACAGCTCGGTGGCGTTGTGGTCTGGCATTAGTGTTGGAGGAGTGCCAATATTGAGCTTCCTACAGAAACAGCAAATCCCATACGAAAAGGAGACGCTAGAGAAGATACACAAAGATGTGGTAGACAGTGCATACGAAGTGATAAGTCTAAAAGGCTACACGTCCTGGGCAATTGGGTATTCTGCGGCCAACTTGGCCCGATCAATACTCCGAGACCAGAGAAAGATCCATCCTATCTCCGTTCTTGCAAAAGGCTTCTACGGCATCAACTCTGGTAACGATGTCTTCTTGAGTTTGCCGGCACTGCTTGGTAGGGGTGGCGTATTGGGCGTCACTGACATCCATTTGACTGAAGAGGAGGCTTCAAGGCTTAGGGAATCTGCTAAGGCCATCGCTGAGGTGCAAAACCAATTGGGACTTTGAGAATAAAACTATCTAAAGCAGACACATTTTAGTTTTGCTTGGAACTTACTATGTTCCCTGCTTCTTGCGTTTTTAATTTCTTGTAATAGTAAGACTCCTTTTGAATTACAATTTGGGTTTAAGCTTATTTATGCCTTATACCAGTTTAATGCACATGATGATAAGTTTGACATGCAAACATGCATTTGAGGAAGGAATATGATGTCATTCCTTGAAGAAATCACACGACCATTTAATCTGGCATGTGAGGTTAATTGTGATGCTGCGATCGATGGGCGGAGTGGTCGGATTGGTTTTGGGATTGTTATCAGAGATTCTTCGGGGTTTGTTATGGCTGCCAGCTCTCAAAGTATGCCAGGAACTTTTAATGTGCAAGCAGCTGAAGCTATTGCTATCCTAAGAGGAATTCAGTTCAGCAAAGACTCTGGTTTATTCCCTTGTAGTTTCGAGTCTGATGCGAATGTAGTAATTCGGTGGATCAATGACAAAGCCACCTTGGGTCTGTGTGTGGTCCAGTCCTTTTGGACATTAATGTCCTTTCTTCTGAGTTAGCTGAGGTCAGTTTCAGTTTTGTCCCCAGACAGGGCAACTAGGTTGCTCACATTCTAGCCAAGAATGCTCTTCTTATTGAGGAGGATGGGTTTTGGATGGAAGAGTACCTGTGTTGCATAGCTAATGAGGTTCCGGTGGATTTATCTTCTTAGTTGTTTGTTTTTGTGTACTTTTACTTTCAAAAAAAAAAAAAAAAAAAAAATCTGGCATGTGTTTTGTAGAATAATATATATTGTTGCTTGAGAAGAAGTGACTCATCCATAGGATTATTAGCCCAATTCATGACATGAATATTACCTTTATGTATCGAGAATTAGTGAAACCGTACAAAAAATTTGTACGGTATCCCGTACTAGAAAGTTACTATATATGTATATAAATGGAAAATGCTTGGATATTGACTGGTCAGTACCAAAGTATATTGACTATTCAATGGGGTGTTGCCACGTTGTTAAAACTCTTTCATTTTTTACATTTTCCTCCTTACTTAGGGTTATGTGACAATCAACCATTGAGTTGGTCAGTACTTTGGGTACTGACCGGTCAGCACTCAAGTGTTGTCCTATATAGAGAGAGAGAGAGAGGACCCCAATTTTTATAAATATCATAAAATCGTTCGGACTCCAAAATGTTGTTTCCACATGGATTAGTAGGATCTTTTGACTTTTAATCTCTATTTCCTAGGCATTGTTGCCCTGTCCAGTAGCTGAAGCTCCTCAATTTCTTATCCATTCGAGATGGTTTCATCAGTGTTTTGATCTATTGATTTTTCTGTAAGTACAGAATTTTCTTGAGTTCTAACAGTACCAGCCTGATTTTTTTTTTCTTTCAATTCCAATATTCCATGCATATGCTGCTGTCAGAGAGTATTTTATCTCTGTGATGATAAAGGCTTTCACGGCATGTATAGGCCGGGTCTTTAAACACTTTTTTTTTAATTTTTTTTTACCAAGAGTAAACTGGCAATTTGTGGTACTCTCCACAATCTACCGTCACTTAGATGAGATCAAGTGATGATACGAACCTTAAAATTATGATATTTAGTTATTTGTTTTAAATTTTAAATTAACCTATTAACAAACTTAATGTTCGTATTGATCCATTATCAAGTCAATCTACGGTTGAAGCTACTGTTCCATTCAGCATTCTCAAGTTGATGGAGAACATATTGATGGGGGTACTTCCCTACAGAACAACACAATATTTAAAAATTGCAACTTCTGCATGTGAAGATTGTGGAGAAGATGCTATAGACAGTTCAATGGGAGACTTAAAAAACCACCACAAAATCTTATTTTGCAAACAGCAAAATAAGATGGTTCAAAAAACATACAGCTGAACCAAAAAAGAGTTTTCTCTTATGTCCAAAGGTGGATGTTGTTCTGAACATCACTGCAACAAATTTGCATACTAGCAAGATGAATTAAGAATTGAATCAAAGAAACATTTTCAAGAGAGGTGCAAGACATCATTATATTTAATTATAAATTGGAAGCGGAGAAGACGGTGAATCCATTAAAAAACGTTCATCCTTGAAGACAAAGATGTTTTGAAGGGGGAAGGAATGATACGAACCTCATAATTTTATTATGATATTTAGTTTATTTATTTTAAATTTATTTGTATATTTTATTTTGTTGTTTTATTTAGTTTAAATTTGTAAATAATATTTAGTTAGTGGTAGTGGGTTTACTGGTTCAGTTATTTAGGAGTTGTGTGTTGATTAGTTGCTTAAGTTTAGGAGAGAATGGACACTATATTTTGTATATATATCTGTAAATTCATTAATGAGAAATGTAGAGAATTATTGTCTGCAACTTTTGGGTTATATTTGGGAGGTTGTTAGCTCCTTGAAACACTCAATATTTGGAAGGTTTAAGGTTTTCTCGAATTAACCTATTTACTTTCTCAATTTTTCTTTTTATTTTTTGTAACTTTTCATTACAGACATTTGGGTATGTAATAATTGACCTATTACCAATTTACTATTTTTCGGGTGCAGATTATCTTTAAATGGATTAAATGTTTGAATGTTTCAAGGAAATTTTAAAAGCAGAGTTGTTGAGGAAGGTCTATAGCATCTCTACTGATATAGAGCAAGTGCATTTTCTCACGCCAAAACACTCTTTCTTGCCATGTCAAATTACTGTAGGTGTAGGTGTAGTATATAGTCATACGCCAGTTGCTATACAATTATTATGGAACGTTCAGGGGCTGCTATGGATGCCTTTTAATCTTTAAAGCTTGAAGTGGCAAAATTTACAAGCCTCTTCTAAAGACACATTTTTTTTTTTTCAAAATTATCCTTTTATCTTTTGGCACTCCTATTCTAAAGACACTCTATTTAAAAAAAAAAAAAAAAAAAAAAAAAATTTCTAAAGACACTTCAATTTATTTTAATATTACTCCTTTTGAATATTTCTTTTTAGAAAATTTAAAACGGGAAATGAAAAATACGTGAAGTAATCAAATAAAAATAAAACTAAGAATAAAACTGAACAAAAGTAAGGAGATCAAAACAATAGAAAAATTGCTTTGGAGATCAATCTGTGAAAATAGGAAACAATATTTGTTTTTCTCTTTTGGATTTTAAGTGAGTAAAAAATAATTATTGAGTAAAAAATAATTTTCTGGATAAATAAATTTTCTTTATATATATTTTCTAATGATGGTGATGATTGAAATGATACTTGAGAAAAAAAAAATTATTACTTTGATGGTGGGTGGGAAAAAAATATTTTGAGAAGAAGAAGAAGATATTTTAGGGTTTGATGGTGTGTGAGAAATAAAAATAAAATAAAAAATTGAGAAGAATAAGAAGATATTTTAGGGTTTGTAAAACAGGAAGAAAAAAAACCACAAAAGTGGAAAAAAAAAACCAAAGATTGAAAAAGCTTGTTTTCTAAAAAAATAGTTTGGAGTGTCTTTAAAACTTTTTTGTCTTGTTTAGTAATTTTAATTTAGGTTAAAATTGTCATTAATAAAAAAAATTAAAACGGAGTATAAAATAATTAATAGATTGTCAATAGCATTTCTCTTATTAAAAATTTTATTTACAAAAATATCTCAATACAAAATGACCAATAAGGACAAATTATTTTAATTAAAAACTAAATTTAATATTAGTGAAAATTGCAAAAAATAACCTAACCATAGAATGAATTATTGTTTCTAACCAAATTCTAATTTTTTTATTGTCTGTAACAGATCATCATAATATATTATTGTTTTTTAGTCAATAAATTAAAAAACTACCCTTTTATCCACTTTTTCCCCTTAATTTTTTTTTTCTCTCCGTTACTCATCTCTCTCTATCACCCATCTTTTTATCACTCATATCTTTATCAAATCTTAGTTCTTAACTAATTTTTGTCAAGAAATTAAAGTTATTTTGAAGAGAAATCGCAAAGAAACTAAGATTTTGGAAGAGTTTTTTGAAAATTTCGAGTTTGTGGTTGAATATCTCCTCAAAACTTCAAGGTTTGTAAATCTTCAATTTTAGTAGCATTATTGTGTTTCTTAGATGATATTGTTGATGGGTCTTTGTTATTTTGTTTCAATTTTGAAGTTTTTTTGTTGACAATGGAAGAAACTTTGATTTCGGTTTGAAATTATATTTCACGCAATGTGTCACGGTAAAAGTGATATAAGTTGGTTATTTCATGTTTAACATGACACATCGCTTAATATTGTGCAATCATGTATTTTTTAAGTACATGAGATATTTCATGCTCAACATGACATGCCTTACATGAGATATTTCATGCCTTACATGAAATACTGCATAAACAGGATATTTCATACCCAACATGACATACATAGGATATTTTATGCACAACATGATATAAATGAGATATTTAATGCCTTGTATGAAATACTGCATAATGGGGATATTTCATACCCAATATGATATACATAGGATATTTCATGCCTAACATGACATACATGAGATATTTCATGCTTTGTGTGAAATACTGCATAAACATGATATTTCATACTTAAAATGACATACATGGAATATTTCATATCCAACATAGTATACATGGAATATTTCATGTCTAACATGACATACATGGGACATGTCATTCCCAATATGACATACATGAGATAGTTCATGCAAAACATGACATGTATAGGATATTTCATGCTTTACGTGATAAATCATTGGGAAATGTGAAATACTGTTTTTCTTACAATTTTTTTTTATGAACTGATTTTTTTTTTCAATCATTATTTGCTTCAGGAACTATGAAAAGCTTTAGGTTCGCAATCAATTACAATGATCGATGAGACAATTTAGATTACATGAATGGGCAACTTATTGGGGAGTGGGTGGAAAACAAGTTGTCATACAATGAGTTGGTGGAGAAGACATATAGATTGATTGTGATTGACAGAAATATTTATGACATCATTCTTTATGGGGTAATTAAGTTACGATCACGTTGGACAAAATATCGCGTGAAACGTGACAATGATATTGATTTTGTGTTTCACAATGATTCATCAATCAAGGAGATTTATGTCGATATGGATAAGAGAGTGGGTGGAGGTGGAGTGGAGATGAACATGTACACAAACTTTCACCATCATTTTTCAAGTACGATAATGTTAGGCAAAAACCTTTAATCCGTAGACAGCATGCTTGCGGAAGATGCAGGGTGCTTGTACATAATATTCAGACATGCTCAAACATGGAAGCAAAACGATGAAACTTTTATTTTATAACGTTACAACTTTTGTTGAGTGTTAGATATTAACTTTTGAAACTTGTTAAGTGTTGGTTGTTAACCGTTGAAACTTTTATTATAAACTTTTTTTTTTAAAGTCAATTTGTTGCAATTTGGATTGTTATTTATTGTTTAAAATGATGAAAATGTGTACAATTTTTGTTCAAAAATCATGGACTTGGTTTGAGTTAAATCATTAGGACATTGTTAGGATTAGAGATGCATTTTGGGGAATGGGAATGAATATAGGTCCCCCCATCCCTATCCCCATCCCCATCCCCATCCCCATCCCCACTTCCCAAACCCTTCCCCCTTCCCCCCATCCCCCATCCCCCATCCCCCACCATCCTCTCCCCACCCATTTCCCCATTTGGGGAAAATGAGGATGGAGAATTTTTGGGGGAGGTATATCCATCCCTAACATCAGTTCCCCATTTTTTCCCGTTTTTGCCCGTTTCCTCCGTTCCCCTATTTCCCCATTTGACTAAAAATTACAAATTAAACTAAAAAAACAAACATTCCATTACAAATACAAACTAAAATCCATTAGTGCATTACAAATACAAAAAATAAAAAATAAAAAAATGTGTATAATGGGGATGGGGACCCCATCCCCCCCTAATTTTTCCCACACACAAAAATCCCAAAAAAAAAAAAAAAAAAACTGCACTATTATTTTGTAATGAAAAAACTGCACTATTAATTGTCAGTTTTTTTAACTTGAAATTATGTTTGTTAACATTACCAAAAAAAATTGGTTTGAGTTTCCTCTGTTTACATGGCAACATCTATCTAATATCGTTGCCATGACTTCGAAGCTTGAAAAAACCATTCGGCAATTTCACTTCTAATGTCTTTTATATCGTTAATTGTGAAGTCCATTTGGTAACATTTATCTTGAACAATATTTTCATGTACTTCATGATGAATACACCGCAACTCCTCCTGCATTTACCAATAATAGTTGTCAATATCTATAAGTGGAAATAGTAATAAAATGTTGAAAATAAATAAACAAACATTAAAAATGTTCTCATGTGTTGTGTTGCTGAGGAATCAAGTATGGTTCAACAACATCAACCTCCAAAGGCTTATGATCGGATTTATGTTGCTCATAATATCCAGTAGCACGAAGTATACCAGGTAAAAATTAGACGAGTGACTTAATATGAGGTACCCGTTTTAGCTGTTTTTTCTTGTCATTCCCCTCTTGTAATGAGTCATAAATCTCAATTTTGTGCGTGTACAAGTTAAGTTCACACAGTACCCAATGAGAGGAACATACACAACAAGGTATCAAAATCTACATTCAAAGAAATGAATATTAGAAACCTTAAACCTAAAAAATCAATTTTAAGTCTAAAACAAAATCAAAAGTAGAAATATAATAAAATTTAGCATGACTCTAATCAACTCATAATACACAGAGCATAGTTAACCACTCAAAGTTATCAACACTAACTAATACCATTTAACATCAGTGAATATATTGAAAAAAAAAAAAAAATCCACTACACGTTGATAAATGAACTATGTCTACATATAAATCGGTAGTTAAAACGGTTCTGAATTTTTTAATTTTACCAATGAAAGTCTAAGTCTAAAACAAAATAAAAAGTAGCTAGAAACATAATAAAATTTACATGACTCTAATCAACTCATAACACACAGAGCACAGTTAATCACTCAAATTTCACAACACTGACTAATACCACTTAGTATCAATGAATATGTTGCAAAAAAAAAAAAAAAAAAAAAAAAATTCCATCTGAATCGTAATAATGCACAAAAAGAATAATTATACAACATTCTTAATACAGTAGAACCTCTCTAAACTAATATTTTTGGGACCCATCCTCGTGTATTAATTTGAAGGGTGTTACATTGTAAAGTGTTATTTTGTCTTAGAAAATGTGTGGAAGTCAGTTTTCTTATTTAGGGAAGGTTTCTTTTGGAATTCCATGTTTAGTCAATTTTCTTCTTCAAAGACTTTTTTTTTTTTTTTTTTTTTTTTTTTTTCTTCAGGATTCCTTATTTAGGAAAGATTTATTAAGAAAATTTTCAATTCTTTTTGGGAATGTGATTACTTAGTGACCAAGGATACTCTCCTTAAAAATAGTGAAGCTTATTTTTTTGGTTGTATATAATAAGAGAGATCACATGGTATAACTAAAAATTATATTTCTAATAGCTCTTAAAAATTCTCTATTTTCTATCTTCTTTTTTATAACTTATAACAAGAGGACAATTCAAAAGATGAAGGATAAAGTCAAAAATATCAAGCATGGTTGCTTTGTGCAAACTAACATCTTGAAGTACTTTTCTAATTTTTGATTATTATATAATATATTTTGTAATTTTATGGAATTATTAATTTATGCGACAGTTGTGACCGAAATTTTACACTGAGTTTCAAAAAGAAATTATTAATTATTATGATAGAGGAGTTTATTAATTTTTTACACTGGCCCAAGTTGGTACCGGGATTTTTTATTAATTTAGAGAGGATATTAATTTATAGGAGATTAATTTACGGGGGTTCTACTGTACTATTAAAACTAAACATACAACTACAAACTTGTACCTCATCAGTGAACTCGTTATCAAGTTTCTTGGGCTTGTTTTTGCAACACCAGTTCATTAATCAGGGATAAACATTACTAATCTGAAGTCCATGAACTCTAGTGAGGCATGGAATAGCCTCCATAGCCCAAACCTATTCATCATAAACAAATTTTGTAAATATGTTGTCAAACAATCATTTTTAAAGTTAGTAAAGACCAAGATACAAACCTGGAATGCCTATACAAAGCAGTATATGTTCACCCCCAAATTCTGCTTCTTGCTGAAATTTTGGTTTTACTTCTTCCAACCAGTCATAAACCATCTCAAGTAGTATACTGTCTGAATATAAATGTAGGCTTCCCATGGAAAACACTCGAAAACCGTTAAATTCTCTACAAACATACAAGCCCACTTAGGGACAGTCTTTCCGTATTCAATCCCAAGAAGCATATGTCCCAATAGAAACAAATATGATAACTTGATAGCAATATCAGACTGGTCAAAATTTCCCTCATCCAACTGATTTAGAATCGTATGAAATGACGGTACTTTTCTACCAAAACATCTATCTAACAAACCCCCTTCAACATCCTCATAGCCATGGACAACACTGGTAGATATTGTTCCAAATTGTAAACCGGTTACCAAATAGAATTCTAGTTTTCCGAATCGTATATCTGTTTGGTCCACCTGAAACCACATCTCATTTGTATTCCCACTCGGGCGATTAACCTCCCTAAACAGTAGCAACTGACATAACCTTCCACCAAAAATTCTGAGACAAGGTAATTCTAAAAAGTTCCTAAATACACCATCCTGGAAATGCTTCAATTCCCCAACTTTATCCAAAGAATCTCTCATTCTATTCAACTCCGTAAATCTTTGATGAACCAAAATTTTTGCACGAAACCAATTCGATGGACGATATACATATGGTATTTCGGCCATCTGCAATTATAAACATCAAATAAAATTGCACAACTCTTCAATAAGCTGAGAGGTGGACTATTGCGTTTCAATAAAATTGGAAAAAAAACAACATTAATTAAATCCATAACAATAAAAAGCTACTGTAGCAACAACAAACACCAACAATGAGATACTAATATTTAATAGTACACATCCATAAGTTTCATAATTTCTTTTAAAACAAAACGACATAATAAATTAAAAAGAACTCACTAAATTGACATCAATGTCAAAGTATTGTTTCATTCCACTTTAAAACTCTGCCCATTCTCAGTGTTATAAACTTTGTCATCTTCTAATTAAAAATAATAGACTAGAAGCCCACAAAGTGTCATGATTATTATGTATTTTCACATATCGGTCTATAAGTAGAAGATGCTACATGCCTAAAAATAGAGTTCGAAAACATGATTGCTAACAGTAAAAATTATTACAGTTCCAACTTTCTACCGATACTCAAACTAATCACAGTCGTAACCACAACAAACTACTATGATTCTCAAATTTCCATACAAATTTTAATAAAATAGTTCAAAGTTCTTTTCCAAGTGTTTTCTAGGTTAACTACCAAGCTAACAACAGTCAAATAGGACTCGTTCATGTTTTATTTCCTATCATTATCACATGAAATGCACCATACTACGAAAACTAAGACCACATAAATGAAAAGAAGAAAAAGAACCCAACCCTCACATGTCATATCCATCAAAAATCTAATTGAAATCAGTAAATCACTAACATTTTTTTTTGAACTGCAAACATTCATTAAAAGAGCCAACAAAGGTAAGAGGGACAAACCACAAAACAGAGAAAACACCTCCAGCACAACAATGCAGAGAAGCAACACACCAAGAAACAGGATGCCTAACAAACAGTAGGCAACAAACATAACGCAGCAAAGACAAAGAAGAAAAAACTCAAAAAAAAAAGGAAAAGAAAAGAAAAAAAGACATAAAAGGAAACAAAACAACAAATCAATAATCTCCCCACTGAATAAAATCCCCTGCCGAACTGGAACCCATCTTGGCCAAATTGTCCCCGAAAGAATTCGAAGTTATTTAGTTCGAGTAAATCACTAACATGACTTCATAAAAGGTAAGATTAGCATCCAAAAAATAAAAAATAATCCGTGATGACTAGAATATCAAGCAATCATAATCAATATAGAAAATTACACTCAAGAAAACCATCAAAATTCATCCAAAAAAAAGATCTCAGATATTAACCACAACCAATTAAAAAACGAATATATAAACACATATAAACAATTAAAAAAAAATTCAAAATGAATATTATTAACTACCCACCAGAATTTTATAGCAATCCCTTGTTTCGTTCTTATAAAATTAATACAAATACAACCAAAATCACTTCTCAAATCTTTTTCTTTATGTTCCATCATTTCTCTTAAGACCCAAATAACAACAACAACAAGATTCAAGTCCTCAATTTCCATAATATTTTTTTCACTATAACCCACGGATAATTTAAATAATAAAACATAAAGCAAATAACAAAAATAAACAAAACGATCAAATCAAAAGCGGGAAATTCCATAGTTAGTCAATTCTTGAAATCCATTAATGGAGCATCATGTTTCTATGTTGTAGTTATTTGTTTTCTCATTCAAGGCTTCTATCAAATATCTAGTAGGTTTTTATTTATTTATTTATTTATTTATATATTTTTTTTTAAGCAAGAGTTTATTGAGGCACAAACAGGCCAAGCTAGACACAAGCAGGAAGAACAGGTGGGCACACCCATAACCCAACAGAACCAGCCTAAAACCAACACGACAACCAGCAATACAACACAAAAACAAGAACCCAGCAAAAAGGGCAACAACACATCACAAAAACAAAAGGAGAGCCAAAGACCTCAGAAACAACGAAGAAAACAAAACAGGCCCAAACAGCCACAATTTATTCAAGTTGAACAAAAATTGTACCTTGAGCAATTACAGTCAACTCAAGTTTAAGTGGGTTGAAGACGGGTCAAAATTGGGTCACAAACGGGTTGTGTCACAAACAAGTCGAGGTCAACCTAGGTTACCGGCTATCAAATCGTCGCCAGAAAGCACTTGCTTCTTCTTAGCTGGTGTCACACAATCCAGTCCTTTCCTTTCTTCCTCTTGTTTTCTTCTTCTTCATCGGCGTCTGGTTAGTTCAGCCAGTCGATTCTTCTTCGCCGGTGTCTAATCGGCGTCACCCTTATCTCGTCGTCATCACGCGATTGTCACCTCTTCTCCAATCACCTTTGCCTCTCTCACTATAGTTGAAAACAATGGTTCTTATTTTTTTTATTTATTAATAATGACATTAAAACGATTTAAGTTTATGTTTGTAAAAAAATAATAATAATAATTTAGGTTTACTTTTACAAACAAAATTGATTTTTTTTTTAATAGGCATTTTTGTCTTAACAACTTACACCAGGTTAAAAACAATAATTTAAATTTTTTGATTAAAAACAATAATCCATTTCTTAATTTGACTACTTTTACAAATGACCTTTTAATATTATGCACACCCATTGTTTACATAGATAACAAGGGATGGCAATTTGACCCACACCCGTAAGCACCCGCCCGAACCCGTATAAATAAAAACCCAGCGGGTTGGGAAAACAAACCCTGGGGCACAAGCCCGCATAAATAAAAATTATATAATATTTATTATTTAAAATATTATAAATTTAACTCTAATGGAAATTTTTTAACCATATAGAGAATAAAATATCAAATTTCATCCATTCTAAGTTTGAGAATTACAATTCAACTCTCATTTATATATAAACAAAGTTAAACCTTGGACTCTAGTTTTTTCAATGTGGAGTTTTTAAAAGTCCCACATTGAAAAAACAAGAGTGTAAGGTTCTACCATTAACTATATATATATAATGTGTTTTGTCTCTGGTCTCAACTAAGAAACACACTTGAAATGAGTTAAAGTTTTCACTCTATCAATTCAGTGTTTTCAATCTTTAAAATTATAGTCTTTCATATATTTAAATAATATAGAAATATTATGCAAAAAAAAATTTTGTTGGTTTGCGGGTGTGACCCGTGGACTCACTTAGTTTCATAAGTGCAGGTGTCCGGCCAAAACCCACGGGTGAAACCCGAACCCGAACTTGTTTACTTTCACGGGTTTACAAGCGGGCATGGGTGAGGAAAATTTTCATGGGTGCAGGTTTGGATTTTGCAACACCCACCCGAACCGTTGCCATCCCTACCGATCACATCTCCAATTACATTAAATTCTTTTTATTTTTATAAAAAGAAACAAAAAAAAAAAAAAAAAAAAAAGAATTATAAAAGCTTATGATAAACTCTAACTTTTTTTTTAGCAAAAGAAACATAACATGTGTTACAATAACAAGGAAAAAATGTCAGGAATTGAGATTGATTGGAAGCAAGCAACTGATTAACTGATTTTTATCATAACAGAATGCAAGAAGCTCCAACTAATTTTTATCATAAGCCTTCTCCAAATTAATATTGATTCCATTTGCACACTTTTTTTTTCTCCTTTTTTTTATTTTTATTTTTATTTTTATTTTTATTTTATAGAAACTTCTCCTTTTTTTTTTCTTTATATAGGGGGCTCATCTAACATTCATACAACCCAAATAAATCATAAAAAGAAAGAAACATTTGATATGAACCTCACCAAGAGCAATGAGACCCGGAACCAATATATGGTAACGAAGGATCGTTTTCTGAATCAAGTTTGCGAAATAAGAAATTAAAGGACCGCGACCCGTTATCTATATGGAGATAAGAACCAACGGTATCAAGAAGTATTGTAGACGCCACACTCAAGAAGAGACGAAGGTGAGTGATAAGTCTAGTTTTGAACGTCACAAGGAGGAAGCCTTGATAAGTTCTGAGTTCAATGAAGAACCAAAGAGAAAACACTCTCAATTTTAATATAATCAAAGTCTAACCTTTTTACATAGGAGAAGAACCAAATATATAGCTTCCTTGGAACAACCCTCCAAGCATGGGAAACACAAGAGAAATAATTGACAATGCAAATTACAAGAAAATAATAAAGCTAATGCTAATATCAAGTAGAACTCTTCAAATTCCGTAGATTAGTTAAATCTAGCCACCATAATGAATTCAGTCATAACTCTCTCTTGAGACCTTCAAATGACTTGATTCAAAATATGAAATTGAAGATAAAGTGCTGATATTTCCAATGAGATAAGCCATGTCAACTGGTTCATCCGGAAACAAAAGTTATGAAATCCCCAAACTGCCCTTCGAAACTGATCTGATGCATTTACTAATCGCCCCCTTGCAAATGGACTCTCCCATGTCATGCTCCTTGTAATCGGCCCAATCAATTGCCTTGATTATGTTAATTAAGCCTTGGCCTTCATGTGGGCTCATCTTGGACTTCAACAATTCAAAATCAGCCCAAGTGTCTTGAATTAAGCCATTGATTACATCTTTGAATCTCCTAGCCCTTGCCCTTGTTATTGGCCCAAATGGAACTTGCAATGGATCCTTTGGTACAACCCCCTTATTCACATCAACATTTGTAAACAACCTTATTACAACCAATAAATAAGGTTGTTTGTCAAAACTAATCGATTCAGTTCCTCCAAGTATTAAGCTTTAAAAAATAATAATTGGGTGTGTTAATAATTTAAGACGGTTTATAAATAAAATGTATTAAAATAAATACATTCATTTTAATAAGGATATTATTGACATTATGATGAGTGCTTATAGTAACTATTTAATTTTAAATTTTAGACATTGGTTTACTTATAAATATGGGTGTGTAAATCATATTTATGGGTGACAATATCTGTACCTTAGTGAAATTGCTTACCAAAAAATTGATTCACACAGTCACATCCATTCATTACTAAATTCTAAAAAAAATTATATTACAAAGGGAAATTTTGCACTAAAGCACCTTGACGCTTGCTAAAATTGTGACTAGATCGTATTTTTACTAAAATGACAAAGTAGTACCCTTGACCAACGATTGGCAGTTAGAGTTAACTGTTGACTAGTCAAAATAATACGAAATGACCAAATTTCCCCAAGCAACATATTTTATCAATTATTATACTATTTTTATATAAAAAAAAATTTATTGAAGAGAGTCAACTCCTTTAATAGTTCTTTCAAAACAAAAAAAAAAAACAAAAAAAAACAAAAAAAAACAAAAACAAAAAAAAAACAAAAAAAAAAAAAAAAACCTCCTCCATTAGAGATCAAACTCCATTGGAGAACAGGAGCTTCATTGAAGGAGATCCCAAAACAAAACCCCACAATAAAAAATATATTCTCCACCAAAACGCTTCTTGATTCTCTTATGGATCTGCCATTTTTCCACCTCTCTCGATCTTCAGATTCATTCTCAGAACCACTCACATGAGATTTATCAATTGATTTTTTTTTTTCCCAATGAAATGAAACTCCATTGCTACTCCACATGCGACCTGGGTGACGCGAGATCCAGGTTTCCAATAGAAGATCTTTGGAAACAAATTTTTTTGTTTCTCTGTTTATAATTTAAAAAACATTTTGTGCCTTTTGTTTTGACTTTTGATTTTGGTTGCTTAGCTTAGAGACTTTGCATTACCCGTGTTTGTTGATTAAAAAAGAGATGGTGGAAACACTTTAAAATGATGGGTATGATGTATGTGAACTGTGAATGATGGAAAATGTCTCTAAATGATAAAATTTAGCAATTCTTTGATAGTCCAAACTTTTGTTTTTGGTGAATTGGAAGTTTTTTTTGGGTTCTCCTCTCGGGATCTCCAGCACTATTTTTATTATCCTTTTTTCTTTGGTTTTTTTAATTGATGATTATGACTGATATAGAAGATGGAATTCTGAGTTTCTAGATCTCAAAAAAAAAAAAAAAAAGTTGATTATTTTTATTTTTTTTCTTCAATTGATGTTATTAATGATTACTGACGAAGAAATTATTATTTTAATTTTTTACTTTAATTTTTCTCTTGAGAAAGACGAATTGGAAGACCAGATCTTCCAAAAAAAATAATATTAATTATTTATAATTCATTTTCTTCATTATTTTTTTTATTTTTTTTTATGAATTTCTTTTTAAAATTTTACGATTTATTTAGGGTGAAAAGACCTTAATACGCTTCCAAGAAAAAAAAAAAAAAACAGTTAACTCTAACGGTCAACTTGTTGGTCAAAGGTACCAATCTGTCATTTTGGAAAAAGTATGATCTAATTGCAATTTAGCAAAGGTCAAGGTACTTTTGTGCAATTTTTCCTATTACAAAATTATATTGGGAAAATTACTTCAGTTGCCGCCCATTTGGTAAGGCTTTGTGAAATTTGTTTCATAGAACATTTTTGTGAATAGTGTGACGAAAATAGTCATTTCGTCACACTTTGTTTATTTTTGCTTGAGTTATCCTAATGGCCACCCATTTGTTCAAGCATTATCAAAATGAAAGGACTATTAGATGAATCACCTTGAACTCACATCCTCGTGGTATGGGATCAGAAACCTCTCCTAAGCTAAGTGATCTTGTTAATGTGACAATTAAAAAAATGAATGGTCACTATTTAGTTAATTAATTTTTCATTTGAAAAAAATCTCAATATGCTGCCATTTTAAAATGTTTTTTTTTTTTCTGCTGTAACCTTTCAGAAAAACAATTTTTGCTTTTCATGTCTTTGCACTATTTTACATCAATCTCTACAAAAATTTAAATACTAACTATAAATTCAATACAGACAAAATGAATTTGAAAACAATAAATCAAAACAAAGTAAGTGAAATGAATAAACACAAGTTTTTATATTGTTTGGAGAATTTTGATTAGCCTAACACGTCAGCACTAGACCTGACAAGGTTCCGGTTCGAACCGTGGAACCGGAATCGGAATCGATTTTTAAAACCGGTTTCGGTTCCAAGGTTTGCGAAATCGGTTGGTTCGAATCGGAATGGAACCAACGGTTCCGGTTCGAACCGGCGGTTCCAACATTTATTTATTTATAATTATTTTTTTAATATAAATACTAAACCTAAATCCTTCTTCTACTTACTGTCTTATTCAGCCGTCAGACTCTTCTTCTTCTTTCCTCCTCCTCCTCCTCTTCTTCTTCTTCTTCTTCTTCGATCTCCTCCTCCTCTTCTTTTTCTTCTTCTTCAATCTCCTCCTCCTCCTCCTCTTCTTCTTCTTCTTCTTCTTCTTCTTATTTTCAATCTCCTCCTCTTCTTCTTCGATCCACCCCAAATCCCTTCGATCCACCATCATCACCACCATGGCACCATCTGATTTTGATTTTTTTTTTCTTCTTCTTCTTGGACAGTTGGATACTTGGACTGATATGGGTTTTACTCTCTTGACAGACTTGACTGAGTTTTAATAAATAAATAAATAAAATAAAATAAGGTTCAAAACCATCGGTTTGGTCGGAACCGAAACCAGTATATGCTGGTTCCGGTTTTGGTTCCACTAAACCTTGGAACCGGAACGGCCGGTTCGGAATGAAACCAGAACCGAACTGGAACTATGTCAGGTCTAGTCAGCACGGATGAGCTGGAATGGGACATCTACAATCTGTTAGGATTATGCTCAATAGCAAGAGTGTAATATTGTAATTGACAATTTTTTCATATTAATAAAGTGATTTCTGGTTTAACAAATCTAATAGCATTTATAGTTTAATATTATAATTGTCAAAGTAAATAATCATAAAATCTAAAGACTATGAGAAAAGAAGAATTGTTCGTACATCTGGATATGTATGAGGTAGACACAATTCTTTAGTTAGTTTTGAATATTGTTCACAACTTAAGTTAAAGGTTGGGCACCTTTATCTTGTTAGAGTTGTAGAATTCTTTTGCTAGCATTTGAGTGGGATAAAATGAGTTATGATGAGTCTGAAATCATCGGAGGGTCTTCGAGTAAAAGAATCTAGTGCACTGGGTGCATTGAACTGGATCACAATGAAATACTTTATCTAGAACCGTCAATAGATAATAGTCTTTTCATTATCAGGACAATCGGAGAGTCTATCTTAATCCTGAGATAAATGATGGACTTATGGTTGCAAGTGGTATCATTTGAGTTATCAATGAGTACGATTATATAGCATAGTCTATCCTCGATAGTTTGGTGATATTCATTTATTAATCGATAGAGGACTTCATTTATAGATATGGACATCGTGGCTCCATTTATTAAATGAGAGTAGAATATCATCATATGGATGTTTTGAGGTATTGGATATTGAATCTTAATGTTAAGTTTTCGATAGAGTCTATTAAAACATGGCTTCTGGACAAATTAAAATATCCAAGTTTAAAATGTGGTCATATGAATAAATATGGTAACTTGGAGAGCTATAGGCGGTCTATGAGCTCTTGGCGATTACTGATATTCTTCACGAGGATACACCATCTCCAATAAGATTGTCTAGAGTACGAATGAGAAATATTTACTTATTCTATCTTTATTTAAGAGTTCAATTTTAGATCTTTAGTGGAATGAGTTAAAATTAATGGATCGGACCTAAGTGAATCATTTGTTGATTGTGATTAGGTTATGTCTATTGAAGCTTAAATTTAGATAGCCCGCCAAGATCCCCAATCCACACGGACTTGCATGGATCACTTGATATATTCTACCGGACCAATTTATAGGTCCATCTAGAATTGTATTTAATATATTAAGAATATAAGTTGCACATTATTTATTTAATGGGCTGATCAATTATATTAATGTATTAATGAAAGGCATGTGGGCTTGTTTCTTTTAGTAAGAATGGGTCTGGTTCACATGTGGGCTTTTTAATTAAAGTCTAATGGATTAAATAAAATAAGAAAATAATATTAAGCCCATTTATATGGTGCGGGCGGCAAGACTAAAATTATAGTCTAAAATATTATTTTATTTTATTGATTGATTAAATGGAAATTAATTAATTTATTAGTTAATCATTTAATTAAGAATCAAAATCTTTTTCTGATCAGGAAATATGTTTCCTAGAGTTATACTGTTGGTAGTAGTATATTAAAGATAAAAGACTTATTTGGTAAGAAGATAAATAATAAGGTTTATTTATTTAAATCAAATCAGGAAGTCTTTTAATAAGTCATAATAGGATTAAACACTTATGAGTTGTATTAGGGTTAGGATTCTAAGGTTGATAGGAATTAGGGTAAAGCACAAATCCTCTTTGGGAGAGAATTCGGCCAACCCTAATCCTTACACAAGAAGAATTCGGCCAACCCTAAAAGAAAACGAAGAAGAATTCGACCACCCTATATATTACATAGGATAGATTTTGGCCACCAACTTCTTCTTCTTCTAGCTTGAGTGAATTATTTCTTTTCACTTAGAAAAATAATTCATACTCTAGACAAGTGTTAAAATTCGGCCAAGAGAGAAAAAAAGAAAGAGAGTTCTAATTTTGATAGTGCACTTGTAAGCTTGAATATCAAAAGGCTTTGTGCACAACTTCGAATTAGATTCACGCGAGTTTCAATCTTAACGGTTGTTAAATTCAAAAGTGACCAGAACATACTTTCTAGTTTTCTTGGATTTTATTGTGACTAACGATCAGAAGGAAAAGTTTTGTTAATCCATCCCCAGGTACGCAATTCAAAGAAAGGGAGACCACGCTCCTAAGTGATTCACGTTCATGATAGGATTGGAAGATCTTGCGGATTACCATCGACGCAAAGTCAATCGGATCACGCGACAAAAGGTATTCTACTTTTTAGTATATATATATATATATATATGTTTAATTAATTAGAGGGTTAAGGTTCAAATTATGGAAAAATTTTAAACTATACTAAAACTCGATTTTAGTCTCGCTTCCGCTGCGTGACTGTATTTTTCCCTACACAATCTACATCATTAGACCATATAATCAACAAGTCAGCAAAAGATATGTGGCAGCACCGCGTATAGCAGCAATCCCATGTCGCTAGATTTGTTCGTCAACGCATAAGCTAGCTCACCTAAATCTATAGCAGTTTGCTAAAATAACTTTGCATGGCGAACAGAACCAACTCGCCACACAAGTAATGTTCACAAAATACGATATCTTTGACGAATCACTATCAAATCGAAAGTCTACAAGGATTAGCCAAGAATAAGGAAAGTCAATCATTAACACAATGAATAAATAGGATGTAAGGAAACGATCCCAAGAATACGGGAGATTGACTTCTACAAGGAAAGATTCCTCTATACAAGACCAGAGGATCACCAAGATACGATCTTGCAGGATCTTGTAAAGATCGATCTCCTCAAGCCTTTGCTTGTACGACAAGGATTAGGGCAACACCCTAGTTCCCATATAAACACATGTATCAAGTGAAGGTGAGAGGAGGAGAGAGCAACATTGCACTAGAAAGAAGATACAAAGATTGTAATTGTAATCATTTTTTTTTTTTACATAGTGGAATCATTTTCTCATCTCGTTACGACGACCGTCGTTTTTTCTCTACCTTTGGATTTTCCATGTACAAAGATTATGGTGTTGTTTATTGCTTTTATTTATATTATTCATTATATATTTTAGTAATGTAGCAAGGAGGTGTTTCGATTGTAAGCTCCACAATTGATCTAAGTATCGAATTGTCTATGTGTCATTGTTGACGGTCGGTTCGCCTATGGATAAAAAATCATTGTCAACATATATAATCTCAACAAGAAACCAATCCTTCATAAAATATTCAACATTCTTCATATTAATGGCCATGATTTTATTTCTCACATTATAGGTCTTAGAATTGCAGATGTTGTTGATCACAATATCTGTTTTGATCCACACATCGAATCCCCTGAACGAAATCCTGATTCCGACGTCAAGTGTTTCTTGCTCACCATTCTGGGAAGCTTCGACATTTAATGAATGATGTGTGGTTAAAAGAAGATTGATAGAAAAACAAGGAAGAAAGCATGATAGGAGAGAAATATTTTGGTAGTTTAAAGAATCAGGTGTTTGCCTTCTTTGTTTTTTAAGTAAGAAATTAATTAAATGAATTGTGACCATTCATTCTTTCACATGCCATATGTAATAAGATCATCAAAAGCTTAGGTAGAGCATAACTTATAAGATGATCCCAATCAATAGGTGTGAGGGTATATTACTAGACCAACTTCATTCCATCTAATTATCTTTTTAAGTATATTATTTATAAGTAAATCCACGGGTGGTTGTTTCTTAATTTACAATAATCTCATACATAACCTTATTTTATTCTCCTTGATTCGGTTTGGTTTTAAAACTCAAGGCTATTGCACATCACCTCATAGTAGACCTGTAGTGCACCCCCCTTCCACATAAGTGGTGAGAGGTTCAAATCCTATCATGCGTATTTTACAAACATGTATAGGAAGTTTTCTTCCTAGGTTATGTGAGTAGTTATCTCCCATTATGGGAATAGATATCCAAGCCACATATATGATGTTTGATTTTGGCAGGTCCCGACAATCCTATTGTAATAGTTCTTGTAACACTTAAGAAAAAATCAAGGCTATTTACAGACTTCATAATTACTTGTAACCGCCACCATTAACATATAAAATTTGCCTCATATTCAATCAATATAGCCCTTTTATGAAACCAAATTTTTTATAATTTCTGGTTTCAAATATATTTACATCTTTTCTAATAAAAAAAAAAACTACGACATAAGAAATAAATTCAATTATTGTTAACTAAATTTCGTAGTAGTAAAAACATTTTCAACTTTGTTCATTATTGTTATGTACATGGTGGTTAATCTAACTTGTCTCCCTATATTGGGAAATGGGAACGGTATACATATAAAATTCAATGCCGCTTAATTGGGTCAGATATATAGTTGGGAATCGTTGATATTTGCAGGGAAAAGTATTCCATCGCAGAAAATTGAGGAAAGTAACAGGTATTTTCTCTAATCTCTCCAAAGTCCAATGGTTTGGATTTTCAATGTCTTTGAATTCACAACAAACTTTGGTTGTCGCCTATAGTTCAAACTTCAAACCAAGAGAATTCTAAACAAACAGTATTGTTAGCGGTTTTCAACATTTACCAGCAGTTTTCCAGGCAAACCTGTGGGCTACTATGCTTCAGTACCATTGTAAAACTAACAATTGGGGCAGAGCTAGAAAAGTAGTCTTAGAGCATCTCCAAGGAAGCTCTCTAAACCCTTTCCTTAGCTAAAATAGCTAGTGGAGATGGTTTTAGAGCACATCAAGGGACTCCCTAAATGGCTCCCTATTTTGGAGAACCACCAAGAGGCTCTCTAAATGTAGGGAGCCATTTCAAGCTCCATATCTTCTCTCTTTTGTTTTTTTAAATATTTTTAAGTTGATTGATCTTCTCTTTCTTATTTTTACAATTTAAAATAAAATAAATTTATTTATATTTTAAATTCAAAAAATATTAAAATATTAATGACTAGCTATAATAGGGAGGATGGTTGGAGTAAGTTGCTAGCTAAAATATAGAGAGCATGGTCGGAAATGCTCTTACAACTAATACTACGTTATCGGAGAATAGTTAAATATAGTGATATATTTATATACACGGTGGTTCTCTAGTCAGGACAATTTGACTTTATAATTCCAGGACGTTCAACTACAGCCACACATTCACATTAGGCCCACAACCCCATATTAATAAATATCTACACCCAATGTGAATGTATGGCTGTGATTGGACGTCCTTAACTTATAATTTCAGAACGTCCTTACTAGAGAACCACCATATTGTAGTTTATAAGTCCAAAACAAACCTGACTCGTATCTGGAAGAACAGAAAGCAACAGCACAAGAAAACCACGTTAGAAAACAGTTTTAGAACCGAGGCCCGTGTTTCACATAGGATGTGTTTAGGCGATCATCTCCCAAGATACAACGGTTCAACAATGGTAGGCCTAAGCACTATCCGCTACTAGCGAACTCAAATCGAGTTTAAACTTACCACAAAAGGAAGAACACGAAATCAAAAATAAGAACCCTATTGCTTTGTAATACAACCTATTTTCGAATGAATAATAGTATGAAGTATAATAGGGTTTATATAGGGAACGAAAACAGAGTCACTAGGGTTCCATGGGATTGTTTTTGGTATTTTTAGTGATCAAGTAAGAAATCAGAACCCAAACAACACGGTCCAATCGGAGCGGCATTCGTGTACGCAGGTCGCCCTCACATACGAGTCGTGCATTCGAAGGTTCGAGGTCCATGATTTGCACCCCCCCGCCCTGCGTGCGCGAGAGAGAGTCTTTATGCCACACACATGTTGATAGCTCATATCACACATTCACTTATATACTACATATAAATGATTTCCCTAAGCAATGTGGGATTCACTTTATTCCCTACACAATGGGTTTATTTTGAGACTCAATTTTTCATTCACCCATTAATCATTTTGTGAGTTTGAGTATACCATTTCGAAGCTCTCACGGAGGAGAATTCGAATATACTATAATCTTTCATTTTCATGGAATTAATCATACTCAATTTGTGCTCTTAAGTCAAGAGTTTATCACAAAATTTCCAACACACACACACACACACACACACACACACACACACATATATATATATATATATATTATAGTAATTCAAGGTTATATGGAAGAAGGTTGAACCCATAGCCTCATGGTATGGGTGTGAGGGACTTTATCGCTAGGTCAACCTCATATTGTCTAGTGACATATATATTAATCTATAAATTTTAGGCATATGTTCGTTTATCTATAAAAATGTCATTCAATAAATTGAATATATGACCTATATATATAATTTTATACATGAATACCATGCATAAAGGTAGCTGGTAAAATAGTAGCACAACTGTATTTACAACTCTCATTATAAAAGTGTTATGGTATGAAATCTTCTCGAGAATTATTTTCTTGAATTGCAATATTTTTTTTTTAGGTAAATTCAAACTGAACCAGGAAAAAAAAGCATCACATATAGTCGTATTCTAGATTGCAATATGTGTAATAGTTGATTTAGTCGGATCTAGAGAGATTCTTAACTTGACCGATGTTAGATTTAAAAAACAAGTTTTTCTTAAAGTTGAAAAATCTCGAATGGAATATGGTCTTAACTGCAAAACGTGTAGAAGTTTCTAAGAAACAAAACCAAGAAACTGTACGTGGTCGGTGGTCCTATAGATGGAAAGGAACAGAAGCCCATAGATTGTAAAGGATTGGAGAACAAGAAAAGAGTATGATTATAGGATTGGAGAACAAGAAAAGAGTATGATTATACAAATATGGATTCAAATCACCTGTCAAAAGGACAATGTTTGGGTACTGACTAACCAATGAGTCATTGCCATGTAGCCCATTTATGAAGAATACAAGGAGATGAACGTAAAAAACTAAAAGAAAAAAGCCACATGGTAACACTCTATTGATGGGGTCAGCATTTTGGGTACTGACTGGCCATTACCCAAGCAATTTCCCTATAAAAAATGGTGTTCCAATATGTATCTAAGTATCTAAGTATCTAACCAACTAATTTGGAATACCATTTTCTGATAGGCAATTTAAAGCCTACGAATATATGGAAACACCGGTGCGGTGGTGCAGCTTGGTAAAACCATTTGCTCACACCACGTGTCCTAATCTCATTGTTATAAGGAATATCTTACATGAGAAAAATCTTATAAATTCTTTGTCCGAGAATATATTTGACCGTTGAAAAACCAAAAACTTCCCTCCATTATACCAGTATAAAAAACTTCCAAAACCCCGCTTCAACAGAAAACCAAAACGCAGCACAAGAAAAACTGAAAAACTCCAATCAAAATGCAAAAGAGTGCTTCAACTTCCTCACTGGGCCCAGGAGGGTTAGACCTGTCACAGTCCTTCTTCAAGCCCATTCGAAACACTGCACCACCGTCTTCCACCAGCCGCAACACCAAGATCTCCGTCATCGGCGCCGGAAATGTTGGTATGGCTATTGCCCAAACCATTCTCACCCAAGACTTGGTCGACGAGTTGGCTCTCGTCGACGCCAAGCCCGATCATCTCCGTGGCGAGATGCTAGATCTCCAACACGCCGCCGCTTTCCTCCCCCGCACCAAAATCCTCGCTTCCGTTGACTACTCCGCCACCGTTGGATCCGATCTCTGTATAGTCACGGCTGGCGCCAGGCAGGTAGCTGGCGAGTCCAGGCTGAACCTGTTGCAGAGGAACGTGGCTCTCTTTAGGGATATTATTCCTCCGCTCGTCAAGTACTCACCGGAGTGCATTTTACTAATCGTGTCCAATCCCGTTGACGTCTTGACTTATGTTGCATGGAAGCTGTCCGGGCTTCCTTCCAATCGGGTTGTCGGATCGGGTACAAATCTGGACTCGTCTAGGTTTAGGTTCTTGATCGCGGATCATCTTGACGTCAATGCTCAGGATGTTCAGGTACTCCTTTAAAATACATTATAATGGTAATGGAATCCGATCATTTATGCTTCTTAATCTTGTCCATCTATAGCTTTTTCTCTTAGAAGGTTAGTTGATTCTGCTATTTTTGTCTTAGAAGGTTCTCAGAATAATTTATGTTTTTTATTTAAGAGGAAATAGCATTTCTAACCGAAAAATTAATGGGTTTCTATTTTTACCCAGAATCAGTGTTTTCATTGTTTTTACCAAACTTTCCACTGAACAGAAAATTTACCCATGTTCCAGATTAAACACACTAGGAATATTTAAACACACATATTAAACATGTTAAGAATTAAACATTTATTAAACTGGTGATGTGTTTAATTGAAGAAGACCGGTGTATTTAATTGAGAAATCATTAAGGGTATTTTTGTCTCATCAGTTGAAAGTTTAGTAAAAACAATCAAAACACGGTAAAAATAAAAACTCCACTAATTATATGGTTACTTTCAATTTTAACCCTTTATGTTATATATATATATTAACGATGAGTTATAACTAATATTTTATTTTTATCTATATGAAATTGTTCACAGCCCACTTAGAAAAAAAATTCTAGTTTCACCCCTGTTTACATTACTTTGTTATGAATTTTGAACTTAAATATTAATGCAAGATGCCAAGGTCCAAGTAGGCTCGTGTATCATGGTTTGATATTCTAGTGTCCTAGGAGTAGAGGAATTGAACCACATCAATCCATTCCGAACTTGGTGCTTAAACTCTATTGTGATGACGATATTGGATGATAAAAAGCATGTTCGAGACTTCAAGTTTTGTTATTGTAAATAATGTGACACATTTATCCATTAAATCGTAAAATGTGGGTTGAAACTTGAGACTTGAGAGTCATATTCCAGGCCATGTTTATTAATCTCGTGTTATATATCTGATAAAATTGAGTTGGGAATTAATGTAGGCTTACATAGTTGGGGAGCACGGGGACAGCTCAGTGGCGTTGTGGTCTAGCATAAGTGTTGGAGGAGTGCCAATATTGAGCTTCCTAAAGAAACAGCAAATCGCATACGAAAAGGAAACGCTAGAGAAGATACACAAAGAAGTGGTAGACAGTGCATACGAAGTGATAAGTCTAAAAGGCTATACGTCCTGGGCAATTGGGTATTCTGCGGCCAACTTGGCTCGATCAATACTCCGAGACCAGAGAAAGATCCATCCTATCTCCGTTCTTGCAAAAGGCTTCTACGGCATCAACTCCGGTAACGATGTCTTCTTGAGTTTGCCGGCACTGCTTGGAAGGGGTGGCGTATTGGGCGTCACTGACATCCATTTGACTGAAGAGGAGACTTCAAGGCTTAGGGAATCTGCTAAGACCATCGCTGAGGTGCAAAACCAATTGGGACTTTGAGAATAAAACTATCTAAAGCAGACACATTTTAGTTTTGCTTGGAACTTCAATTTCATGTAATAATAAGACTCCTTTTGAATTACAATTTGTGTTTAAATCTTTAAGTGTGTGTTCGGTATGGCTTTTGTAAAGGCCAAAACTGTTTTTTATTTTATTTTTTTTAGAAGCTGTTTTGAAGCTTTTTTGGTTGTTTTGTAAAATTCAAAACAGTTTTTTTAATATATGAATTGTCTTATCTACCCTTTATAAAAACTATTTTATGATTATTAGAAGAATTCTAAAATTTGGGCTTTTCCAAAAAGTTTTTTTTTTTAGTGTTTTTAAAACAGATGAATTGTGTCAACTACCATTTATAATTTTAAATATTCTACAATATAAGTCTTTCATTATAAATACACTGTCAATACATTTTTTTTTTGTAATTTAAACAACCAAAAACTATTTCTAAAAATGCATTGTCAACACCTTTTTTGTAATATATACAACCGAAAGCTAATTTTGTTAAAAGTTTTACTCAATAAAAGCTCTATTAGTAAAAAATATATACTCTATAAATTCTACTTGAAAATATACCAAATACATCCTATTCCTAAGTTAAGAAACAATGCCAAGGTCTATGGGACGACGTTTGGGGTGTATGGGCCTTTGCCTTTCAAGGACAAGCCTCCTTGTTAACAGATCTAAGGGAATGGAATCATAAATTGCTTGTTTTTTATTAGGGTAAATTGTACAAACATACCCTAAGTTTAGGTGTAATTGCACATGTATGAAATTTTTATCCAAAATTACACAAACATACCCTACCCTACCCCACCATTAGTTGGGTTCCATTATAGTTAACAGTGGAGTGGCAAAACAGTCTTTTAACTTGTAAAAATGACAAAATCATATTAAACTATTAGGCTGCGTTTGTTGTGCGGGATAGGATTGGACTATTTTCAAGACATGGGATTGGATTGAATTGGATTGGACTGGACTGGATTGGATTAATTATAGTGTTTCCCGTGTTTGGTGCAACATGAGATTGGACTAAAAATAATTCTATATTGTGTTTGGTATGTCATGGAATAAGATTAAAATTGAGTTGTAAATTACATAAACTTAATTAAAAAAATTTAAAAATCAAATTTAAAAAAAGAAAAAGAAAAACATATATCTGTGAAAGATTCGACTTTACCCAAAACCATCGATTTTTTATTTTTTTTCTTCCTCATCTTCTCTTCTTCCTCTCTGATTTCCTCAACTGCTTTTTCACAACTTCCACAAATCAGATCCACACAACAAATTTAAAATTTCTAATTATTTATAGCTAATGGAACCCTAGATTTTGGGGATTTTTTAATTTAGTGTGATTCAGAGATGATGGGGACAAATTCACTGGTGGGTTTGCAAGATCACTTGAAGCTGGCGACAGAATATGCTCTTAAAGGGCTCTACGACACCTCCATTATCTTCTTCGATGGGGCCATTGCTCAAATCAACAAGTATATTTGCGTTTTTTTTTTTTTTTTTTGAAATGGAAATGCTTTCTACTCAACAAAAACCAGATGAAGAAGTAGTTGATCTGAAGAAGGTTTTGCTTTTGTGATTGTGTGATCGAAGGTTTTGATTTTGTGAAGGTTTCGATTTTGTGATTGTGAATAATTTTTTTGTTCTTTGGTTTGGTTGCTGAAGAAGACGATAATGTTAGATGAAAGAAGAAGAGATGGAACCCACCATTTCGGACCGGACTATATTATCCCAAGTTAGTGGGATAAAAAAGTCAAACGGGACTAATTTATCCGATCCCACTACCGAGCCAAACATGGGAAAGGGAGTAAGTGCTTGTTTGGTTGGGTTTTTTACTGACTCAAAAAGTCTATGAACCTCTACTTGAGTTTTTTAGAGTTGTTTGGTTGGACTTTTGAAATTGTCTATTTTTAATTCAGTAGAGGCTAGTAGAGTTTAAACCTCTACTAGGCAAAATAGACCTTTTAAAAAAAGAAGTATCCCTAATTTTTTATTATTGACATGGAATACCCTTATTAAAATAAAACCACATTCTTCTTTACGAAATTATAATACAAGAAGGTCTAGTAAAATACAAAATTCTACATTTTATTCATGTGTGAACATCCGCACTTGGGAATTCTTTAAAAGTGAATTATATTTGAGGTTAAATTATAATTCATAACAAATACAAATGGGTAAAAATAGAGAACCTTTGTATTGTATCTGTGAAAAGTCGAAGCTCTTCGAGAGTACCATAAGAATCATATGTGTCGTCCACAACTGTTAGCAGCATAGTAATTTTGCAAAACATTAAGCGGGCTCGAGAGTAATAAGGCTCAAAATATACCGCAACTGCCTAGAAATATGCCTTTATTACTTTGTCTCTTATATATGGCAGCTTTGATGGCAAGTCCAAATCTTTCCACCAACTGGGATTAATACCAAGAAAAATGCCAATTAATTCATCATACTATCTATCCAAACAATACATACAATTTGATATTGCATATGATAAACTGTTTTGTATCGCTACAAAGTAAATGTTTATTGCATATGATAAACCATTTTGTAGAGCTACAAAAAGATCCCTCATGAAAAGCATGTGGGATCCTGCATCATTAACCAAGCCTCATTAAAAGTGTCATTTCTCGTTCAAGCCTAATTAACATGTACCTTGAGAGGTGGCTTAGCCTAATTAAATAAAAGATTTTCGACATGGAAGGGAGCCTAGTGGAAAAAAAGAAATATTTAATCATGCACATTCTTCTTTGAGATGCACTATTGAAAGAACATTTGGTGTTTGAAAAAATAGATGAAAAATATTACATCACATGCCTAGATTCTCATTTACTAAACAAGTGAAAATTGTGATTGCTTCAATTGTTCTTCATAATTTTATAAAAGTTAATGTTGATATAGATTAAGAGTTTAAGCCATATGACGACGATGATGATAAACTACTAAGTGATGATGAAAAAGAAAATGCTACTCAAGATGTTTACGAGGAGTGACATCCTAATCGTGAAATGGACAAAAAACGTGATAGTATTGCGACTCTTCTGATGCTTCGATGATATCTTATTTAATTTAAAAAAAATTCCATTTAACTTTTTACCTTTGTATGAGATATTGATAATTATCTTTTTGTTTAATTTTTAACAATACTTCAACTTTGTTGAAAATTTAATATTTTATGGTTATTTTTTTTATTCTTTTAAGTTTATATGGTGAAAGTTTTGAATTTTATTATTATTGTACAGTAGAAAATGTAGTTAACATGTAAAAATCCTTTAGGTTCAATTTTTTTTAGAGTGAATAAATAATATGTCATTTTTAGTAATTTAATATCTCAGTAGATTTTGTGAGAGTTTACAACCAGGACTTGGATCCTCTCCTCACCTAAAATGTCCTCACCTTGTCCTAACCTTTTAACAATCCATTGACACCTGTCTTTTAATGAAATCAAAGGCCAGGATTATTCTATTATTATTTTTTTCTCCACACTTCCAAAACACTGTCGTTTAACATCTTCATCTTTGCACAAACTACGCCTTTCTGGTTTCCATACGAAACCAAACAACTCTTTTCTCCCGCAAGAAATTTTTCAGAATCTATAATGGGATTTGAAGATTTGCATTGTAACTAAGAATCCCCAAATCATCACTGGAATTCTTGGTGAGTTTTTTTTTTCCTTCACTGTTTAATCACCAAGGTCAGATTTTGTGTTGTGTTGCTCTACTGTTTTGGCTGTGGGAGATGAAGCTGCTGGTTTTCCGTTTTGTTTTGTTTGGGTTTGTTTTCGTCTGTTGGTCTCTGTTATTGTGGTGCTTGTTTGGTTTATGGTTGCCTCTGTTTTCTTTGTTTTAAGGAGCCTCTGTTTCGCTCATGTTGCTGTTCCTTTGCTCTGCTTTGTTTATGCTGTTTCCTGTGGTATTTTGTGGTCTTTTTGGCATTCTTTGAATAGAATTGCAGTTCAAGAAAAAAAAAAACATTTTGTGTTGTGAAATCTGACAAAGTAAACAAGCTATTCTTATCATGTCTGAAATATATAATTTTTTCCTTATTATGAATAAACAATTGTTGTATTACCTAGTAATTATGTATCATGTCTGATATATATAATTTTTTCCTTCTTATGAATAGACAATTGTTGTATCTTTGCTAATCCTATTCTATTGTTTAATTAATGGTTCTAAAATTGTTCAAGACTCAAAATATACTGGTTGAGATTGATTTTAATATTTACTCTTTCTAGTGTACAAATATGGTTAACTCTGATCCAATGCTTGTCTAGCAAAACATCTCGTGTATTTATTGATTTGTGTAAATGTTTAACTTTGACTATTTTTTCTTTTGTATCAGGTATGCAATTGGCAATTCCAATAGTTTATCTTCAGGTTTTTATTTTTTCTCTCTCTCTCTATATATATAAATTTTTAAATGGCTGGTATTGAAACTACAACTGCGAGTAATTTAGAATGTGTTATTGAGACTACAAACACGAGTAATTTGGAATGTGTGAATGATTTGGAATGGAAGCCTAAATGTGATATGGAGTTTGATTCAGAACAATCAGCTTATGACTTTTACAATATGTATGGTGGAAAAGTGGGCTTTAGCATTAGAAGAGAAGGGTTTGGTAAGAACAGAAGTATGGGTGAACTCACTTCTAGGAAATTTGTTTGCAGTAAGGAGGGTTTTCGGTCAAACGATAAACGAGATATTTTAACTACTAAACCTAGAGCAGAGACTAGGACCGGTTGTAATGCACAATTATGTATCAAGTTAAATAGGGTGAAAAAGAACTTTTTTGTTACTCATTTTGTAGAATTTCATAATCATCCTTTGGTTATACAAAAGTGTACTCATATGATGCCTTCACAAAGAAAAATGGCTAATTCACAGGCAATTGAAGTAGACTTAGTAGAAGAATCTGGGATTTCACTTAAGTCTTCTTATGAGTTATTGGGTAGGCAAGTTGGTGGAAGAGAGTTTCTTGGGTACACAAAACAAGATCAAAAAAACTATATCAGATCGAAGAGACAAATGAAATTGGCATTTGGAGAAGCAGGATGTGTTTTGAAGTATTTCTCTGATCAATCTTTAAAAAACCCATCATTTTTTCAATCAGTGCAGTTAGATAATGAAGAACAAATCACGAACATGTTTTGGGCAGATGCTAGAATGATTATTGATTATGGCCAATTCGGAGATGTTGTAAGTTTTGATACAACTTACAAAATCAACAAAGCAAATAGACCATTTGCGGTGTTTGTTGGCCTTAATCACCATCGAGAAACTGTTATATTTGGGACCGCTTTGATGTATGATGAGACTATTGACTCATTTATATGGCTATTTGAAACATTTTTGAAGGCAATGTCTGGAAAGGCTCCAAAAACTATGTTTACAGATCAAGATGCTGCAATGGCTAGAGCTCTTTCACATGTGATGCCTGACACATACCATAGACTTTGTACATGGCATATAATGCAAAATGCATTAAAACATGTACATGGTGTATTTAGGGGACCCGGCGGAGTGAAAAATGTCTTATCAAAATTTATGAATGAGATTGAAGAACAAAATGAGTTTTTGATGGCTTGGAATAAGATTCTTGATGACTATGATATGCATGAAAACAGTTGGATGAAGAGCATTTTCGCTATAAAAGAGAAATACCACACAACTTAGTGAAAGCTTTAATGCTAGCTTAAAGGATTATTTGAAATCGGATCTTAATATTGCACAGTTCTTTATACACTTTGAGAGGGTAGTGAATGATAAACGCTACAAGGAGTTAGAAGCAGAGTATGACTTGTGTTATAGGTTGGTTGATATAAAAGTTCCTGCTAAAATGTTGACTCAAGCTAGAGAATTTTACACAAAAGCAATATTTGAAGAGTTTCAAGTTCAGTTTTTAGAAGCTATTGAGATGTCCTTGGAGAGTTGTGTTGATGATGATGGAAGCTTATTTCATATAGTTACCAAAGATGAATCTTTTAAGAAGTGGCTTGTGAAAAAAAAGAGTGACAACTTATTATCTTGTAGTTGTAGAATGTTTGAGATGAAGGGAGTCTTATGTAGTCATGTCATCAAAGTTCTCAGAGAAGCCATGAATGTTAAAGACATTCCTGATCAATATATATTAAAAAGATGGACAAAATAAGCCAGAGCTGAATGTGTGCAAGACATGCATGGACATGAGATTCAAGCAGACCATAAGTTGCAACAAACATATCAGTATAGGTCTTTGTGTTCTATTTTCACTCGGATATCTAGCAGGGCTTCTGAAAGTCAAAAAGCATATAATTTAGCACATGAGCATGCAAGTAACTTGGCAAGATTAGTAGAAGATATTTTACGTTTAGAAATTGCTGGTAATGTTCTTAAGACAGGTCATGAATCTGAAGATGTCAACCTCGAAGTGAATTCCATTCAAGATTCCAATCTTATGAAAGCAAAGGGGCTAAAAAAGAAAGGGTCAAGTCGCGGACGACGCAGAATAAAGAGTAGTTTGGAGAAGGCCTTGGCTAAAAGGAAGAAATCATCTAAATCTTTGACACACTCTCAAACATTTGAGGTAATATTCTTTTATGATTATGCTAATTTATATATATGTTTTAATTATACTAATTTAATAGTTATTCCGTAATAATTTTCAAATTTTAACTATGTACAGACATCTACCCACTTGCTTCCTATGATTAGTAATGGTCTAAATCCATCAATGGTCTATGCACCTCATTCGGTAAGTATTTTACGTTTTTTATTTTTTATTTCATTCAAAGTTTAGGTTTTAACTTTAATTATTGTTCATTATATTTGTATTTGTTTTGTTACAGCCCACGGTACAACTACAAGCTTATAATATGCATAATCTATTCTCATGGACCCCGAATGAACAAGATCATACAATGAAGTTGCAAGAATTGACTCCTAATGAACAAGCTCAAACAATGAAGCAACAAGAATTGGTTCAACAAAATGAAGCTACCGCTTCATTGGTATTCAAAGATTCTCAAGCTTCTACATGTTTTTCTTCTCAAGCTTCTACAAGTTTTTCTTTGATTTAATTTGGTGTTGAACTTTGTTGGAATTCTACAAGTTTTCTTTAATTTAATTCGATGTTGAACGTTGTTGGATACTGAAGCTTTTGTCTTCTTCTGCTTATATTCTGGTTGTGGTGTCAGGTGTCTTTTGTTTTTGGGGTGTCCGTTTGCTAGATGGCTGTTTTTTTTTTTTGCTCTGTTTTTGCTTTATATCTTTTTCTTGTCATCAGTAAGAGATATTGATGTTTTTAAAAACATAATCACGGATTTATTTAAGGAAACAAGATAAAGAGCAAAAGAAACATTAAAAAGGAAATAAGAGATACTGTTGTTTTTACAAACATAATCACAGATTAATCAAGTACTTAAAACTTTTTCTTATAAAATGTTAATCAAGTACTTTTTAGTACCAAAGCATGAATACAATCATTGAACCAGCCAGATTCCAACCTATAAAAATGGTTGCTTATAGACACATGCTTACAACCATTCTAGTAAAAAACATTTATAGGGAAAAATATGTTTTTACCCAGGTATTTCTTTTCTATAATCAAAAGTCAATGTACATCTTACCTAGTTCAAGATCAATACCACTAAAAACTTAAAGAGATTGTTGGTCTCGAAAGATTTCAAACCTATATCCTCCTCCTGAAACTAAAATCACAAAGAATAATCTACATGGGAGCTAATCCACTGATAATCATCCCACATTTCGACTGCGATAGAGTCCCGGAACTATAAAGTAAGATCTAGTTGATCCAATTGAAAGCTGATGTCCAGACCTGGGTAGCATCATGCATCAGTGGTTGTTCCACCTCTAATGGAGCCATGGACTCGTCCATTTGGAATGGATTACTGGCACCAACATAAAGTGGAGATGTGAGAAAGAAATAGATTCAAATTAAAATCAATCTTTTGAGAGATTGATGAGAGAAATTTTCCCAATAGTCGATTGAGAGGAGATGTTCTGCTAGCTAACTAGGGATTGAAACAGGGGTTAACAAATAGGGGGTTTTTGGATGATGTAAAACAACGGATTCAACCTTTCGAGAGATTGAAGAGAGAAAGAAATAGATTCAAATTAAAATCAATCTTTCGAGAGATTGATGAGAGTTGAGAGGAGATGTGCTGCTAACCAGCTAGGGATTGAAACGGGAAGATGTAATTTGGGGGTTTTTAGAAGATGTTAAACGACAGTGTTTTGGAAGTGTGGAGAAAAAAATAATAATAGAATAATCCTGGCCTTTGATTTCATTAAAAGACAGGTGTCAATGGATTGTTAGAAGGTTAGGACAAGGTGAGGACATTTTAGGTGAGGAGAGGATCCAAGTCCTTACAACCAAACGGTTTACTGCTATAAAAGTGCTTTTGTAATTACAAACCAAACAACTATATTTTTTTTTTTTCAAAAACTCTATTTCATTTAGATCTACTCTAAATAAACCTTTTACGAGTAAAACATACCGTAAAAATAGTCCAATCTCAGTACCATCCCGTCAAACAAACACAGCCTTAAAGGAAGCTTGACCAATCAAAAAAGTTTTGAAAGCCGACACCTAGAGAATCGTACGTAGCTTATCCGTCCCATTCCATGGCCACCACCGCAATCGCAACCGCAACAACAACGCCACCAGTCCTCCACCAGCTGATAAGCCTAGACACCTCTCTATCTCAGTCGCTCCACACTCGGTTCAACCCCTTCATTCCTGGCCACTTGCTCCTCCTCCTTGAATACTCCGCCGACTTTCGTCTCTTCTTCCCCGTCTCCCTCTCTCTCTATTTCGCGCCTTTCCGTCGCTCTTTTGCGATCCCATTCATCGCTGGCCTCCTCATCGACCTCCTCTTCATCGGCCTCGTCAAATCCATTTTCCGCCGATCTCGCCCTCATTACAACCCCAATATGATCCCTGCCGTCTCCGTTGACCACTTTTCTTTCCCCAGTGGCCACGCCTCTCGCGTTTTCTTCATCGCCGCTTTTGCTTCCTTCTTCGCTGTTTTCGAATCTACGAGTTGGTTTCTCTTATTTGTCTGGACCTGGGCTCTGCTGACTTCGGTTTCTAGAGTTTTCCTCGGAAGACATTTTGTCCTCGATGTTTTAGCTGGAGCGTGTCTTGGCGTGCTTGAAGCTCTGTTTGTCTTTCGCTTTTTGAGGTTAAGTATAGTGGCAGTTTCTTTTCATAAAATTTGAATAGTGCCATGCCATTGACAACATTTATATGAATTACGCTTGTGATTCGATTGTTGTAAATTGTAATTCTTGATCATGAATGAATCAATGATTGTCTTAAAATCTTAAATTACAGTTTTTGTATTTTGTTCATTTGAGTTGGCATTTTGTTACAAATATTAGTCTAAGGTCACTGATTGTTTAGTATGGCTGGTTGGTTCTACCTAAGCTTTGCTTTTATAGAAACTAGGGAGGTTCTTGTGATAAATGTGAAGAATATATGTCTGCATTGTTATTGTGAAATGGAGTGGTTAGGGTGAGGCTAGGTTTTTAGCTTTTAGGTTAAAGTTTATTGATTAAAAGAGAGAAGTCTTATGCACCTTTAAATGAATTATGAGCTGTGATTGATCACTAAAGGATGCTATGGATGAGTATACAGGCCCTTTGATTATAATTGGTCATTTAAGGAATTGAATTTACTATTTTTCTGGTCTCAAGGAATAAGGTATGTCTACTTTCTAAACATGCTTCACGCTACGTGCTAAATCATTTTCAATGTCTTACTTTGATTTCTATAAAACTAGTTTTGCCCAAAAGCTAGTTATATATTTTGTTAGGATTTGGAGATAGCTAAAGCAGAATGAACAGAACGAAAACAAGAAATTTGTAGAGAAATGATATTTAGAGAACAGGGAGCTTAGTATGTCCTTTACAATAGCTTTAGTATGTGAACTTCTATATTTCAGATTATCTAATTTACAAGTAGTGAAGCCTATTTATAGGCTTACTATGTCAGCTAACATCATGTGAAGTGCCAAAGTCGGTTACAATTAAATATACTTTGAAGTTTCTAGCAACTTAGATTTTATACATTAAAAACTACTTCAAATGGCTTTAATTAATTGCCTAAGTACCTACTTGATTCATCTAGAACTTTGCTTGGGTTGCTTCTAGAGTGTGCTACACCGATTTCAACACTACTCCTTATGCACATTCTGGTGACTCCTATCAAGCTCCAAAGTAGTTCGAATCTTGCTCTTGGCAATGTTTTAGTAAAAATGTTTGCTAATTGTTCTTCAGTCTTGCAATACTCGAGATCTATTTCTTTGTTTGCTTCAACTTCTCTCAGGAAGTGATATTTGATTGCGATGTGTTTTGTTTGGCATTCCAATTGCAGATTTGCGATGCTATCGCAGAGGATCTTTGTAGCTTAATTATATTTTTCTCCCATGTCTTTGAATATTCTTATCAACCATAAAGCTTGACTAGCAGTAGTAGATGCTGTGACATCTTCTGCTTCTGCTAATGATTGCACTACACTGTTTGAAAACAGACAGTGTTTTCTTCAGTTTGAGAACTGTCTTCTTTTATTGGGATATTGAACACCTGAGGTTGCTCTACATGTCTTCTTCAAGGTACCCATTCAGAAATGCTACTTCACATCTAGTTGATGGATCATGGATCTACAATTTCTTTTGAGCCGTGAGTGCAACAATAGCTCTAATTGTGTCCAATCAAGCAACAATAACAAACGTTTCATTGTTGTTGACTCCATATTGCAGTGAGTTTCTTTTCGCGACTAACCCTACCTTATGTTTCTATATGGAACCATCATAGTTGAACTTTGTCTTTCTTTTAAAAATTATTTTGGCGTCCATTCTTTATAAAGAAAAATCATCAAAACTGGATATAGCAAATGCTTCCATAGAGATTTCATTCTCTAAAGTTTGTTAGTACTAGTTCTTTTATTAATTTTGCAGCACAAAAAAAAAATCAACTCTAGATTCAGTCTCACAAGGATTTCAACACACACACTTTTTGTTGGTTTTGCTACATTAAAGGAAACACTATTAACATGATAACATCTTAATTTTAGATTCTTTTACTTGACTTCTGAATTCTGATTAGTGTTGTAACATGTTAATTTGTTCTACGTTTATAATTTACTTGTTTACTTTGTCATCATCACATTACAAATATTTCTTTGGTATACTTTGATATTTCTCATGTCTAGGTAAATTGATTACTATTATTTTATCTTATATCACTTGATAGATTATATGGGTTAAATGTCCAGAATTGATCTTTGATTTTAGTGACATGCTTCCCCTTGTGGACAGGTTATATATTAATCCAAGTTAAGCTTATTTATGCCATATACCAGTTTAACGCACATGATGATAAGTTTGACATGCAAACATGCATTTGAAGAAGGAATATGATGTCGTTCCTTGAAGAATGACCATTTAATCTGGTATGTGTTTTGTAGAAGAATAATATATATTGTTGCTTGAGAAGAAGTCACTCATCCCTAGGATTATCAGCTCAATTCATTACATGAATATTATCCTTATATATATATATATATATATAAAAATTTTCCATTGAGGACTTTTTATAATGCATACTTAATACTTTAAACACCTTTGGTGAAATTTAATGGAACTTATTGAATCATGATTTGATTTTTTGTATGGATGTTAAAAAGAATGAAATACATTTGTGGAAAAAAATTGAAAAATTTTCAGGTACAAGAACTAATTTTTTCCGACTTTTTTTGAAGATATAACATTTAAAAATAAGGAAATATCAGAAAAAATAGTTCTTGAATCCAAAAAAATTTCAAATTTCTACCAAATGTGTATTTTAATTTTCTTAGGATGCATACAAAAAATCTCATCCAAAAACATTCAATTGCATGCAATTTCATCAAAGATACTCATTGTATTAAATTAAGGGGGTGCTGATAGGATAAGTTCCCTATATATATATATAAGCTCATCCTCTTATCCTAGCTTTGGGCTTAGTTTGTTCTAGTCCAAAGTCCAATGTAATAAAAAATTGAATTTCCAAATACTTTCACCATGAAGAGAGTTGTGAAAACCATTTGTAATTTGCTTCGATGCACTATATTCATGTTTTAGTTTCTTTAGTTCATTGTTGCATTAAAGTTGGTTGTCTAACAGTCTTTTAAATTGAAGAGGATGCCACTTAGCTCAGCAACATTGAATTAGAATCTATACATATTGGGATATTAGTCCAAATGAATTGCTGACTTTTGGGAAATGGCACTAATTCATCAGCTGTTGTTTCCACCTGGATTAGTAGGATCTTTTAATCTCTATTTCCTAGGCATTGTTGCCCTGTCCAGTAGCTGAAGCTCCTTATTTTCTTATCCAGTCGAGATGCTTTCATCAGTGTTTTGATCTATTGATTTTTCTGTAGAGTTTAGAATTTTCTTGAGTTCTAACAGTACCATCCTTATTTTTTTTTTTTTTTTTCAATTCCTTGTATATGCTTCTGTCAGAGAGTATTCTATCTCTGTGATGATAAAGGCTTCACAGCATGTATGGGGTCTTTAAACACTATTTATTTTTTTATATTTTTTTTACCAAGAGTAAACTAGAGTAAATTGGCAATTTGTCGTGCTCTCCTCAATCTACCGTCACTTAGATGAGATCAATTGACTTATTACCAATTTACCATGCTTCGGGTGCAGATTATCTTTAAATGGATCAAATGTTTGAATGTTTCAAGTAAGGAAATTTTAAAAGCAGAGTTGTTGAAGGTCTGTAGCATCTCTACTAATATAGAGCAAGTGCATTTTCTCATGCCAAAACACCCTTTCTTGCCATGTCAAATTACTGTAGGTGTAGGTGTATATGCCAGTTGCATTACAATTATTATGGAACGTTCAGGGGCCGCTATGGAGGCCTTTTAATCTTATAAAGCTAGACGTGGCAAAATTTACAACCCTCTTCTGATGTCCTCAAAAAGCTTGCAGTCTGCCGCTGACATAGGATTTTCACCACATTATAAAGGTTGTAACTTGTAATTGGCTTTTAGGTGGTGAGAATGATTGTTGATAGTGGAAGTGGAAAACAAATGTTGTTGGACAATTACTGTGATGAAAAATTAGGTTGACTAGAGATGTGCAAAAGTCCTTTTTACTTTTTATTCTTCTATAAAATCTCCCATAAGTCGATTACTGTACTTATGCTATGCTTCTAAGTGAAAATTTTGTGGACCAAATTTGTAAAAAGAATAAAATGGAAAGTTGTTAGCCCAATCATTCATCTAATATCTACTTCATCTAATATCTACTTTATTCACGATAAGTTTTATCCGATAAGCTTGTGTTTTTGATAAGACTGATTGATTGCGACATTATAAACTGGATTGATTAGTGCTGACAATGATTGTAAGATGTTGCTAGTTGTATCCTTGCTGTTGTATTATGATGGTAAAGTAGAACATACCTAGCTAGAAAGAGGTTTGGTGCCTCTTCTAATTCCTTGACTTTGGGGCACACACAAATTTGGATTTGGTGCGTCTAACATGATTCCTGACTTGTTTTGATGTCGATTTCTAATTGTTTGCTTCCGAAATAGAGTTGTGTATACATTTTTATTAAAGGTGAAAACTTTGCTTTATGTTAAGATCATGTTTTTTCTGTCTAAACTGAGTTGCAATAATGTTTTCCTGTAGAAACTGATGATGGGTTGTGTCTTTAATTCTAGTTGGATGTAACTGTCTGCTTTATATGTTTATAGGGTCCTACCGTGGAAATTAAACTTTGAATTTGTGGTTGGTTCTTAAGCCGTGTTTATGTTGGATCTTTTTGGCTGGTCCCATTTTGAATAGATACAGCAGAGCTTTTGGCAATGCCAGTGTAATAGGAGCTTGTTAATTTGCAACACTGTTTCATATTTAACACTTATTAGGTTTAGGATCCACGTTTTTTTTTTTTTTTTTTTTTTTGGGATCTCGACTCTGTAACGTTATAAAGTCACTTTGTGTTATAGGGTTGAGATCTCGTTGCATATTTGTTTTTTCTAACTTCAGTTATACCATCTTAGTTTGAAACTGGAAAAGCCGGATTTCTTGAAAAATCTAGACCAATCTTCCTTGTTCTCAACAGGAAGGGACAATCATTCAAGCCTAGTGAGATTGTGCATGTGTTGATGTCTCATTGGTTTGAAAATAGATTTAAGACAAAGTAGAATAATAAACAAATTACCAGTTGTCAGCAAGTGTCTTGTATCATCATCTTTAGCACTCTTCTTATATTGCAAAAGAAATCTAATTATTTTCAATTGATTCTTGGAACAAAGCACATAGTGTTCTTGGTCATAGTGGTCCAGTTTAATGTACAAGACTTGGGTACTGTTTTAACTTTTGAGTTTGTTCTGATGTTAAAATTATAGATTCTGAAACGTTATTGCTGAGCTCATGGTCCAGTTTTATTATCATCATCTTGTGATTCTGTGAAAACATGTGAGTGAGTCTCTCTAACTTGGTTCTGCAGAAAAAAAACAACAGTTTTTTTTTTATTTTTTTTGGGACGATATGTGTGTGGCAGTGGATATCTTGTTGAGCTAAGAAAAGAAAAAAAAAAGAGAGAAGGGTATCTTTCTCTTTTTCCAAAGAATTAGGACCACAGGAGTCAAATTGGATTTTGGGTGGAAGAGACTTGGTGGATTCACACACATTTACATCTCTATATTTTTGGATTTTAGCAGCAGTTGATCATCATTTCTGGCACAAGCAGAGAACCTGGGCAGAGAGATTCAACAGAGAGGGAAAAAAAGCCCCACTCTCGCTATCATAAACGAAGCATTGCATTTTGTTTTCTAGATAGATTGATGGGTCTACATTCGCTTGCTTCTTAAGTTATTTTGTTTAACAAAGCCAAACTATTTGGTGCGTGAATTATTATTATTATTGAACCGAAATGTTTAATCATCTGACCCACTTGGGGGGAGGGGGGGCAGATTTAAAAGAAATCAAATTACATGCATGTGGCCTATGAAGATTTCCATCGAGCAGGTGTATTTTTTGTTTTGACCAACCTAGTGTTTAATTTTCCTTTGAGTTCATCCCTGACAACAGAAAATTATGATTACTGCCACTTGGAGAGTTTTTTACTGCAATCATTCCTCTCTATTTCACTTCTTCTGCTTTTTAAGCTCAATCAACCCTTTTTCGTCAGCCAAATTAATTGATCGGGAAATAAAAATTCACTAAGAAAATTATAAAGCCATTCAAATCGGATTTTTCATATAGAATTTAGCAACCGATAATTATTATATATAAATATATTTTAGGGGCGAAACCAGAAATATTTTTCAAGATTGGCTGTTATGAAATATATATATATATATATATATATATATATATATATTGACAAAGGTATGTCTCGACTGTACGAGAGAAATTTCATTAATTAAAAAAACATACGTATAGTTGAAATTGACAAATTAATAACAATTTTTTTAAACAACTATTTATTTTAAAATCTAAAATTAACTGATAAGGGGTTGAATGGTTTTTTTATTTTTTTAAATTTTTTCTTTTTATTATTAATAAAGAGTAATTGAGTTTGAATTAAACATGGAAATACTTAGAGAATGTTTGGGAGAGCTTCTCAAATAAATCTTTTTGCAGTAGATCTTTCAAAGGTAGAGCTTTTAAATGAAAGTCGTTGGTCGTTTGGTTGTCAATTAAAAAAGAGCTTTTTTAATGAGAGAATTATCAAAATACTCTAGTAAATATTAAATGATAGGGTTAGATTGGAGATTTTAGTGTTATTAAAAAAACTCCAAAAGATCTATTTGAAAAAGCTTTAAATTTAGGTTTCTCCAAGTAGACGTAAAACAATTTTTTTAATTATCTAAAAGCTCTATTGAGTGACAACCAAACGATACAAAAAAAATTGAAAAGAGCTTTTTTAATTAAATAAGCTCTTTTAACCAGTAGACAAGCTCTCCCAAACGGACACTTACATATACAAAAGAGGAAAAAAAAGAAACTTGATAATCTTAAATTATGGGTACTAACTAGTAGAATTTTAATTCTTTAAGAGATAATATATATATAATATTTGAAAACAATAATATATATTAATTTTTTTTTTATTTACCTGGACAAGGGTTATGAGCCACAGCCCAATACTCTATAATGTCCATTCTAATATTTTATTTTTTAATAAATAAAATGTAATTTTTAATAATTTTTAAAAAAAAAAAAAAATTCAAATGCTTGGCAAGGCTGTTTCCGCCCTTGAATATATTTGCATGCTTGTTATAGAAGACAAATCAAAAACAGTGGTTGCTTAGTTCCACGTGATAGCATTTTTGAATAGCAAACAATTAAGATTTTTCCTTTCACACTAATCTAAAGCTAGGTAGGTAGACATTTAGTTTCAAAGAAGTCAGTACCCTTTCTTGCCTTTTCACACACGATATTTTCACTCAATAATTGTCATCTATACATCATTATGTCAATGACCTTTTATTTCTTCAAAAAGCTTAAAGAAAAAAAAAAAACTCTTAACTGTGTAAAATAATGTATCCAGCACGGTGAATTTGAAGGTTTTATTTTTTACAATTTTTATTTTTCTTTGGTAGTAACTAGAAATGTAATACTGTTTTTCTAATTCTAAGAATTTTCTACAGTTGTCCTCGTTAAGCTGTGATTGGTGTTTATTTTGAGAGGAACTATATATATTACAAGAGTAATGCTACATTGTCCAAATTTGGTGTCCAAATCCGGTGCCCAAATGATATGGCAATACTGTAGACAATTTATTTAAATCATGCAAATCTAATACATTTTAAATGAATGGTCTACTATGTTGCCACATCATTTGGGCACCGGATTTGGACACCAAATTTGGGCAATGTACCATTACTCATATTACAAATGTATTAAAAACTTATAATAATAAAGTTTATAAGTGCCTAATTAACGATACACACTACACTAATAAAGATATTATCTCACCTTCTACATGTTAGTTAAATTATTAAATTGACACTTCAATTGATGAGGTAACATGGGTATTCCATCTAATGTAGTAATTTATATATAGATTAAGTACTTGATACCTCTTAAGATAATTTTATATGGTTTCAAAGAGCATCTAATTACTTGAATAATTTTTTTTTATTTTTGTTATTTTTTTTTTATTTTGCCTTTTCCAAGTTCTCTTTACAGATCATATTTGCAGTGTACCATATATGAAGCGATAGAAAGGAAAGTCGGTCGACACTCGACAGTCAAAAACATATGGCGTGTACATGAAGCTTCTTCAAGTTAATAAAGAAAAAGAAAAAATATCCCTTGGCTTAGATATATTTATTACAGTGCACATGAAGCTACTAGACAGACTTGAAGTTGAAGAAAAACAAACCCCTTCAAGTGATGATCTCTCACAAACAAGAAAATCGGATCCGATATCTTATATCTAACTAGTGTACGTGAAGAAAGCAGGGAACCACCAGAATGGGCCGGTGATGGTGGTATGGGCAGGCACATGCTGTGCTGGCGAGAGGCACAATTTTTATTTGATATCAATTATGATTTATGATATACAAATTATTATTATTATTGTTGTTGTTTTTAAGTGATAGCTGGCTGAGGGAGGGAGCATACACTACAAGTATTTGCTCCATGCATACAAGACATGAGGAGCCCTAGCTCGGAGGGGCCGGTTGGTAGTGCTTGAATGAGTTGTTTCCCAACTCGATTTTTTTGTTATCTCCATTTCCAATTTTTATTTCAATATATGTTTAGTACTTTCCAAACATGGATTTGATTGCTTTCTTTTCTACCTCAAGACTCAAGACCCACCTAATTCATCAATAAAAACATGGATTATTTTTCGATCCATTATTTTCATTGTTTTCAAATATATACATTCATCATATTCAAAGTTATTACTTTGGATACCTTCATGATTTTCTTCCTCCAACGAAATGATATATAGGTACCCTATTAAAGCAAAAAAAGTTGATGAGACGTCAATCAAACAAAATTGTTAAGGTCAATTATGACGATGAAGTTTCCAAATATCTGCTTTGATATTGGTAATTATTAGGTAAACTGTTTTTGAATTTTTTTTATTTTTTTCTACTATCAAAAATATTATTCAAGCTGGAATTGGTCAAGAACGTGTAATCCTCTGAAGCTCGGCTCTCTCTAGCTATAGTTTTTTCTATAATTCATCAGCACATGCATGCACTGACACAAACATTGATATTGAGTGAGAGGCCATGATCGAGCCAGCATTACATAAACTATAAAGTTCAAGCTATATTCCATGGCCGGCATAAACCACCAAGCTATATTCCATGGCCGGCATAAACCACCCACAATCAATCTACCAAGGACATGCGTGCAAGCAAGATCGAATGTGTTTACATATATAAAAACAGCAACCAAAAAGTAAATATTGCAGAATTACATTAACCATTCTAAAAGTAGATCATACATATGGTATATATATATATATATATATATATATATATATATATACTACAACAGCAAACCCACATGACTGATCGATGTACTAAAATTTTATTTTTCTATGCTCCTTTGTCTCCTGTCATGACTGATGATCGATCATGATCATCACTTGCTACCATCATTAGACTCCCAACATGCCATGCATAAAGCTTATATATTCTGCATTCATGCATTAAAAAAATAAATAAATAAACAATTTATAGACTGCATCTCTCCACTCCCCCATATAACTTGGAAATGATGCTCTCCACTACTTCTTTTCTTTGCCTCCAAATGAACAAACAAAAGCTATACTCATTACTAATTTACTATATATCTACTTTTTAAAAGGTAAATTAAAAAAAATAAAAAATAAAGGAACTTTTTCTTAATGCTAATAAGTATAGTTATAATCAGCTACCAATTTTTTTATCAAGAAACCATTCCTTAAAATTAACAACTGTGTTATCCGATGGTGACAGACTTACAGAAACCGTTGATTTATATATCAATCCATGAGGATGTAGTTCAATTATTGCTGTAATGGATCAACTACATGACCTATTTTAAATTAGGAATTTATTGTTTGGTATCTTCGAGATTGATTTTGGAGTAAAATTAAACTAGTTAAATGATGTTAAATCTGTCACTTGATGATGATAAATTAAATACATGTTGCATGCCATGTACGTTTCACACAACAAGCCAAAATGTGTGTGAGATATATGAGTCTAGATCTAATATAAATATTTGATCTCCAATAAGTAAAAGAAAATGAAAATTCCACTTTCTACTCAATTATGTACTAAATGACATAATTAATTAACTAAAACATTAATTAACTCATTATTACTTGCAAGTATACAAAAGAGAGTCATGTCAAACAACAACAAAAAAAGAAAAGAAAAAAGAGAGTCAATAGCCAAGTTTTAAGGCGTCCCGCTCTCCCTTTGGCCTTTACACATGCCCACGTGGACGGTGGATCCCTCCACCAACACCATCATCACCTTCTTCAAAGTCTCTAATGGATTCTTCAAAGTTCAAACAAACACTATTAGATAATTATAATATGCCATCAAAAAGAATGCAAGAAAAAGGACTAATTTACAATGTTCGAAGTATATATAATTTTATTTTTTTTGAAACACACAGTATATATAATTATTAATTGGTTTTAAAGGAAGAATTTTGTACTTTGCATGATATATACGAGACAAGTGAGAGAATTTTTGGGTACTTTTAAAAAAATTATTTTATTTGATTGTGAAGTAAAGTGAGATTTAGTGTCTGGTTTGTGTGGCACTTAGAGCTATATATATAAGTTAGCCTTTTTAATAAGATGAGATGGGGACTTGTGATTGGGACTATCTTAATGGTGGTGTAGATATATGGGGGCATGGGGCCACTAGTTTTTGTAATGGGAAATTAGCAACACATGGATAGGAGATAACACACATAATTTTGGTCTCACAAAGACCTGACACCATTATTTTTTTTTTTTAGGGTTTTGTGAGTTTGATTTGATTTGATTTCTCTTTCTCCCCCACATAACCATTAATTTCATGATATTTTTTAAAAACATTCAAGTCCATGCATTGCATGATTTGATATTCTCATTCACTTGTCTTCTTGTTTTAATTCACTACCCATCTTCGATCTCATCTTGCTAACCCACTCCGTTTGATCAGATACTTTTAATTATATATTCAAATTATATATCTTATAATATATATATATATATATATATATATATGTCTTTCTTGTCAATTTTGGTCTGTATCTATAAAATTATCTTAGTGTGATGAATTTTCAATTGTATAGCTTCTCTAACGACAAAGACAATAACACTTTATAGGTACGGGTCTTAAATTTAAATAACTTGAAGCAATTTCATTTATATATAATAATAAAAACACACGAAATTTTTCAAAGATTCCTCCAGTGAGAAACAATTTAAATTAAATGTAAAATATATCCTTATATATATATATATATATATATATATATATATATATAAAAGAAAACAAACACAGAACACACTACACAGCAGAGCAACAAATAAAAGGACTAGAGTCCAACCACAGTCGCTCCTTAACGAAGGAAAAAGCTAACAGCGCAAGCTTAAGAGCCAAGGAATATCCAGATTTGGAAACTGCTAAACACTTACTAATGCCTACATTCACAATGAAATTAGATTCCCCTACAAGAGGGATGGAATCGTTGAGGATGGATACCACTGAGGGAGAGACAACCTCTGCATATCCTACTTTTAGATTATAGAATTGAGCGAGCAAAAGGCCTTCCCTAAGAGCAATCAACTCACCAACTTCAGCATTGAAATTACCTGGCAGCTGATTGTTGCGAGCAGTTAAGACCAGTCCCTTATCATCTCTAATTGCAACTCCCACACCAATAGACATGCCATTCTTGCGAAGTGCAGTAGCCATATTAAATTTAAGTCGGCCAGGTGGAGGGGCCAACCAATCGGGACAAGACCAAGACACAACTGATCGAGGAGAGCTGGGAAGAGAGAGCACTCTTGGATTTCTGAAATTCTGACAAGAGAGACAATGCACCAGAAACCACCAGCTCTGGAGGTTTACCTTTACCACTGTTGTAGAGATAATTTCTATTATCCCATATTGCCCAGGCTATCATACAAAAGCTGCCCAGGTCCTCGACAATAAGGTGGGAAGAGGCATTCATAAACACCTCTAGAGCTAGGAGATGATTCATAGCTTTAAAGGGACAAACAAAATCAGCAAATCTCCAACATTTTTTAGCCTCTTTACACTAGAAAATTGCATGGGTTGAGGATTCAATAGGGGCTGAACATCTGTTACACCTAGGAGAGTCCATAACATTTCTTTTCCAGAGATTCTCTAAAGAAGGAAAGGCATTCCAACAAGCACGCCAAACAAAGATTTTTACTTTTAGAGGCAACTTAAGGCTCCACATAATTTTCCACCACCGTTGAGACAGAGCAGAATTGGAGACAGAGGCACTAACCTTTTGCGAGAGAGCTAGGCGATAGCCACTTTGAACAGAGTACACACCAAATTTTTCAAAATGTCAAGCAAGATAATCTTCACCATCTATCCAACTAACCGGAATGGAGAGAATGATTTCCTTATCACCAGGCAACAGAAAACTATTTAACTTGTCAATGTTCCACCAACGGCGATTTCGATCAAGGAGGTCAGTCACAAGGAGATCAGACTCAAGGTCAGGCGTGATTGTCTTAAAGGTACTGGGACGTGGAATCCAACGATCTTTGTAGACTCTAATCTTATTTCCATCCCCAACCACCCATCTAAGGCCTTTCGAGAGTAAGGATCTCCCCCACAAAATACTTCTCCAATTATGAGAGCTTCCATTCTTAGCTGACACCTGTAAAAACTCTTCATTCTTGAAATATTTCGTCTTCAAAAGCTATGCAACCAAGGAACCAGGATTTTTCAAAATCCTCCAGGCTTTCTTGGCTAGAAGGGATTGTTTAAAAGATAAGTGGTCTTTAAAATTCAACCCACCTTGGCTTTTAGGTTGACAGAGCGTTACCCATTTAACTTAGCTGATCTTCCTTTTTCCCTCTTTGGATCCCCACCAGAATTTGGAGAACATTGCACTTAAATCCTTATATAGACCCACCAGAAGTTGGAAAATGCTCATAGCATAGTTCGGAATTGCTTGTGCCACTGCTCTTATCAGAACCTCCTTCCCGCCAAAAGAAAAATAACTATCCTTCTAGCCTCTAAGTTTCTTCTAAACCCTTTCCTTAATATCATTAAACATTAGTCTTTTATTTCTACCCACCATAGTAGAAGTCAACGTAAATCTATGTATATTCGTAATTTTTTTTTAATTAAAAAAACAGAGAAATATCTTATCCGACTAAAAAAATCATTTTTAGTCTTGATAGAACTATTATCTCATTTAAGTGTAAAAAAAGCTTATCCGTTCATTTTCACAAACTTTATACGTGCAATTATATATATATATATATATATATATATATATATATATATATATATATATTCTTTTCTTATCTTTTTAAGAGTATTAGTCAGTAAAGTCTTAAATTTGTTGATTGATGATTTGATGTTATATGGAATAATTAAAGCATATTTCAATCTCTTCTTTTGAAATCCTTAATCCGTACTTATATATATATATATAAATCAACTATTTCAAATATGGTAAAGATTAAGGATCTTGAAAAGAAGAGATTGAAATATACTTTGATTGTCCAATGTAACATCAATCCAACACCACCACCAATGACAAGTCAACAAATTTAAGACTTTGTTAACTAAAACTCTCAAAAAAATAAGAAAATTATATATATATATATATATATATATATAGTTTCGTTCTCGTACGGACGTCCTAATATAACTTCATGAGGATATTGAATGTAGGCCACTAGTTTTGACAAGTGCATACACACTTGAGTCAAAGCATGTAAAACTAGTGACTCACATTCAATATACTCATGAAATTATATCAAGACATCTTCATTTGAAAATTTATATATATATATATATATATATATATATATATAATATACATATAAATGTTCAAGTCAGTTTGCATTGATGTAAATATATGATGACATTGAATGTGAGCCACTCATTTTCTATGTTTTGACTTGGGTCCCGTTTGATTTTTTGTCTGAAGACTGAACAGTGCTGAATGTTACTGAAGACTGAATAGTGACTGAAAACTGAAAACTGAAAACTGAAAAACATGTTTGTTTTTTTTCATTGAAAACTGAATATAAGTGATAAGTTGTTTGTTTTTTTAAGTTATAAATATCTGAAAATAAATACTTTTACATCTATACCCTTCTAACTATTATTTGTTATATATTTACATTTTAATATATTAAGGACAACTCTAACATGCAAATTAATTATAAAATAAATTTATTTAAATTTATATTATTCTGGATTGGTTGGTTTGTGGACAGGTTGGTTTTTTTTTTTTTTTTTTGGTTCTAAATTGAATATCATTATCAATGAATAACAACATGATTAATTTCTCATTGTAATGGTTACTTTTGTTGATTTACATCCACCAATAATGTTCAATGAGACAAACCATAATATATATATATATATATATACAAAATATATCAGAATTTATTAATAGAAAAATGCCCAATTGAAGCTGGCCAGGATACAACACACTGCGCCACAACAAACAAAACACCCAAGCCAAAAGTAGAACCGAAACAGAGCAGCAAACGTAATACATCAATTGATGGTTATATATATAACTCTTTTTTTTTCTTACGAAAATTAACATCTCAAAACCCAAATAAATAAAAAACTCATAACAAAATCTGTCTAAAATAAAATTAATAAAACTAATTATGAAATTATAGAAAAAGAAAGAAAGAGTACTGACCGGAATATGCTAGGAAAATTTGTCTTCAGTTGTTTGTGTTTTGAAGCAACTAGGTTTTCTGATGTTAAAGTTCTTTACGGTGAGAAGAAGAAAAAAATATAAATACAATTAAGGCTTTAACAGAAGACAAAATTGGAAATAGATTAAATTAGTGAGGATAGTTTTGGAAGTAAAACTTTGCATTGAATTCTCCTGGATTTGTGTTAAGTGAAAAGTGAAAAAATTTCACTTTTCAAAACAAGTGGTTTTAGGTGTCCATTAAATGATTTTACCACTTAAAAAATCAAACAAAATAACTGAATATAACACATTAAGTATCATTCAGTGTTAAGTGGAAAAATCAAACAGGGCCTTAGTGTGTATACACTTATCAAAACTTCTCCATAATGAGTAACTCACATTCAATATCTTTATATATTTATATTGGTGCGTACTGATATGAACGGGACCGTATATAATAATAATAATAATAATAATAATAATGACTTTTCAATGTGAAAATATGAACGCAGAGGTCCCCACTACATAGTCATGATTTTCTTTGGTGTCAACTTCTCTCTTTCTAGTTCCATACAATAATATATCTTAGAATTTTTAATCAAATATTCAAATTGAACAGGATTAATATTGATTAACGATCTTGATTAGGTTAGGCAAGCTAGCTAGCTTGACAGACCAAAATGATTGAAGTAGCAGATTGTGAGTCAGCCAGTCATGTCAGGCCTGATCAGCATATATATATATATATATATATAGATTGTTGTTGTTGTTCGCTACTGACAAAAGAGACATATATTGATAGATAGCAAACTCTACCTGGCCGACACTCTGCTGTTAATTAACAAAACCACTGTTTTCTATTAAGTGCTTTTTAACATGTTTGGACTTCAAATTCTCTGCTTAATTTATTAAAAAATAGAAAAGAAAAAAGAAACCCTTATTAGTTTTGTTGTCAATTCCTGGTTAATTATTTCCTTTTTCATGTCTCGAGAGTGATAGCTACTGTAACTTTCACCGGTAAAAGTTGACAAAATTAAGCTTGACCAAATCAAGAAGCTGTAGTGATGACTAATGAGAGTCAGCATTGTTAAGCCATTATAGTTAATGTACGTATAAACACAGTGTTGTTGACTGATATATTATATACAGCTGCTGCATGCAATTGCAAATTCGCAATCGATTCGATTTCTTTCATCGAAATAAACACACTTAATCGAATTTAATGGTGAAATTTGTAAAAGAAATGCAAAACCTTTCCTTAAATAAAGAGCCTCCGCATGCAATTGAAAACAATATATATTTGATTTGAAGAGGCTACTTGGTATATACTCTTTATAGCATATTCCCAAAAGCCATAAATAATAATAACAAAACAAAGGCATATTAATAAGAATGGCTTGGAGGACCATCCATGTATGTATGTATATATATATATATATATATGTATATTGTATTTGTATAGTAGCGTTAGGGCACTGAAAGCCACTACTTATAATAATTGTTGCAATAAAATAATATATAACAAGTTAAATTACACATACAACTATCCTTTCACGGGAGGAAAGCTTACATGCATCCTACGTTATGCATCATAAACAACGGGTGTATGAAATGTGGCAATTAGCTAGAACTCATTTGATTGGTTCTCTTTACCCCATGGCATGAAATCATTGGCCGGATGCATTGTGCATGTACATATGGTGCTTGTAACATTTTCTCCTTGTTTATAACCTCTATAACCACTTTTAAAAGTTATAATTGCCTAATAAACCAACTTGACCCACTTTTCACCGAATGTTACTTGTTTTTTATTATGATCTTTCATCTTTATAATTGCTATTAATATATATATTGAACTTGATACTATAATCCGAGTGATGAGTTTATTGGGATCTCTCCTAGATCAAACACTATAAATATCTGAGATCTATCGTATTTAATTTTATGAAAAATATCATATTCAAAACTTCCTCTAGAAACAATGATTTAAAGAAGAGAAAACAAATATGGAACATTAATTTTGAAAAAACGCATGTTCGTGAATAATTTTGATAATCATTACATTTTACAAATATAATTCATTTATAAATTATATTTTTCAATAAATTATAAATGACATGTTTTTTTTTCTTTCGAGTTGAATCTATATACACGTTTACATATATGTATATTGTCTGAGTTGAATTTAAAAGATCTAAAATTATTGATTAAAATAATTAGCCCATATTTTATAATTAGCCCATATTAATAATTAGCCCATATTAATTTTAGGTGCAAATCCAATTCCATAATATTACTTACAAACTCCTCAAAGTCATTTATAATATTATGAAAAAATGTCTCAAATCTCGAACCTAATAATTTGACCGTATATAACTATATATATATATATATATATATATATATATATATATACTAGCTTAATATGAATGGGAAGATCCTAAGAGGTAGTGTGTGGATTAATTAGCATAATGAAGAGATAAATAGAGATGGTACGCACACACTAAACAGTGAAGTGAAATAATAAAACCTCGAAAACAGAAGTTAAATAAATTAATAGAGAAGCGTGGGAAGTGGAAGAGAGAGCCACATGTGCGTAATGATTCTTCTTGTTCACTAATTAATTCTAATTAATTCTAAATCCGTCCTTTTTTAAAAAAAAAATTAATTAATTTTATTTACTGGCTTTGTAAATCAATCAGTCGTCAATCGTCATGTTTTTGTCTAGTTAATTTCGAGGGGAGGGAATCAGGGAAACCTCTTGGCTTTAATTTAAATTGTTGAATTTAATGTTTTTAGTGTTCAGCGAAGAACAAATAGAATTTATTGAACGTCGTGATCTGTCTAATACTTCACTTGCACAGATTTACACACACACACACTCACTCTCAATGTTATAACTTAGAGTTTTTTTGACCAAATTACATGAGTTTTTTGAGTAACTAAAAAAACTAGAATGTCTTTGAAGAGTAGTAGAATAGAAACTATGCGCTTCGTGTTTAGTAATAATTACAATGGCATAGTGACATGAGCCCTAGCTAGTAGCTAGTCCCAATTCCAATACAATTTATTGTAGTAGTCATTGATTTGTCACTTTCACCAAATTCATTTAATTGTTCCTGTAAACCAGCAGGTCCTGAGATTTAATTCCATTTCCTTCGTTGAAAAGTCAGCTGAAAAGATAAATAATATGTGTGGACATTACTGGACAAGGATAATATATATATATATAATTATATATATGCTCTTACTCGACTTATGAAATAGGATATATATATCTTGATTGAAGCTTTGAAAATCAGGATAGTTTTGTTTACTTTTGATTGTTTAAATCTTTCATACTGTCCGTAAAGTAACCTATCTGTCTGTATCTGAAACGAATATCTAAAACCAGAAATCTAACAATTGGTTTGACCTAGTTGAAAATGTGTGACCAGAGACCATAGTTTTGCTTAGAGGTCCCCTCCCTGTGGATGTTTTGTTTTTATATTATTATGTTTTTAGCTTTGCAGGGTTTATATTCAGAATCACCAAAGTTTTTGTAATGCATATATCCTACTCTATTACAGAAGAAAAATCCCTGGAAATTTGAGGTTCCAGATATATATGAAGGTAGAGGGAATTAAGATGGAGATTTAGATAGGGCACTGGCTAATTATGATATTATTTTATTGAAGATAACTTTTGAAATTTTATTTTCAAATAAAATGCACTTCTTATTTATTTATTTATTTGAAATATTATGCATTTCTTATTTAGAAACTGAGTGTTATACTTTAATTATAAATTGAAGATAGTGTTATGCATTTTTGTAAATTATTCTATTAGTACACACTGATTTTAATAAAACATGACCAAAATTCAACTAATTTAGTAATTACATATTTTCTTTTCAAATAGTGCACATTAAAAGAAAATGACCGATTATATTTTATAATATACCTGATTAAAGAAATACAATATCTTGTGAACTGTGATTGTTTTTTGTTGTTGTTGTTGTTGAAATACTAGAATAGTTGGGGATTTTGAAAGGTGGACAGATTCGAACCCATAGCATCAGGTATAGGTGTGAGAGGTAAACGATCGAGTTGATCTCATCTTGTCCGTTGTGATTGACTTTTAAGTAACAAATTTTAACATAGATTTTAGAAGACATCGAGTTGTGACTTTGTTGGCTCGGTTGTATGCCATTCACAAGTCACACCTACATCATGGGGTTATGGGTTCGAGTCATGTCCCTCTTCCCCAAATAATAATAATAATAATAAAACCAAAATGTTTTATGAATAAAAATACTTTTGACAACAAAAAAAAAAAAAAAGGTGAGACTTAATAGTTTGGTCGAGACTTATTTACTTTGGTCCATAAAGTTTCGTTTTTCCTATAATAAAAAAATAGTCTCTCAATTTATTTTTTTTTCTAGTCTTTGATCTTTAAAGTTAACTGAGGGCATTTTGGTCCATTTAATTACTTCGATGTTATTAAAACTCAAAACAAGGCCACAAAGTCTGCACACATAAGACCATCTCCAACCGTGCCGCCAATCTCTATTCTGTTGTAGCAAACCTTCTCTAGTGGGAGCGCTATTCTTTGCGCCAAAGTGCAACAAGCCTTCATCTGTCGCCAGATCTGGCACAAAAAATCCTCTTGCGTTACTTTATATATATATATATATATATATATATATATTTTATTGTTTCATTGTTTTTGATTGGTTAAGAGGGAATATGTAATGAAATATTCTTTTTAGAGTAGGATTTGGTGCAATGGATTAGAGATGGAAGTGTGGAAGTTGCTGTATTTTGGAGCAAAGTTGCAACAAATTAGCGCAATTGGTTGGAGTTGGTCTAAGTGCTTATTTAGGCCCATAATCACCAAATTTGTACCTTATTTATATTCATAGATTGAGTGACAATACTTGCACCTTTAGGGCTTGTTTGGTATACGGGATATGATAGGATTTCATGGGATTTGATCGGACTGGATAAGATATGATTGGACTAAATTAGTTCTGTGATGTGTTTGATGCTACATGAGATTTGATTAAATAGTCATGTCTCCTGTTTGGTGTGGTATGCGATTAGATAAAAAATAATTTTATCATATATTTAATATAGTATAAAATTGAATAATATAAAATTAAATTAAAGGATTTTTTAATAAATAAATTATTTATTCTTAAAAATTAAATAAAATTAATATTAACGAAAATAACATTTTTTAATAATATTTTTAAATATTATAATAAGATATATTAAATAAAAAATAAAAGAAGAAGAATTTTTTTAAAACCATGGGACTAAATAGCCCCACCTCACCCGGATAAAATAGTTGTATAGAATTGGATTGGTTAAAATAATTATTTAAATTAAATTTTGAAAACAATAAAAAAAAATTAAATTGTTTATTTAAAAACAATTTAAATATTTAAAACCATTTTTTAAAAATATTTTTTATTTTTATTTTTTATTTTGAAAATTATTATTTTTAAGATGTTTAAAATAAAGTACTTTATTAATAGATATTTATATTTTTATCATGTAAAAAATAAAATAAATTGAAAAGAAAAATTCTTTTGAAAAAAGTATAAATCCCACCGATGTGGGATAAGTTGCTCCTATCTCATCTCATGTACCAAACATGACCTTAAAAAATTGTCCATATAAGTTGCTCCTATCTCATCTCATGTACCAAACATGACCTTAAAAAATTGTCCGTGCACCTTTTTTTTTTTTTTTTTTTTTTGTACATACACCCCATTTAAATTTTAAAATGTTATATTTTATAAATACATCCCATGTATTAACAAATACCATATATGAATGTCTCCTTACTTTTTTATTTATTTAATTTTTATTATAACTTATTTTTAATTAGATTAAATGGTTTTCTATTCTTACAACTATTTTATAATATATAGTTATTTAATATTTTAATTTAAATAATTACTACTTAAGTTAAATTAATAAGTATTTAATATTTCAATCAAAATATATTATAATGTGTCAAAATAACACTTTTTTGTGCCAACTTTATAGGCTTGTCATCAATGATCAATTTAATAGCACCAAAATAATGAATCTGATGACCATAATACCCTTGCATAACTTAAAAGACTAAAAGCTTGGAAAAGAAGCGTTAGACTTAATATGTCTTGACCAAAGGAAAATTAAGTCTTTATCGAAAGAAATAAGTCTTAACCAACAACTTGGAAAAAAGCGCGAGACTTAATAAGTGAATTTTGTGTTTGTGTTTTAGGACATTTTGGTTAGAAACAAATTTTTTGTGCTATTAAAACTCAATTTATTAAGTTGATGCTAATTAGATAAAATAAAATATTAATATGTGCTAGAAATTTTAAGAAGCCAATTAAATATTGTGCATTTATACTAATTTTAATCCTTTTAATAGTTCTATTTAAAGGAATTTTGTAATTTTGAGAAATGTACTAATATATGGTGTATATACTAATTTTGTAAGTTTGAAATTTTGTCATATATACATTCAAGTATGGGTATGTATTTTTTAAATGATAAAATATTACGAAACTTAGTCTATTGCATGTATAATATCGTGATACGTTTACCTTGACATAATCATATATTTAAGAAACAAATAATATACTAATGAACTTATTAGACACACTTTTAACAAACAATTCAAACTTTGAACTTTAGCAACTTCCTATGATTATTATTATTATTTTGACATAACAACTTCCTATGATTAACTTCAATATAAAACGTACAATCAACTATAATATGGAAATACAATATGACATAATATTTACATAAAAATAACTATAACTATAAAAAGCAGAGAATACAAGGATAAAAAGAGGTCATTAATTTTTGACCTTAACGATGAACAACTCAAATAATACTAATAATAGCATGTAATCTCTTAACACCGGTGGTAGTACATCTCTCCTTTTAGGTTTGTGATGGGGAATTCAAGTCCCACCATATGTATTTTATAATAGTATGTGTGAGAAGTTCTCTTTGGTATTGTGAGAGTAAATATCTTCTGTTACGGGAATATATATATCTAAACCGTATATATATCGTTTGTTCTAGTAAATTATAAAAATAAAAATAATAGTAATATCTTTTGGAAAGTCATAATAAAATAAGTTTGGCTCAAAAAGCAATGTAATTGCGTCATACACTCATACATATGAGTTTAAAAGTAGGAATTGAAAGTTGGAACTTGCTTGACGACAATGGCATTTTAATTAAATCTCAGTTTAGTTAAGCGTTAGCTGGCCTGCCAAAATTTGATTTTGATGGTCCATTTGGCCTAAACTCAAACTTGCAACAACAAAAATGTCAGAAAAATAATTAATTATTATACACAGTAAATGCCATTAACAAAATGCCTCACAAGTCACAACAGTCTTCTCTTCTGCCTCAGCGATAACTTCATTCCAGTTTCACTCTCTCTCTCTCTCTCTCACGATATATCGCGAGAAGAAAAGAAATAAATAAATCAATCTCTCTTCCAGAAGAAGAAGAAGAAGAAGTCGTTTGAAGGCCATTTAATTACCATTCTGCCACCATCTTAATTACCGCCTGCCTGCGCCTCAACTTCTAACCTTCACATAATTACATACACACAACAAATTATATATTTATATACTAATTAAAAATAATTTATAATTTATACTTTGCCATCAATTGAAGGCAAACTACACTCTTTCTTATTTTTACTAAATCCTCTGATTTTTTTTTTCTTCTCTCTCTCTCTACTTTCTATCCTTCTCTCCCTTCGAATCTCTCAGTTTCGGAGGTCAGCTGAGGAGAAATTTTGGTGCATGTTTGATTTCTATCAGACTCAATTCGAGTCCAGTAGCGCTATTTGGTGTGTAGTTCGTGTTTGTGGAAACTCGATTGAGATTCAATTGAGAGCTGCATTTTCATTTGTTTATTTGTTTGTTTGCAGGTTTTAGTTCGTACGACGTGTGTTTTGATGGAATTAGCTTAGAGGATATTTTTATTTTTATTTATCGTGATTGAGAGATCCTAAAAATGCGGGTTAGAGAAATGCATCCTCTGTGTTGCATATCGTTAGAAAGTCCGGGAATCGGTGACCAGTCGCCGGAAATGACGCTGTCGAGAGCGAGGAGTCTACCGGCGGGGAAGATGTCCGGTATTTGCGGATCTGACGGCAATGTACAAGGATCGGAGTCGATGGTGGCTGGAGTATTGTACAAGTGGACCAATTACGGTAAAGGATGGAGATCCAGGTGGTTTTGTTTGAAAAACGGTGTGCTGTCTTATTCCAAGACTCGCCGACCAGAAAATTTGAATTTACTGCAACCTACTGATGACGTCAAATTGATCGGAGAAATTTCCACCAATCGCCTCTCCAGAATGGACAGTGGCGGTTTTAGGCGGAAACACCAAAAAGACCTTGGCATTGTTCATTTGAAGGTATATAAAAATATATACATATAATTATATAAATATATGGATTTTAGTCACTCATGAATTATTACTAACAATATATATATATATATACACACACGAAGGTTTTTGGCGGTACATAGCCAAGGAAGCTAAAATAGGCAATTATTTGATTCCAATATTACTTTTTGAGTGGTACCAATTCTCTCATTTTTTATTTGTTCTCTTTTCATTTTTCTTTGTTCAAATTTCTTTCTTATAAAAGCTTTGATATCTGAGAAAAGCCAAGCGAAGAACCAAAGGTTTTTAGCATTCTTCGTCGTGTAATTTACTGTGATCCGCGATAAGCCCCAAAATCTCCAGTCTCTCTCTCATCTTTTTTGTGATTTGTGATTTCGATTTTCAAAGTTCATCTTTCACTTTTAAAGCCTGATTTTTTTTTGCAGTTTACTGGTTGTTAATGAATAGTGGGTCACATCAGCAGGTGGCCTGGACGGGTTTTGATAGGCTATGGTGTAGGTCTAAGTATTAAGCGGTGGTCACGTCATCACTTGATCGGCATTGGTTAGATTGCTAATGGGATTTGAGCTCCATATGATCTTTCGCTACTTTTTTGAATTTTGTTCTCCTTTTTTCTTTTTTGGATTTTTAAAGTCTTCCTTAGATTCTCACGTCCCATCCCATTTTATTCGTCAACTTACTGTGTTTTCCTATACGGTTTTTTTTTTCACTCGTTCTTTCTTTCTTTTTATTTCGGCAAGTAAAAAGGCGTGATGGATAAAGAAATGATTAAATAGTACACTTATCGAAAATCCGGGGATGGAGTTCTTTCTGTGAAAGATTGAAGCGGCTTCTTGTTTATTATGGCCGTCGTTTAGGGGTTTGTGTTCTTTGACTCTTTATTCATTGGATGGGTTTTGAAACTAAGTAAAAATAAAATAAAAAAAATAAAGTGGGGACTTAGACAACTAGGTGGGGATTATTCAAGTTTAAGCTAATCAAGATCGAGTATACGCTAACGCTGTTTTAAAAGCAACACAAAGGATATCTTGCTTGTAGAAAACACTAGATCTGAATTCTGAATAAATCTTTATTTCTATGAGACGGTGACGACAATCTTAGGTTACTGAGTTTTGGCTTTTGTCTCTGGTTCTAAAATGATACATGAGTTTTGCTCTCACTTAGGCTTTTATTTCTGGGTGACCTGGAGGAAGATGGGCTGAGTTCGAGTCACTGGTTTATTATCTGGGTAATGGGTATGTCTATTATTTACTGGTCATGTACTATCTTCATATTGGTGAGGCTTTTAATTTCACATCAGCTTCTACATGTCTTTCAAGCATGAATTCATCTTACTTTGATACTAACTAGCATTTATTTATCCATTATATGAGGATATGGCTTTTTTTGGTTGTTTAATTCATGCATTTATTCTTTTCAGTTATTGTAATGGAGCTTATGTAACAAATTTGTGTTGAACATTGTGATTATGTCGCAATTCTAAGATTATCACATTGTTTACTGAGATTTTATTCCAATTTTTCTAACAGATCTCATCATTTCGAGAGAGCAAGTCTGATGATAGGCGATTTTACATATTTACTGCTACAAAGACCCTACATTTGAGAACCGGTTCAAAGAGAGATCGGGTGGCTTGGATACAAGCTTTGGTCTCAACTAGGAGCCTATTTCAACTGAGACCACTGAATGATAGCCTCCCCCTTACACCAAATGATTTATCAGTATCAACTGAGAGGCTTAGAAAGCGCTTAGTTGAAGAGGGAGTTGGTGAGAACCTTGTAAAGGACTGCGAACAGATCATGCTTTCAGAGTTCTCTGAATTACAAGGTCAACTTAAAGTTTTTTGCGAAGACCGATCCAATTTACTTGACACATTAAGGCAGTTGGAGGTAATTAATTTCACAATTAGTATGCTTTGTTGATGGAAATGCTTGTATCAATCCTGAAGACTTGTTTTTGTTGATAGCTACAAAGTCTAATTTAATGTAAACTAAACATGGTGCTTGATGGATTTTTGTTTTTTCATTAATGGCGCATTCAATTGACCCTTCCTTCTCTAGATCTTAGATTAATGTAATGGGTGGAAGTGATACTTAAGTAGTTCATTGTGATTAAGTGAACCAATACTAAGCTTTATTTAACAAAACCTTGGGAACAACTATTCAAACTAAAGATGGATATATAAAATTTTAATGTTCAACTTTTTGACATCTAGGTCAGTGTTTCTTGTAACTCTAAAAATGAACTTTCAAGCTTGAACTACTTTTCCTCTTTCCTTCTCATGTCAGTATCCAACCAAATGATGAAAACACTTTACTGCTTTGTGGTGCATTTATTGATTATTGTTTTGCATAACCGACCATCTTAATCAGTTACTTGATGATGTCTTCAATGGATTACATTTTAACTTCATCTAGATGCATTCCTTTCTTGTTTTTGTACCCAATCATCTCAATTTCTGCCTTTTTGGCCACACTTTTATTATTGGATTGCTCCTAATTCCTTTAATACCAAGATAGCTTGATTTTGTTAAGCCATATATTTGAGATTATGATCATTGATTGATGGAATTATAGTATTTGCACCTACAATTTTATGAACTCACTATCAAGGTCTAAAAAAATAATATGGACGCTGTTCATCAATGGTTAGATACAACACTTTTATGGTTATTTGATGGATCAAAACTATTTAAGGTTCATAGTTATGTGGATTTTAATGGTATTATTCCATTTTAGGATGCTATTCAATTGAAATATGTTGGGACAGGTCTGCTGTTCTGATTACATGCCATTACATATTTAATTTTAACCCACTTGTAGTACTTTAGATTCCATTTTCTACAACTTGTAAAGAAAGAAGAAAAAGGAAACAAATGTCTCATTTCTTGAAAACATAATAAAACTGTTACTTATGTGGAATCGTGGACTTCTCAGCTTGTGATTTGGGGGATTGAAAATTGAAATCTAACATTCCCAGCCAATGAACAAGCTTTAAATCCAGTTGATTTTAATTAGATTTTCAGGGGTAGATATATACACTGAGGCTTTATTATGGTCCATATGCTATATTCCTTTCCTATGAACTATTTAAGTTCTTTACAAATCTGTTCAAGTCCTTGGAGGTAGGTTTAAGTTGCTTAAAGTTTTCACGTTAAATATATACTCCAACTAAGTTAATATAGCTGCTAGCTTGGCCATGCTTGTTGTGTTTAAACTACACTTATCCAAACTGCTCTCCGACTTACACATGCAAATGCAATCTCAGCTTTGGTAGTTTATATCTTTGAAAGACTTGTGTTTCTGAGTAGATCCTATTAGGAATTTTTTTGTATACTGTTTCTGGAAAACTTGGCCTTTGATTATATCCTTTAGACAAGGAGTTCCAACTACTTGGAAGCTATTACTGCTATGCAAAACAAGCTTTCCAAATTTTGAAATTTTCAGGAATAAGATTAGCAACCTACAATATATGAGAAGTTAACAGGATAAACTAGTAAAATTGAAGAGACATGCTGGTTTTATCGTAGGTTAGATTTTTTTTTTTTCTCAACTTATGCTTGCAACCTCCAGTTACCTTGTTGTGGACTGAACATCATTTGAACATTTCAGATTGGAGATAATATTTGTAGTTGAAGGGATTGCTTACGCTTGAATTACTCTGCATGGTGATAAATTTTATAGTTGCAAATAGTTACTACTTTCTTTGCCATGTGATGTCATTATTCTTTTGGTTTGTATGTATATCAACAAAGAAAAAATTGCCAGATTGTGTGTTGCCTCAATAATTGTAATTTGTAATAAGTGACAATTGTCTGTTTGTTGTGACACTGCAAGTGGTTCAAGTTCGATATAAAGTTTGATATCAAAATGGTATAAATTGAAAGTTTGTGGCTGCTTGCTATTTTTGTCAGTTTTTCTGCATGCAATGTGTCCATATCAGTTATTACTCTTTTAACTTTTGTTTTTTAATTTTTTTAATTTTTAATATTTGGTTTATTCTTGTAAAATGGGAAGTGTGAATTTTATGAGTCATACGATATATCTTCAAGTAATAAGCTTGCTCATTTATTAAACCTTGAAATTTTTTCTCCTGTATATGCAGGCAGCTAATATTGAAGCTGATGCTTCTGGAATTCATGATGCTGAATATCAATTGACCAAGCATGAATTTTCCAGTCTAGGGCGTGGAAAATATAGTGGTACTGGCAGTATCTGGCCCATAACTTATCTTTATTTAAATTTGTATATTCCAATTATATATATTTCTAAGTAATTTTGTGGTATTAATGTATTATATGAGATTAACATTTCGTTATGGAAAAATAGTTTTGCCAATTCATTTTGCGGAATAAACAGATTTAGATTTTGTTTTACGTCTTTTTATATAATTTTTTTCTCTCATGGAATGCTAAATTGAATATGGCTTTATATTTATTGTTTCCAGAATGAACAAATTAACCAGGCTTCTGGTGGGGTTTTATGAACTGAAAATAAAATAATTATTATAATAAAAAAAAGGAAAAAAAGAAAAGAAAAAATATACAGGGGAGGTAGGACCTTCAAAACACAAATACTACCCAAAGGGATATCTTATCTGCATATAGGAAACCAGAGAAGTTGTAAGCTGCCTATTGGACCCAAAATGTGCAATTTCATTTGTAATCCTCGAAACATTGGTACCTTGCTAAGATGAAACCCTAAGGGCAATCGATACATATATCTTGACAATAATCGAAGGCGGATAATCATCATTTTTTTCTTTTATTTTTTATATTATTTTCTTGTTTAATCTATCCAAACTTATCTCTTACTTTTAATAACTTTCTTGCTGATCTTCATAGTTTTTGAAGTATTTTCTAGTCACTATTATGAATCTTAACATTGTAGCAGATAATTTGAATTTTTAACTTCTTCCTAAATTTCTCTTATTTCTTTACCCTTATTTTTGGTTTTCAGAATGCAGCACTACCGAGTCATCTGATGATATTGAGAAACAAGAGCTTGAAGAGGTATCAGATGAGGATGAAAACTCCTTTTATGACACAAGAGAGTATTTTACTGAACCCTCTGTTAGTTGTGGGCCTCTAAAGGGAGTTACCAATCAAGCAGAGAAGCTTAAAGAACCTGGAAACCAGTTTAATAATGTGGGGAAGATGCATGAAGAGAAGGAAAAATGTAATTATAGATATCCGTTTGTTGAAAGACGGAAAAAGCTTCCTGATCCTGTTGAGAAAGAGAAAGGTGTTAGTCTTTGGTCTATGATCAAAGATAATGTGGGAAAGGATCTCACCCGAGTGTGTCTCCCTGTTTATTTTAATGAACCAATATCATCCCTTCAGAAATGTTATGAAGACTTGGAGTACTCTTATCTTCTGGATCAAGCATATGAGTATGGAAAAGCGGTAAGGCTGAGATAAGTTAATTCTTGGTTTTTATTATGCCATGATGTACGTTTACTGACATGTGTGTGTGTTTCCATGGGAGGATGTCTTTGTGGTTAGAACATAATAAGTTCTTGTTTTAGATTCTTTTTCCTTTTAATTCATTATGATATTTATGTCTTTTGAAGGAAACTTTTGGGAATTATATTTTCTCAAATGATATGTCCCCTACAAGATTTTGTGTAAATAACCGAAAGGGTGAAATTAAGTTGGGTGACTTGGGTCCATTGGGTTTCCATCCACATAAAATAGTTACCTTGTTTTGGTAATAATTTAAAATTTTATCCCCAAGCTTTTCTCAAATAATTAAATAAATTTAGGATGTTCAATGGATTCAAGAAACTAGCCTCGTTTTTTGTTATTTGAGTGATGTTTCCAAATTATGATCCCCAGGTTCTGTTGGATGTGCTAAAAGTATTATGGGTGGACTCTGGAATGTTATCAAATACCCCCATTTGGTGTTATGAATATTTATTTGATATTAAGTCCATGCATTTAGAAAATTGCCACAAAAATAACTCTTTATGAACTGTTTAGTCAATGTAATTTATACCTTCCATCTGAAGGATATCTTATGCAAGCATGCTTCTGCTATTAGGATTATTATATCTGTACTTATTGCTTTGTTAATTCTGTATTTGGTCAAGACATTATTTAAACTGATATATGGAATAATCCATTCTTCCTTAAGGTGCTGTAGTTCCATAGTTCCATATTGTGTATTATTGTCTTAAATACTTATGTAAAAGATTGATGGATTAATAAAAGCCGTGTAGCCAATTGTACCTCTTCTTTTTGTGTGGAAGATTTACATGTTCAACCTTGGGGATTGGAGTGTTACAGGGACAGAGCTACTCCCATTGTGTTGTAGTTCACCAACATTCTTCTTCACGAGGTTGACAGGAGGAGCAGCGCTACCACTACTACTGTTGTCTATTATTGTTGATTACAAAAAAACGCAAGATGATTTTTTCTTCTTCTGTTTTGTGTGTGTTATTTCTCTCAAATTTGTTCGTTTTTGGACTGCCTGGCAAGCTAGTGTTGATAAAAGAATGTTGTTTTTGTAGCTGTTACATCTTACATTTTGCTTCCTTGGGGTTCTGTGTTATGGTATCAGGGGAACAGTCTCCTAAGGGCTCTACATGTTGCTGCCTTTGCTGTATCTGGATACGCTTCCTCTGAATCCCGACATTGTAAACCTTTTAATCCTTTACTAGGAGAAACTTATGAAGCTGACTATCCCGACAAAGGAGTTCGATTCTTCTCTGAAAAGGTCAGTATTTTGGATTTAATATCAGATTTGTCACAAAGTACGGTGAAAATAAATGTCACATTTGCAAAGCAGGAGGGGTTCGTTTTGTCAAAGAAGTATCTAATCTTGGATACGTGTCTCTGTAGAATTTTTTTTGAAGCATTTGTTGCAGTTTTTTTACCATATGTAAAATAGATAGAAAAAAAAAAAAAAAAAATCCCTAAACCAAAAGCATATTTTAGTGATATTTCAAGTTGCAACAGGTCAGTCACCATCCAACCCTCATTGCTTGCCACTGTGAAGGGAAAGGGTGGAAATTCTGGGGTGACAGTAACCTCCGAACAAAATTCTGGGGGCGGTCAATTCAGCTTGATCCAGTTGGAGTTTTGACCCTAGAGTTTGACGATGGTGAAATATTCAAGTGGAGCAAGGTGAGCACTGCTGCATGATTTTGTTTGCATTGCTTATTGACCACTCAGTTATTTTGATCTTATGGCTTTATTATTTTTATAGGCAGATTATATAAAATACTTTCATCTTGCCTTAGGTCACGACAACCATTTATAATCTTATCCTTGGTAAACTGTATTGTGATCACCATGGGATGATGCATATTCAAGGTAATCGCCAACATTCATGCAAACTCAAGTTCAAAGAGCAGTCTATTCTTGACAGAAATCCCCACCAGGTCAGTGATTAAGTTCAGCATCAAATTCTATAACCTTTCTGATCAAGCTAAGTGCTGTAACTGTTTTGCTGTTATATATATATATGTGTTGTACCATTCATTAGGATAGTATCAAGATTCAAGACTTGGATTCATTCAATAACATCCTACTTTTACACAGGTCAATGGATTTGTTGAAGATGTTGCAGGGAAGAAAGAAGCCACTATATTTGGGAAATGGGATGACAGCATGTATTATATTAGTGGTGATGGGACTGGCAAGCCGAAGGATTGCAATGTCTCATCTAATGCCTGCTTGTTATGGAAAAGTAATAAGCCCCCTCCTAATGTCACTCGGTACAACTTAACATCATTCGCAATAACACTAAATGAGCTAACTCCAGGACTGCAGGTAGAGATGTGCTAAATCAATCTCATATGCAATTTCCTTTTTCGTCTTATGCATATCTAATTGTTTCTTATAGCTCTGTCTGATCCCGGGTATTTGATCACGGATTAAGGAGAAGCTTCCACCTACGGATTCTAGGCTTAGACCAGACCAGCGGCATCTGGAGAATGGGGAATATGAGAAGGCAAATGTGGAGAAACAGCGATTGGAAAAGAGGCAAAGAATGGTAAGTACCTTTCTAATATAGTAATTTGCTCTTGAGATACTTATATGTAGTACTGTTGTGATTTTAAAAAACCGGCACCTTCGGATGTAGTACTGATGGATGGGATTTTTTTTTTGTTGTCCTTTTCTGTTACAAATACCTTCATTCAGATGCATCTAATGGCTGGAAATTGAATGCTAGGGAGTAGGGACTGTACTTAAATACATTTTAACATCATCTGCTAAATTCCCTTTTTCTTGTTTGAATTCACATCGTGAAATTAAGATGCTCAAACACATGCTCATACACTTATAAACTGCACTTCACCCATGAACACATGCTTCTTGCCTCCAATAGCAACTGACTCACAATTTACTTTTGTTTAAATCATCTTTGGTTTTGTGAGCTCTTCTTCATTGTATTCTAGGTGGAGTACTGCTAGATAAATTTCATTAAGCTTGTACTGTGACAACCTTATATTAATGTCCTATCCAATCTTTGCTATATATTTCAACATTTTCGACTGGTGCCTATCATGATTCAAGTTGAATAAAATTTTCGATGGACAAGTGTGAAAGATTGGTCATCGTGTCAAAAACATTTATACGATGATACGATGCTACCTATTATGACAGTTGCTGGACATTTTATTAAGACTCTTAAGTCTTACCTTAAGAAGGGTCTATGAAAGATACTCAAGTCCAAGTTTATGAAGCTTTTGCTGTATTTCCAAGTTTAGTTTTCTAGTTTTCCAATACTTTCTCTTATTCAACACAGTCAAGGAAGTTACAAGAAAGTGGATGGAAACCAAGATGGTTTCAGAGGGAAGGTGAAAATGGACCCTTCTGCTATATGGGTGGCTATTGGGAAGCACGGGAGCAGGGCAAGTGGGATGAATGTCCAGATATATTTGGAGAATTTAGCGAAGATGTTCACAACTCTGAAGGCTCTTGACCATGATTAAGGTGCGCACTTTTAACTTGAAAACAACATTAATGCTACCCCAGAACTATAGTTTGCATTGTTTATGTAGCTTTTGTTATATCACAGTTATGATTTACGTCTTAAAAACTTTGAAGCACGTTATTATTTTATCAGCATCGGCAATGATGGAATGAGATCTTGTCAATTGAATGTGGTTAAAAGCGAAAGACTATATATATTTAGAATGTTTCAATATTTCACATACACAATTTTACTTCCAGATTTGGTAATTGAAAATTATGCCACCTCATACACAGTAGAATCAATTAGGTGGTGATAATGTAGTCATAGGCTTATTGTTTTCTTGTGGCCTGAATATTGGAGTCAATCTAACTCCTTTGATTGTCTCCCATAAAGAAATTAGATAACACCAAGAATAGGACTATAATATTTAAAGTTCAAACGTTTGTGTGAACAAAAGGTTATGATGGATCTCAAGAAAAATGATGAAAACAAGAGAAGTTTTTTTTTTTTTTTTTGATGGAAAAGACGTGGAATAGTTGAATGAACTTTATTCACAAGTATTTCATTAACAATCCTTGTGTTTGTGTAATTTTGCATTCTTTCTGAGATCCTAACAATGAAAAGTGGATGATATATGTATGCTTATGGTCATCACATTTGAACCTGAAAGCTGATTGAAGTAAAACTTTGCTGATAATGCAGAATGAGCTGGTTCTCATGACCATTACTGAGGCTGCTGCAGGCGTAAGCAGTCTCGTCTTCCTAATTCACCCACAATGCCAATGGCAAGGTTGCAGTCTGAGTCTGAGGCTGAAATTTGAATTAGGGAATGAATAGACGATGGACAGGTCAGGCTATTGTTATTGTTATTCCTTGTAACATTGTCAATTCAATTTTGTGTTGTTTGGGGAGGGAAGTGGGGGTTGTAGTCGATACTTCATTTGTTATAGTTCCTTCAACACTTGTAGCCATTGGCTGACAATAACCTTATTTGTATTTCTTTCTTAGGAATAAATGAGAAAAAAGATGTATTCTTGCTCTTGCTGACTTGCTGTCATTAAACAAAAAAAAAAAAACATTTGTTTTTTCTTTCTTGTTTTTTAATATTGTTTGTTGTTTATATAATAAATGTACTAAATGCTCTCTCAAGTCTCAACCCTTTCCAGACAAATGGGTTGGGTTCAAGTACATTGTGTTAGTCATAGACTCATAATAAACTGCGAGTAATAACTTACACGAGGTTATTCGCAAGTGCCGTACAATCATTTTGTATTTGTAAAATCAGAGATAATATTCGCTGCTCCCACCTTCTTTATAAGTTTTCAAACAAAGTGAAATTTGTAAAAAATTGTAAAAAATGTCCACATAAATTATATGAATTGTGAAATTTGTTTTTAACTATATACTTAGCAATTTTATAAAAAAAAATTCAGTCTATAATCATAAATTATATGAATTGTGAAATTTGTTTTTAATTATATACGAGTTTTAACTTAGCAATTTTATAAAAAAAATTCAGTCTATAATCATAAATTATAAAAATACCCCTATAACTTCACTTGTCACATTATTTGATTGATTATTTATTTATTTTGAATCGCGTAGTATTATTGAACCAACAATTAATATTTATACAAAAAATATATTAGTTTTATGAGAATTTTTGAATTTTTATGGGCAAGGTATTTCGAGGCCCTACTGGATCCTCTGGCCTTTGCTACTACCTCATTACCATTGAGTTCAAAAAATTTCTAGCACTTTTTGGAGGTGGCTTTTCAACATTGTCCTCGTTTTAATAACTTATGTTTTCATCTATTATGTTGAACGGATAAAAATGCCCCCCACAGTAACATTCTTCACCATTTTGGTTTTTTTTTTTTCCTTTCAAAATCCTCCATCAATAGAGGTGGAATTGACAAATCGACAAATACACGTACACCGACCAATCGATGGTGGACCATGAACACGCGTACGTCGCCGTCGACGACCACGACCACGACCAAGACCAAACACAATAGCGACTTTTGATTTCTTTGAAAAAACAAAGCATGTAACTTTCTTTGAAAACGAAGGGTTTCGAATTGGGGATTCGGGGTTGGAGAAAATGAATAGAAACAAAAACAGATGAGCACATAACAACAACCCATAAATCTCGAAAAGCAATCACAAAGCCTCGGAACACAAACACAAAGTCTCGGTGGGGATTCATGGTTGGAGAAGATGAACAGAAACGAAAACAGAGGAGCATAGACCAATAACCCAGAAGTCTCGAAAAGCAATCATAAAGTCTCGGAACACAAATACAAAGTCTCGGAAACATAAACATAAAGTCTCGGAACACAAACACAAAGTCTCGAACACACAAACACAAAGTCTCTAAAACACTGGGTTGTTGTTGTGTGCTCCTTTGTTTCTGTTATGTTGTTGTTTCTCGTGTTTAACAATGGAAGATTCAAAACCAAAACAACATAGGAAATGAAGATGCATCGCTAATGTTATGAAGTTGGTTTTGTTTGATTTTGACCTCCATTGGAGGTTTGTTAAATAGACCTTTATAAAGGAGATGAAAGAATAAAATCAAAAAAGAAAAACTGATAAGTAAATAAAAAATAGAGTAAAGTAAGGGTATTTTTAGAAGTCACTTACTTTGGTGCCTTTAAAACATAAGTTATTAAAGTGGTGATAGTCTTGAAACATCAACTTAAAGAGGGACAAAAACCCCTATTTCCTCCATTACCATGTGTATCGCTTTTATCTTAAAAGCTCTTGCGAGTAATGAGATGAGATTGGTCCGATGGTAAATTCTTAACACCTGTACTACAAGGTTACTGGTTTGGGTCCCCCTTTCCCACAAAACCCCAAATTTATGTAACAGTGTAATACTTTTTTTCTAAAAAAAAATTCTCACGAGCTTCATGTTCCAATTATAGCTTGTCAGATTATCCATAAATCTCGCATAATAAATATTTATTATGTTTTTATTTTTTATTTTTACTATTACAATTTAGAATATCTTAATTATGATAATGATTGGTAGTTTCATAAAAATGATGCAAATTCAATAAAGTGAATGGTGGGGTTGGCGGAGATAATGGAACAAGGCAACTATTTAAGGCCTTGATGGTTGGTGAGTGGATTTAGCTTCAATGGCAACCAGGGCTGAAACTGGTCAGTGAAGCATTGTTGTGTTGTGTACTGATTGGGCTTTTAAATTACTAATTGTAGGAGCTATTAATGGCCCTACACCAATATTAGACAGCCTTAAAATTTGTTGAGCCTTTAAAGAACAAAGAGGGTCTTTTAATGGGATTTGGAGCTCAACTCCTTCCCTGCTATCTGATACCACGTGACGCATGTAGCCAGCTTCAGAATACTAGGGAGTCAATTTTAAAAATAGAAATAACAAAATAGATTATCATATAATTTAGATCAGTTCTTGAAATGATTTCCTTATTGTTTATATTTCTGGTTGGAGTCACATAATTATTTTATTTCAGCAATTGTAGATGATAAAATTATGTCCATACCTGTGGTGACAACGTTACGTGCTTTGAATCTTTTCCCAAACATCAACAACAACTGTTTCGACAAAGTCTTTACAAATAAAATTTAAGCATATAAATTAATTGCCAACAATAACAGAGGGACGGTTTGCCTTAACTTTGAATTTACAATTAAAACTTGGCTTACATATTTAACTTTGGATATTGATTGTATTAATTGTGTTACATTACATATTTATCGGTTGCCAACAATACTAAAGAACGAGATGAGGTTGATTCGGTGGTAAACTCCTCACACCTGTACCATGAGGTTGCGCATTCGAATCTTCTCCCTCCCCGAAAAATCCCCAAATAAGTGGGTAACTGTTGCCATATCAATAAGGATGAAAATTCATGAACAGTAATTGAAAAGTGTAATTAGCATATGTTTTGTAATTTTTAGGGAAAGTATCATTTCCCCCCTATAGTTTACCATATTCATAAAGTTGCCCCCCTAGTTTCAGAAATGGTTGGTCTTTCCCCTCTAGTTTGCCATATTCGAATATTTACCCCCTACCGTTAGGATTTCTATTAAATAAGGGTTTGACCGTTAAATACAAAGGAGAAAATACATTTTCCCCCCTGTAGTTTGCCATATTCATAAAGTTGCCCCCCCTAGTTTCAGAATGGTTGGTCTTCCCCCTCTAGTTTGCCATATTCAAATATTTACCCCCTACCCTTAGGATTTCCGTTAAATAATAGTTTGACCGTTAAATACAAAGGAGAAAGTACGATTTTACCCCTAATAATAACATTGATTTTTTTAAAAAAAAGAACAGAATTAGCTTAACAAGGTATATTTAATAATTATTAAAAGATATTAAAAATAATATTAAAAAATTAAAAACATCAATTTCAACTTTCAAGCCTTAATTATCTCTCTCTCCCTCGAAATTAAAAAACAATTATTAATTGTCTCTTGATTCAATCTCCACCATCCATCTCAAACATGGACGGTGGAGATAATTATATAAAAAAATATTAATATCAAAAATAATAAAATAATATAATTGTAAAAAAAAAAAAACTAATCAAATTATATAATAATAATAATAATAATATAATTGTAAAAATAAACAAAAACGATATTAAAAAAATCTCACTTTCTCTCTTTCAACATTATCTGTGATAATTAATCTCTCTCTTTTCTTCATCCTATCGCCGGTGAGAATAAAACAAAATAAAAAGTTAGGTGGTGTTTGCTAATGAATCTAATAATAATAGGGAAAGTATCACAGATAATGTTGAGAGAGAGAAAGTGAGATTTTTTTAATATCGTTTTTGTTTATTTTTACAATTATATTATTATTATTATTATTATTATTATTATTATTATTATATAATTTGATTAGTTTTTTTTTTTTTTTTTACAATTATATTATTTTATAATTTTTGATATTAATATTTTTTTATATAATTATCTCCACCGTCCATGTTTGAGATGGATGGTAGAGATTGAATCTGGAGATAATTAATAATTATTTTTTAATTTCAAGGGAAAGATAGATAATTAAGGCTTGAAAGTTGAAATTAATGTTTTTAATTTTTTAATATTATTTTTAATATCTTTTAATAATTATTAAATATACCTTGTTAAGCTAATTCTGTTTTTTTTTTTTTTTTTAAATCAACGTTATTATTAGGGGTAAAAACGTACTTTCTCCTTTGCATTTAACGATCAAACCATTATTTAACGGAAATCCTAAGGGTAGGGGGTAAATATTCGAATATGGCAAACTAGAGGGGGAAGACTAACCATTTTGAAACTAGGGGGGGCAACTTTATGAATATGGCAAACTACAGGGGGGAAAATGTATTTTCTCCTTTGTATTTAACGGTCAAACCCTTATTTAATAGAAATCCTAACGGTAGGGGGTAAATATTCGAATATGGCAAACTAGAGGGGGAAGACCAACCATTTCTGAAACTAGGGGGGGCAACTTTATGAATATGGTAAACTACAGAGGGGAAAATGATACTTTCCCTAATTTTTATGGTACTTAATCAAAACAATAATTGCTCTCATCGGCTTCTTTTATTGTAGATTACTTGGTTAATTATCACAATAAATTCATTTCTAATATGAATGCCATTATTAATTTATTTTCACTTCATGCCAAAGGATGTCTCGTTAACCAAGTCATCGCTTTTAACAGCTTATGCTTTTAAAATTGATTGGTTACTAAAATTAGAGGAAATGGGTCTAAATAGCACTTTTTCATCCTTGAAAAGTGAAACTATCACTGTTATAATAACTCTTGTTTTATTAACATCAAAATAGGTGGTGAGATCAAAATGCCCCCACTTATTCTTGTACTTTTACTTTTCATTTTTAATTTTCTATATTTTTCTCTCTCGTTCTTCCTTTCACGATTCATAGGTTTGAAAATTATAAAGCACCTTTTTGAGGTGGCATTTTAAGATTATCACTCATTTAATAAGTTAAGTTTAAATGACACATAAAATAGGTTCCTTACCCCCCCTAGTAACCTTCTTCACTATATATATATATTTTTCAAAATCCCCCCCCACCCACCCACCCCAAGTAACCTTCTTCACTATATATATATATATATATATATATATATATATACCAGTAACCTTCTTCACTATATATATATATTTCAAAATCCTCCATCAATGGAGGTTCACCTCCAATACCTCCATTGGAGGTCAGTTCAACCTCCAATGCTCTAGAGGCTTCAAGAAAGAAGATGAATTTTTTTTGGAAAATTTCAGTTTTACCTAGAAAGTATCGAAAATTGCAAAAAGTCTAGGGAAATGTCTCGGAAACTACAAAAAAAGTCCTGAAAAAAATTCATTTTTACCCAGAAAGTCCTAAAATAAATTTCCAGTTTTTTTTTTTCATCTTCTTCTTAATTGACCCCCATTGGAGGTCGATTTAGACCTCCAATGAGGTATGTTCAACCTCCATGGAAGCCGATGAAGAAGATGAAAGAATAAAAAAAATTGAAAACCTGGAAAGTAAGGGGTCATTTGTTTTTTACACTTAAAACATAATGGGTATGAATTGAAATTATTAAGTTGTTTAGTTTGTTTTTTTTAAGTGGTCAAACAACTTAAGAATATCAAAAAACAACTTAAAATAAAAAGTAAGAAATCCAGACTTTTAACTTAATTCCATATCATTGGATTGCATTTAATATATTTTCTTCCAAAATTATCCTATCAAAAATAACATATTTCCAATTTTATCATAATTTTATATTATGCAAATTTATTTCTTTTAATCTATTACTTATGATAAACAATTAAACATCTCTTTAAAAAAAAAAAAAAAAAAAAAAAAAAAATTAATCACATCAGATTATAACTTTCAACACCATCGTTGAACCTTCAATTCTATTTTTTTTTTTTTAAATCAAAATCATTTATAAATCATTATTTATCCTATTTCTTTTATAAAAAAAAAAAAATTATCTATCATATCTTAATCATGAATAATATATTACAATTATTATATATAAATGGTTTAAGATTTGTTAAATTATTTTTATTTAGTTGTTTATATCATATAAAATGAAAATACATAACAATTAATAATAATAAGGGTATAACTGTCAAATTACCTGCTTTAAACCATTTTATATTTAAATAATAAGCAAGTTGACATTCTATTCAGAGGTGATAAAAATAAAAAACAAACATGTCATTCAGATTCAAGTTTCAGTCACTATTTATTTTTCAGTAAAATTCAAGACTGTTCAGTATTTAGACAAAAAAAAAAAAAAACGACCCCTAAATAAAAAATATATGTAAAGTAAGAGCATTTTTGGAAGTTCAATTACTTTGTTTCTTTAAAACTTAAGTTATTAAAATGGTGACACTCATGAAACACCAACTCAAAAGAGTTACTAAACCCCATATTTCCACCAGAAATTAGTCTATCTCTGATTTTTTTTTTCCTTCGTTTAATTCGTTCTCACTAAACAATTTCTAAAGATAACTAAGACATATCTTTTCAAAATCGAAGTCCACCCAGGTTTGAAGAGTAGATCCATTGCCCTCACTTAGTTTTTTCCTTTGTATTTTTTTCTTGCCAATTCGAGACTTAATGGGGAAAATCCGAGACTTATGGGAAAATTTTGTAAATTCGAGACTTACTAGAGGCAAAATAAGAATTATTTTTGGTCTTCTTCTCCATCGACCTCCATCAATGGTGAAAGTGACGAGCCGATGACAGCACTGATTGACTCCGGCGATAGTCATATCTAGAAGATTGGAAAATGCTGTGTTCGTTGGTGCCATCAGTTTCGTCGAATTTGCAATGGATCGTCACTGATTTGACGATGAAGGTTCAACAACGGTTTGGATTTGGCTTCGTTTCTCTCTCCACATAACTCGAAACTGAAAATGGACACTTTGGTTACAATGTCTGGCACTCGACGAACGTTTTCTTTGTGGTTTTGTCGGTCAACTCACTGGTCGGCGGCAGCAACACCATTAATGGAGTTCTGAGCTCAGTCAATAGAGGTTTTCGAAAAAAAAGAGAAAAAAAAAAAGGAAAAGGATTGGTAAGAGAAAAGGATGGAAGAGCGGTGGTATTTTTATCCAAATTCCATCTTTGGTACTATTTAAACTAGAGTTATTAAAGTGGTGTTAATTGTGCAAAACACCCCTTAAAAGGGCTATATAATTTTTTAGCCCACTAAAATAACATTGTGGGAGGTATCAAGTTTTAAGTCCCCTTCTCATCAACTTCCTTGAATTTGTGTTTTTTGACTATATTGCATGCACAATCATGTTATTAAGTTGTGTATGTTATTTGTCTCTATATTGTATGTGGATTTGGATCATCTATTGATTTGATCTTTTTCTTGACCTTTTTAAAGCATGTGATTGGTTGTTGATAAAAGTGGTTGTGGAAACCAATCACATCTTAACCACATATTCATTACAATGCTTATGTGTCATGAGATTAGGTAAGATCAGGAAAAAGATTAGATCAGTAGAGGATCCAAATTCATTGTATATTGCTTGTGGGTTGAGTAATATTTGACCGACATAATTGAGAAAAAGATGACTATATTCTTCCTTATAATAAAAGACTAAACTTAACCCACTAGGAAAGACAACTAATTAAAATAATGCAAATAATTTCTTTTAGTTCAACTTTAATAATTTCACTTCGCACTTGCAATCTTGGGTCACATGAGCTCACAACAATCCAAGTTATGCAATAGAGAGAAAATTTTCAAATGTGTTGGTATTGATGATTTATAATATGAAATTACATATATATATATATATATACATACATACATACATACAATTTTTCTATTATCAATTCGAACTGACAAAAGATATATCAATTTTTTACATGTGGGCCATTGGATTTAAATACTTTGACATGGCTGCATGCACTTGTCAAAACATCTTTTAAATCCAATGACCCACATGTAAGGAATTGATATATTTTATATCAGTTCGAACTGATAATAGAAAGACTGTATATACATATATATATATATATATACACTCATTAAACTAGGGTCGGCTGGTTCCACTATTACAAAAATGTTAAAAGACATCGGTACATAACATCGGTTTTTAGGTAACCGATTTAAAAAAAAACTTTTAGACATCGGTTCATACAAAACTAATGTCTTAAATATCGCGGTTTGAAAAAACAACGGTTTTTGGACAAGCCAATATTAAAAAAAAAAATTAGACATCGGTTCATACAAAATGATGTATTAAATATTGTGGTTTGAAAGGACAACGGTGTTTGGGCAAACCAATATGGATTTATTAAACCGACATGTATAAGTTTTCATTTGTTTTATATTTTTTAAATAACCAGTGTCTTTACATTGTCAAATATCATTAATTTTAAAATAATAAATTTAATTACCAGTAGTTATATTATTAATTTTTTTTTGGATTAGTAAAATTTTAAGTTTAATAAATTTACTTTTAAATCATTTATTTTAAAAAATTTCAAAAAAATAATATTAAAAAAATTGTTTATTTATTTGCACCCTCTTGTTTCATACTAAGAGACATGTTAATAATTTAATTACCATATAAATTTGGAATCCGAGTCTTACATTTGTTCATTAAATTGCAAGATGCATGTAGAGAAATATCTTATCTATAGTGAGAGTTGTATTCCAAATTATGCTTATTACAATCGATATCACTAGTCTCCTATATAGTATAGACCCATAACTTGACTATATATGTTTTAAAAAATATAATTTTGATTAAAAGTTCTAATAAATATTTTTTAATATGTCTATCATAGAAATTAAAATTTTGATTAGTTGAATAAATTTAAATTTATCTAACAAGTTTTTTATTTTATTTTATTTCTAACAACTCATATATGTTATATATAAATATTGTGCAATTGTTAACAAATCAAATCTTGTAGTCAAGTTATAAAGGCTTATCACTTTGACTTGAGGTTTCAAATTCAATTCCTAATAATGACAATTATCAGAAGTGGGGCGGGCCGGACTGATCACCACCGGGAGGTGGGGTGGGCCGTAGGCGGTCGGACGGTGGCATCATTCAAATCTACATCGGTTACAAAATTTTGAAAAACCGATGTCTTTCAACTTTTTTTGTATTAGTGTTCATTAGACAACTTAGGCGGTTGTCTAAGATCCTAACAAAAATTAAGGGCTCTAAAACAATTCTACATATAAAAAATATTGGGGCTGGTGGGGGCCGAGCCATGCACATCCACCACCCCCCCTAAATTTTTTTGGTTCCATTAGCTATGTGATGAAGGCCTATTGTTTGGTGATTGGAATTGTAATTTTATTTGTTTCCTTTTATGTAATTTTCCTACTCTTATATAATATGGGAGCTTTGTAACTATTTGATTGTAGAGTTGAGTTGATTAATAAAATTTTGGTTATGAAATTTCTTTTGTTTGCTCTCTCGATATTCATGTGAATCAATGAGTTAGCAATGTGTTCATAGTCCCGAGTATTCTCAGAATCAATAGGGCTTGCTCACCCATACCGATGCTGCATCATTTTTGGTATCAGAGCCAAATTGATTCATCATCAATTGTTGTGGTCATTTGATCACTTTTAGCTATTTTCTGGTATTCGTGGCGAATCAACAGCATCTAGTTCTTATTTCGCTTTCGGTATTCTCGAGAATCAACGGATCTACTTTCCAGCATTCCAAGAATCAACAGATTGTAATTTTCGGCATTCCAAGAATCAACAAAATAGAAATAGTTATCCCCATTTTGTTTATCAATTTAATTTCTTTTGCATTTTTTTTCTACTACATTTGTAATCTTTAATTAATTCGAGGATGAATTCTTTCAACCCCGGCAGAATTCTTTCGACCCCGGCAGAAATGATGAAGATCAAGTTATGGAAGAATTACATAAATCATGGTGTTGACAACAACTTGATTTATACAATTTCATCAATCACCTATGATTAAAGTATATACTTAATTTATGTGATTTGACCAATCATAGAGATGATGAAGGCCTATTGTTTGGTGATTGGAATTGTGATTTTATTTGTTTCCTCTTATGTAATTTTCCTACTCTTATATAATATTAGAGCTTTGTAACCATTTGATGGTAGAGTTGAGTTGATTAATAAAATTTTGGTTATGAAATTTCTTGTGTTTGCTTTTTTGGTATTTATGTGAGTCAATGAGTTAACAATGTGTTCATAGTCATGAGCATTCCCAAAATCAACAAGGTTTGATCACCCATACCAACGTTGCATTAGTTACTCTAATATATTACACTCATGCCATAATTATCGAATCGTGCCGTGCATATGTCTAATTGATAGTAGATATGTCTAACAAAAAATTAAATACGAATAAGGATACCAAAAAACTCAATATATATATATCAACATTTTTTCATCTAAAAATAGAATAAACTATTTCAACTATTATTTTAATATTTTTTATTAAACATTCAAGATCTCATTTTAAATTTTTGCTTAAGACTTCCGATACCCTTAACCGCCCTGCATTATACCTAATGGATTTGAGAAGAGTGCAAATTGAAATTCTCTAATGATAAGTTAATTAATTTATTGGAATTGGTTATTGAAATAGACATGAGACCTAGAAGTTGGCATGTTGTCATAGTAGTCTTTTCAGTACAACTAAGTCTAGGAGAGGATTGATTATTTTGATTTTTGTCTTTAATAGAAGTTATAATATACCTCTGCTTTGCTTTGTCAAATCCCACTTTCCCACATATATAGTCTTTTGCTTGCATGATTGATTGATTTATTCTTATATATGCTCCATTAATGGCCCTTTGAAATAGTAGCTGAAATTATTGAGAGAAAGATAAAAAAATTTGGCTGCTTGCGCATGCATGAGAGTTTTTGTGTATTCTAAAGGCCCTTTCAATAAACAGGAGTTGCATCACGGACGAACTTTAACAAGATCGATAATTAAACAATAATTAAATAGGGGTTCCAAGACAAGGTGGTGCCATTTTCACATGAACTGCCAAGTTAATGCACGTACAAGTGATCATTCAAATTGTTTGATACAGAATTTTTTCACGTGTTACACAATAATTAATACAAGGAATTTGTGGTTATCTTTCGGGTGTTTTGATGTTTATTCAAGGAACGAGGTTAATTGATGAGTAAGTTGTGTGCTAGCTTATATGATTGTGTTAATTATTATGGTTCTACATGATCTTGACAAAATTAAATAAGTAATATGTATATCTATAGTGATATTGCAACCTACTCCACTAAATTCTCATAAATATATAACTTTGTTATTTCGCTATAATAAAATTGAACCCACGTTGGATTGTAGATTGAAAAATCATAGGTTGGTCAAAGATGCAATCTCAACAGATCTTGAGACCAAACACGGAGCTCAAAATTAAGAATTTGATCGGACTTCATTGTCAATTCGTTGTGAACATATTAATTGTTTTGCTTAATTCTTCAACTACAAAGCCAAACCAACTAAATATATATTAATTGTTGTGCTTACTTTTTCAACTAGAAAGCCGAACCAATTAAATGTTGAATTATGGGCTTTTTGAACAGAATCCGGAGAATTATTCCTCACAAAATATTAACTATATATCATTTGTTAAGTTTATGCATGTAAAGTTTAATTTAATTGAACATATATCTGTATTATTATCACTAGTGATTTGTCACAAGAAAATAAGAAAGATTATCTGCTGTATATGAAGAAATGGATGAATCGGACTAAAGTGAATTGTAACATGCACTGTTTGAATATATTATAGAAATTAATAATAAGAAAACATTGCTCCTTTACTTTGCTTAATTTCCTTTTTTTCTTTATACATTTGAAGGTTACAAACTCATTAAAATCCATATATATAGGAACATGCAAAACAACATTTGCAAAATCCACACAAGAAAAAAGTGATATATATATATCTCATCAATGACAAGTAGGCTCATCTGCTTCCTCCAATTCAAATCCTTCCTCAGCAAGCCTCTTGTCCTTGTAAACATACCATTTAGCACAAACCAAGTACACAATGAAGTTCAAAGCACTAAGAATTGCCAACAGCCAGTAGAAATCGTATAGCTTGCCTTGGTTAAGATTGTCTGCTAGCCATGGCTTCTTGTCTCCAGTCACCTTGTGCACGATCGTGACCAAGAAAGAGCTCAAGAAAAACCCTAATGAAAGTGTGCTCAAAAACAGTCCTGTGCTCATAGTCTTCATTCCTTTTGGACACTCCTTGAGGAAAAATGCAAGCTGTCCAATGTAAGTGAAGGCCTCTCCGGCTCCAACCAACAAAAACTGAGGCACCAGCCAGAACACGCTTAATGGGATCTCAGAATTTGGATCATTTGTCAAACCGTTTGATCTTGCAGCTCCCAACCGCTTTACTTCAGCGAGAGCTGCTGCCACCATTGCCACAATTGAAAGCACTAGACCGACCCCTATACGTTGCAGTGGAGTGAGCCCTTGTGGGTTCTTGAGCACTTTTCTTGCAATTGGAACGATAATTCGGTCATAAATTGGGACGGTCAAGAGAATGCTGCCTACAAAGAAGACGGTTAGGGATGCTCCAGGGATCTGAAAACTGCCTATGTGACGGTCCATGGTGGTCGCTTGGGATACTGAAAATGTTGTCATTTGGGCATACACTGTCCAGAATATGATCGTTGTGGCCCAAATTGGCAACATTCTAATCACCATTTTTACTTCTTCAACATCTGTTAGGGTTGATAAATACCACTTGATCCCCACTGCGCTGCCATTACCCATTTCTGGATCCTTCATTGCTGCCCTGTCCAAGAAACTGCATAAAAAATTTATAAGCGTCATGTGAGAATAATTAACATTTTCAAATGCAGAAATTAAAATTAATAAATATACACATACAAAAATATATAATATGTACAAAATTGAACACCTCTTAATTATAAATTTGGCCTCGATACTCTCTTAAATTACTATATTAAAAACAATAGTTTAATCTTATAATTAAAAAATCAAAGTAAATAATATTAATTTCTAAAAGCTAAAATGTATTGTAATTGAAATATTATTGCATGTGAAAAGAAAGTTAAATGAGATATATATGCATGGACCTACCGAAGAGTTGGTGGGTGGTAGAAGATGAATTATAATAAAATAAGAAGTGGTTTTCTATCAAGGGACTGTGATGTTCCTTTCATGGTTACTTATATGTTTAAGACAAGAGACGTGAGGATCGATCAGGAGACAGTCTGGCAAATTACAATAATGCATATTCAGAGATTCATTAATGGTTTCTGTCTTTTTTCCTTTCGAGTTAGCATATATATAGATCGGAGAAATAAATAAATAAATTTCTATAAGAAATAATTTTGTCCTATTGTAATTAGTACCGAGCATGTGGCATCCCGTGAACTTGTTTTCAACGTATAAGACAGTAAATAGCAAGATAATTGGCAAGCCAGATTTTTTTTTTTCTCGATCCTCTAACATGACAGAATAATTCTGAACCCTAAATTCAATGGATTTGGATTTCTACTGATCTGATCTTTTCCTTGACCTTTTTAAAGCATGTGATTGGTTGTTGATAAAGTGGTTGTGGAAACCAATCACATCTTAACCACACATTCATTGCAATGTTTATGTGTCATGAGATTATGTGAGGTTAGAAAAAAGATTAGATCAGTAGAGGATCCAAATTCAAATTCAATAATTTTGGCTTCTATTTAATCCTATAATTACATACTTTTGGTTTCCAATCATCTATCAGTTCATGGCCCACCTAGAAGAAAATAGCTAGTTCTTGCTTTCCACCTACTCTAATATTTTGTGACAAATTATGTTTTCTTTTCTATACATAGTTTCAATTAATAAAGCCTTCAATTGGTTCTAAAATAAAATAAAAGAAACTGTGACATAAAATAAAGGCTTCAATTGCTAGTATTATTTCATTTGTATATCCAAAAGAAACAAGGATCTGTTTCTTGATTCAAATATTAAAAAAAAAAAAAAAAAAAAGTGCAATTTTTTTTTTTATAAAAAATATTAGTTTGATTAATGTCCCTCAATTAACTATAAGTGGGTATGTGTACGTGTATATAGCATTATTGGGGGGTCGTGGCACGAGTGCTAAAAGGAAAGAGAGGATGATGCAAGTGAAATTGAAAATGACTTACCGTAATTCCTTGCTGTGTGGCAATCTTTGCTTCATCTTCTTGCCTTGATCAGGAATATCATCAACATTAAAAAGCATCGATGGATCCGACGGCAATTCCAAATGCCTTTTCCTCCAAGCAGCCACAAACACCGTTGCAATCTGCGTCAACGGGCTCCCTACCAACTTCTTGAACCGGTACCCGCCTCGTGCCTGACAAATACACAACCAACGCACCCAATATCGCGCAAGCACATATGCCGTAACCCCATTCACGTCCCAAGTTGTCTTGTATGTACACTAGAATGGTCACTGCTCCCAGCGCTCCTATGTTGATGAAGAAAAAGAACCAACTGAAGAAATTGTTCATCTGCTTTATCTCTTTCGTGTCCGACTCATCGAACTGGTCCGATCCGAATCCGGAGACGCTCGATTTGAGCCCGCCAGTTCCCAGGGCTGTCAAGTAAAGTGCTATGTAGAGAACCGTGAGTTGCATTCCACTTGCTTGGATGCAAGATGAGGCCTCATTTGGGTTGCACTTGGGTGGCCTCAGGCTTGGGATTATTGTGGAGATCGTCAAGATTGTGACACCCTAATCGATTAATACCCAGAAAAAAAATAAATTGTAAAGTTAGCTAGTGTTTGCTAAAAACGGTAGCGATCGAGAAGTCATATGTAGAATATGATCGAGCGAAACTTACCGTTGCTTGAACGGTGGCAAAGATAGCGATGGTGAGATATCTGTTGAATTAAAGAGCAAGCAAATTGGAATCCATGATTAGAAACAGCAGTCTATTACTGGCGAACTATTTCCGACCTTTACCGAAAAGGTGAAAAGTATATATGTTGGTTATTAGGAAATACAAACCTGCCGAGAAAGGTGTCAGCGACGAAGCCACCAAGCAAGCAGAGCATGAAAGAGGTGCCGAGGAAGTTGGTGACAATATTGGCAGAAGCAGCATTACCCAAATGCATAGTACCAGTCAAATAAGTCACCAGATTTACAGCTATACCAAGTGTTGTTAATCTCTCGCACGCCTCACCACCTAACCAAAGAAAAAAAGTAGAAAACTTATTAATCAATTAAGCACTGAATAGAGATTTAATTAAGTCAACAAAAGAGAAAAAAGTGAAGAAGGAATAAGGACCTAAAATCATGGCGGCGCTGCCCCAGCCACCGGTTTTGGAGCGTTCGGCAGGGCGGCCCTTGTAGTCCCAAGCATCTGGGAGAGTCTTTCCTTGTGTTTGAGGAAGAGCCATTGTTGGTTTAATTAGATGTTGAAGTGTATTTGTAATTAATATGAACAGACAAGTTATACAAAGTAAATGTATATCAGAGAGAAGAGAAGAAGAAGAAGAAGAAGAAGATCGAAGAGACTATTAAAAAGGCTCAGTGATACGATTGGAGAAATGATCTAGGCCTTTTTATAGTAGGAGTTGGACTGTTGGAGGACCTTACGGAATTTTATTATTATTATTATTATTTGAACTGACCTTTTGGAAAATTAGTCCAATAAAAAAAATATATATCAATTTTGGATGAAGCCTGAAGGGCGCCCACCTGGGATTGCAAAGATTATTTTGACAAATTTAGGTGGGAACTATGGATAAGAAGAAAAGTCGGTTGACATTTATATTTTAAATACAACATTTACAAAATCCTATATGTATTTTTTTTCATACAATTTTGAAATCAATATTAATTACTATTTATTAATCCGATAAATATTACATATCATTTGATTTATTTATTTATTTTTTAACTCCACTCCTCCCTTAACAATAAACACAATCAAAATCAAGCTGAAATAATCAAATTAAGATATATCAAGAACACTAATATAATCAAATCTAAAACCCTTTATGAAATTATAATGTATACACATGCCAAAAGGTTTTAGAAATACCATTGATCAATGTGGCTTGAAGGTAGATTATGTTCATCCAATCTGTTAATATTTTTGGTTTGAATCGTCGCACCATACATGTTATATAAAAAAAAAAAGTTCTAAAAATAAGAAACATACATATTTGCAAATTATAACTAGTATTTATACTATTTTTTTTTTACTATTACGATTAATTGGTAATCGGAAATGTATACTTTAAACTACCCAAAACAATCATTTTTTTTTTTCACAAATTACTAGACATTGCTTCTTTGAATCAGACATAATCCAAATTCACCCATGTATCAAAACATTGGATATTCATTTGTGTCTGAATCTGAATCCAGTGAAACTTGAATTCCATTTCTAATCCTTTCTTCAAAAGTAATTTTCCGAGGAAACAAATGACATAAAAGATCAATTCGATTCCATTACCATTTAGTTGACTAAAGTTATCATAGTAACGGTGTTTTATTTCACAAAATTAATCTAATTATAATTCAGTTTCAATTATATATATATATTGAAACACAGTTTTCAATTATGATTATTATCATCTTTTTGAATATTTGAAACCAAAAATTAAAAAAAAAAAAAAAAAAAAAAGTGATTTTGAGAATCTTCCCGAAGAAGTGGAATAGACATTCAACTTCATACTCAATTTGATTTATTTATTTTAAAAGCTGATGAGGCATGGTCCCACATACCACAGTTGTCAAATCAAATGTAATTTGAATATAAAATAAAAAAGATGATTAAAGTTTGCAACACTAAAGATATGAAGAATCTACTTGAGCCATAATTGAGGAGAAAATTTCCACCGTTCGATAACAAAAAGATATGATAAACACACATACAGTCATTCAGAACCTGAAGGCTCATTTATCGACAAAGATAAAATCTTTAATGTTAAATATAAAATTCCCAGCTCCACATATTCGATGACTTCCTAATTACTCAAATTACATGCATTAATCCCAGAAAACAAAAAATAATACAAAATTTTATTAGATAAGTGAAAGTGATTTTTTTTTTTTTTTTCTTCCTTTTAATATGTGATATTTAATTCTATAAATGAAACAGCATCAAATGGGGAAGATAACTGAAGGATTTTGGTGAATCCATTTTTCATTTAAATCATAAATATATATATAATTGAGTATTTATATAATATTAACATGATTGAATGTTATTTCAAAAAAAAAAAAAAAAAAAAAAAAAACATGATTTGAATGAAAAAAAGTAAGTAAACCATCGTTTTAGCACGTCTGCCTAAATTAAAGGGCCACGTGGTCAGATCCTGAAAGTTGGCAAAAGAAGGAGAAAAGAAGATGCCACGTGGTCAGCGGTCAGCCGATCCCAGGTATGAGCTTTTCTGATTACAACCGAAATTTAACAGGTCAAAAGGATATTCCGAATTTCGTATTTCTTTTATATATATAATAATTGCCATTATTATATTAATTAATTAATTGCCTTTACATTATAATTAAGAAATTTAAAACATGGAATTTAGGTTAGATAATCTCCATTGTCGGGCACTAACAATCACAGATGCAATTATTGATAAGAAGGACACATGATGGGTAGCAAATCTTTAGAATTAACGGTGACAAATTGTAGTGGATTGAACACCACTGAATATTTTGCGGCCTGAGGAAATTCTAGGCTTCAAGAAGCTATCTCATCCCTTCTTTACAAATTTAAGGTCAAAGCCCAAGGTATAATTACCCATGCACTACACTTCATCTTGTAGGGTCCTCCAAATTAAAGAGTGCGATCATCCACAATGGTTGCACCTAAAAACAAGACCCATTTATTGCCACATCATCAAAAATGGGTCTTGTTTTTTAAAGAATGGGTCTTACCATTTGGATCCACTTAATTTAGGTCTCATTTTCCCACAATGGGACTAAATTGGAAATGTAAAAGTGGATCCACTTTTTAACTTTTTTCCAAACAATCATTACTCTTCTTTAAAATATTATATATATATATATATATATATATATATATATATATATACAGAAATTCTATTATCAGTTCGAACTGACAAAAGTTATATCAGTTCCTTGAATGTGGGCCACTGGATTTAAATACTTTGACTTGGCTATATGCACTTGTCAGTTAAAGTATTTAAATCCAGTGACCCACATACAAAGAACTGATATAACTTTTATCAGTTCGAACTGATAATAGAAAGACTGTATATATATATATATATATTAATAAATAAATTATATAATATATTTAAAATATCAACCCTATCAATAATTATTTAACAAATTATAATCAATTTAAAATAAAATAATTTATTCATTTAAAATTAACACAACCGAATTATATCAACAAAAATAAATATTATGTGACAAGTCTAGTGTTCATAATTTAAGTCTAGTAAAATTAATTAAAAAATTAATGTTTTCGGTTCCGATTCTGGTTCCTTAGTTCCGGTTCCTCGGTTCCGACTGTTCGGTTCTGGATGTTTAGACTGTTCGGTTTCGGTTCCGGTTCCAGACCGGTTTTGATTCTGAACCTTCAAAACCGGTTTTGGTTCTAAACCTTCAAAACCGGTTTTGGTTTCGGTTTTGAAGGTTCGATTTCAATTCTGGTTTTGAAGGTTTGGTTTTGGTTTCGGTTCCGGTTCCAAACTTTCAAAAAATTAATGTTTTCATTAAAATTATTTTAATTTCATTGAAATAAAATTTTATAATTGAAATTAAAATTATTTACATTTTTATATATATAATTATTGAAATTAATAATAATATATTGAAATTATAATAATTTAAATATATATATATATATATTAAATTTATTTATATTTTTTCATTATATATATAATTATTGAAATTAATAATTATAGGGAACCCAACCCAATCATTGGGCAAGACCCAAATTGAGTTCCAAATTTGGAACCCAATTTGGGTCTAGTTGGGTGGAGCCCACTTTTGGGTCTTTTTTTTTTTTTTATCTACTTTCTTACCATTGTGGCACAATTTGATAGAAAGCAAAATGGGTCTCTTTTAGAGACCATTGTGGATGCAAAATGGGTCTCTTTTAGAGACCATTGTGGATGCTCTAATTAATTCATTACACCCCCCCCCCCCCCCCCCCCCCCCCCCAAAAGATTCTAAATTAGTCAACTGATATATGGTTCTTTCCTCATTTAGCTAGGCTCCTTTTACAATAATTAGACCATTGAAATTTTGAGAAAAATAGGGTATGATTTTAGCTAAACCATTACTCGTAATCTATCGATGGTCCATCCATTGATATTTGATGTATATATTACAGATCAAGATCATCAACTGATTATTACCTGGCATGGAAATTTGATGCCAACATTGGATAGTCTCGATCGACCACAAAATATATATCCAGAAGATACTTTGTCATGTATCAACGGACCCATCATCTTGGAATCTTAAAGCTTCACATTTATAATATAATCGTTTTTTATTTTTATCTTTTTATATATATGATTATCATTTCCATGCCAGTCCAGTAAACTTGGTTTATGTGCACGTACTACAGGTCTGCAGCTCTTACAAGCCGCAGCAAGTCACGTGATGGCTGCATTTACCGTCCTTTGCCCCACAAATGGCCACAATAAATTAAGTATATATATCTCTCTCTATAAAGCAATAATTTGTCATCATTAACCTCAAGGGTTGCCTTGGTGGTCCAGGGGCTTGGGATGAAACCTAAGTCTTTCAACTCTTGGCAATTCCCTTGAGGCCATTCCTCAGGGCGTTAACCCTCTTGGTGGAAGGCTGAGTATCACAAGGTTCCATGTCAACGGTTCGAATTCTATTCAGGTGGAGTGAGTTCTGATTTACCTGCTTGCATCCTTGTGGGGTTTAGGGTGTGAACCGGAGTTTTCTATCTGTCCTACTCCACATCCATCAACAAACAGATTACTGTGAGTCACGCAGTTGGAGGAGGACAGATAGATAGGTGTCTGGATAAACTGGGATCCTCGATACAAAATAATAATAATAATAATAATAATAATAATAATAATTGTTATCATGCACACGGCCTCTATTGCTTTGCTTACTCACCAAACTAGAATTTCTCTTCAAACTTTTGACGATATTCTGATTAGGACACGCACACATTATTACATTTAAAAAAAAAGAGAAAAAAATCTTAACCTTTTATATATTTTGTGTAGTTAACTACTTAATGAATCACGTGTAACAATGAGGAAATTATGTGAAACATACGAATCATGTGACTGGCATTTGAAGTTGGAGCTTCGCCATCATTATCATTAACGGATTGATAAATCCGATTCATATGGTCTGCTGGAAATTAATCGGAAACCAGACACCAAAAGAAGTCAATTTTAAATAAACTTCTCGCTTTCTTTTTATAATTTCTTCTTTATTTATATATATATATATATTATTTTTGGGGTCGATTTCAACAGAGTTGCTTATAATAATTTTTTATGTTATGAGTGAATTTTAGGGTTAGGAATGGTCGGATTAGAATTGGTCCATGAAGGAATTATGTGGCTTTTCAGTTTTCATACGTTGATCCCACAGGATCCTATAATTGATGACGGGGGGTTTGAATCCCCGCCACAGGATATGAGGCAGCTATATGCCTATATATGATCAAAAGTTTTATGCCAATCTCAATTATCACTTATTTGTCTTTTAAAAAAAAAATTATTAATTAATGTTACACAATCTAAAAACGTAGTTCAACAATCAATCCAAATGATATAACCATTCAATATGGGCTTGTTGGTAAATACTTGATAGTAAATAGCGCTCATGATAATTATAATTGTGAATACAAATTATGTGATAACGTGGGGATTGAATAACATGACTATAACAAAGATCATTTTGATTAATTTTTAGTTTTTTTTTTTTTTTTTTTAGGGTTGTGTAGCATTTTACTGAAAACGTATTACTTCTCTTTTCATGCCAAAACTAGTGTCACACTTTTATTTGAGCAGCCTCTAGTTTACAATCTGCAAAATGGCAAGAGAAAAGTTAGGAGAGTTATATATATAATAATTATATATTAACTGTTATATTGTTTGAAATGAAAATTTTGAAATAGTAATTTAAAAACATATAATCTATAGTTCTATTATCAGTACTAATAACTTACGACATTTAGAAAAGGGTAATATTATACAACCCAAAAAATTAATCCAAATTCAACTTAAATGATGTGGGAAATGAGTTGTCTTCACCATATCATTTAGGTTGGTTTTTTAGGCAAAATAACTAGCATTAGTATTTAGAAAATTAAAAGCTCTTTCAGTATTATTTTTTAAATAATTTTTATTTATTTTTAATGCTATAAAATATAAAGCATAATGTAAGCGTCATAGTAATTTGTCATTGAGCTACTGCGGTCACAATACAGAGGGTATGCACGCTACTGTTGGACAACGATTTCTGGATCACGAGAGATGGTTTCTATTATATATATCTAATTAACAGCAAAAATATATAGGTGGAAGAAGAATTCTTATCTAATTAATATTATTAAAATTGTCAACATTTATAAAACAACTATTATACAGGCGCATTCCTTCAAGTTCTCCAAAAGGCAATCCGAGAGACAGGATATGACAACACACAAGGCCTCTTGCCTTGGTGGTTGAAGCCTCTCAAAGGAGGTTCCACCACCAAGGTTCAAAGCCTTGGGGTGTATGTATATATATTCTATTGTCTCACATTTGGCCTTTAACCTCTAAAGTATGGGTGTCGTCTCCCGTTTTTGTGGAGCTAGCCCTCTCTCCAGTGGTGAGAGTTGTATTTTCATTTATTCCCTCTCCTCGATAGTGGAAGTAGTATTTCGGACCGTACGTGTAGAGTCTGATCTAACTAGGTCCCGACAGTTGTTGTAATTAAAAAAAGAAAAAGAAAAAAGAGAGAGAGAGACGGGATATGACAAGTGGCTTACTTTAAACAAAAAAAATATATGCTAAAATCATGTGTAAAAAAATATATCAATTATATATCAAACAAGAGTTGATTTTTCACAATAAAAGACTAAAAGAGTTGCTATAATGGAGGAGAGAGATAGCTATGGTGACGCGTGTTAGATAATGGTTAGTGGGTAGATCAACTATATATATGTGAAAAAAAAAAAATTAGGGAGTGGTCCTGTCGTCCAATGTCTTTTTTTTTTAATAGATGCGGCGACTCAAATTTGGAACGTTATCAAACCATATTGGTCAGGTTATCAGTCTTTTTATTATCAGTTCGAACTGATATAAAATATATTAGTTATTTACATGTGGATCATTGGATTTAAAAGATGATTTGACAAGTGCATGTAGTCAAGTCAAAGTATTTAAATCTAATGACCCACATATAAGGAATTGATATATCTTTTGTCAGTTCGAACTGATAATAGAAAAATTGGTCAGGCTATATCAACTTAAAAATCTGACTTAAATTAGTGACTTCAATTTTCATTCACTCATTTGTGTGGCTGTCATTTACTTCTCTTCTCCACCATTGGATTTAGACCAAATGAGTGGATGAGAATTGAAGTCACTAATTTAAGTTAGATTTTTAAGTTGATATAGCCTGACCCATATATATATATATATATATATATATATTGATTACATGCTAATATGTATAGTATATAGTATTATAGGTTTTGATGACTACCACTAAGTGTTTAATGTTAATACACTTGTGGACGGCACAAACTTCTGGTTAGTCAAAACCATGAGATCATCTAATTATATAAGGAAATAAAGACAATATGCAAAGTGTACACGTTCGGGGCTTCAGTTTGGTATTATTATTGATTTCTATAAAATTAATTGATTTCAACGATTTGTTATATCGTGTCTGAGTCATATTTGTAAATGAATTTTTAGGATAAAATGACATTATTTTTGTTAAATATTGAAGTTTTTTGAATTTCTAGTTATAGTTATACATATATTAGATGGATCTTTTCCGGTTGTGGCGTGATCATTTCCTTGTTTCGTTACATATACAATACGAGCATATAAAAAATAAGTATTTTATATAATTTAATATTTAATTTTTTTACAGCTCCAAAATAGCAGATGGAAGAAATTAATGGCCTTCTGGAAAGAGCTACGTACAACGGTGATTATTAAATTAGAGTTAATGATAATAATGTAAAAGCTCTTGCTTCTCTGGGAAAGTTTTAACTGGGGAAGTCTATACAATTGAATTGGAGAATCAGCAAACCTTTTTCTTTCTTCCATTCAGATCATTAGGGATCAAAAGTCAGTCGGGACATAACGAGATTAAGCTCTTATATTGGTAATCAGGAACGAGCAAAATTAAGCTCTTCAAGCACTGTCCAGAATAGGTGAGATTATATCTTGAAGTAATTACACAAAGCTTCATAAGGTTTGGCTAATAACAAACAGAAACAATTTTTTCAAAAAATGAGATTGACTTCCCCTAATGTTAGTCAAACTTAATTGTTGAAATGATATTTTAGTCCTTTCATAATTTTTTTTTGTTTGAATTTTTCTTTAAGAAATGGAAATTCAAAAAATAGATGTTCTCAACTGTCTATCTAAGAGATGAGATAAAAAATTTTAAACAAAAAAAAATCTTTATTTATTTATTTAAATGGATATGGAGCGTGGGGATCCAATAAAATATTAAAAAATAGCAAAAATTAAAATTATTATTATTTAAAATGGATCTCCAAAACTATAAAGATGGACCGATGGACGATGAAGATTAAGAGAATAATAAAAAAAAAAAAAAAAAAAAAAATTCAAACCTATGTCCATGGAGATCTCCATGGATCTCCACTTCCCCCACCGCTAAAGTGGGGGAGACCCCATTTGGGAACATAAGAGGTCTCGCCCGTAATTAGGCTAGCCTCATTTAAGTTAGGTGTAGTTACTTCTTATATTTAAAATTCCAGGTTTAAACCCTAGTAGTCCTCATGTTGGACCAAGTAACCTTGGTGGCTCGGTGAATGTGTTTAAAATTTGAACTTGTTTAATTGTTTATAGTCAACTTATAATAAATACCTTTCAAAAAAAAAAAAAAAAAAAAAAAAAAACTTATAATAAATAATAATAATAATATCATATTTATAATGGAAATTAATTAAAAAAAATAATATTATTAACCAATATAAGAGTAAGAGCAGTAAGACACGGGATTACAAGTGGAATGCATGGACTTAGAAAAAGAAAAAGCACCCCATTATCAAAATTCAAAAGCGATTTCTCTTCATAAATAAAGTTAAAAAAGAAAAAGCTTTGAAAAACGTGGTACAAGCTGTAAACGACTTAAAACCCTTATAAAAAGCCAAAGGTGCAAAACATCTCTCGAGTTTTCACCTCGCAGATAGGGAGTTCCAAAATTTTATTCAAATTTTATGAGGAATTAATACATGGATGAATTCGAGATATTAAATATTAATTTTCTATTAAAATAAATGCAAATTTATGTACATATTTTAATGGGTTAAAATTGAAATTAACAGTATAATTAGTAGAGTTTTTATTTTTAACCACCAACATTAGTGTTTTGATTGTTTTTTATCGAACTTTCTACTGATCAGATAAAAATACCCTTCAATTAAACACACTAATAGTCTTCTTCTTCAATTAAACACATCAGTTTTCATAAATTAAACACACCACTGTTCTTCTTCAATTAAAAACACCACCAATTAAACACCCATTTTTTGTGTGTGGCAAGTGGTAGGGGTAAATTTGTCTATTTAGTGAAAAGTTTAGTAAAAGCAATAAAAACACTAATTCCAAGTAAAAATCGAAACCTTCTTAATTTTTTTTGGGTTAAAAAGTGTTATTTCCTCTATTTTAATCGAGTCATGAGCTTTTCAGGAGTTCGTGAAGCGGAAAATTGGGGATCCAATGTATGAGGAGAGCTGGTGGTAAATTGACTACTGAGACCTTTTTTTCATAAATAACTAATGAAAATGTGATATATACATTTCGAGTTTTCACTTCACAGATACGGAGCTACAAAATTTTATAAACAAATGCACATTTCATGAAGATCTCGAGTTTTCACTTCACATGCATGTATAACAGAATTTTATTCACATTTTTATAAAGAATACACATATGATCAATTAAAGATTTTAATATATCAACTAGCTTTTTTTTTTTTTTTTTTTTTTTTCGTATGAATTTGGGAAGTGGAAATGGAGATCCGATGTATAAAGATAATTTTTGGTAATTGACTTCTATGATTTTTTTTATTTTTTATTTTTCTACTCTTTTGATTTTTGAAAAAAGAAAAAGAAGACGAAGAAGAAAGTTTTATTGGGCCGTCGTGACTTCTTAGACTAGAGTCCTTTTAATGTGGGCTTCAAATGGAGTTAGAGTTGAATATGAGGGTAGTGGGCTTCAAATTGACTCCATTGAATCTGATGGATACTAATTGCACCCTAGCCTTGTTCTAGGTATACCAACAAGTATGTGGGACTGTGGGAGTGGAAACAATTCCTCTAAAATGAGGCTCATTTGATTTTTAACGTAATCTGACATTTACACCATGAGTTTGTAGATTGAAATCGTATGTCTATCCCTTAAACCTCGAATTATTATAATATTTAAGAAAAAAATAAAAAATATATTCAACCATCTATTTGTTCTAATTCGAAGATTGCTCTTTATAACTCAATTAGATATATCTTTCAAGTTTATAAATGTAAAAATTGGAATGATACATTTGGCATAATCTTAACCATCAGATTAAAAAATATGAATAGTATAATATTAGAATGTGGATAGGTTAGATTAAAAGTTAATACAATTCGTTCTAGCATATTTACTAACCGGAAATGAAGAGTAAAAAGGAATCAAATTCTATTGAAAAAGGAATTAGAAAAGTGAACTTATTAATTCCTTATGTTCGTTATTTAGTAGAAATTTAACTCCAATTGAATGGGAATCAAAGGCAAATTAAGTTCTCTATCCGATAGGAATTTAAATCTTAATTTATATATAGGTCAGGACGTCAGGTAAATTTTTGATTTCCAACAATTGTTTTAGTAAATATTGTAATAATAAAACAGGAATTAAGTTTTATATCATTCGTTAGAATTTCGATGAATAGGATAAAATGAGGCGTAAATACACAATTAATTACTCAAAACTTTATCAAGAGGCTTGGACATAGTTTTTAGGTTCACTGGTGTTAAGTCCAACAAAAGGGACCCGAGCCCCCAATGAGCATAAATATAAACTTTGGAAATATTAGAACTCTTTTTATATTGAGCTTTAAGAATATCACTAGTTTAATTAGCACCAATGGACTAAAATACCCTCATCTCATTCTCTTTATTACGTTTGTACCGTTTTTATTTATTTATTTTTCAAAAACCTCCATTGATGAAGGACCAATGGAGATGAAAGACCTCCATTGAAGGTCAGTTCGACCTACAATGGAGGTCTCCATGAAGAAGATGACCAAATTGTTTTTTTGGAAAATTTCATTTTTGTCCAATAAATCTTGGAAATTGTAAATATACATGATAAGTATCAAAAACTATATGATAAGTCTCGAAAACTACATGATAAATCTCAAAAACTACCTGATAAGTATCGAAAATACAAAATAAGTCTCGAAAACACAAAAAAGCGCGATACTTATTTTTGTGAGTATGTTTTAAGGGTATTTTTGTTAGATCCACACTTTAGGTGTTATTAAAACTTGGGAAATGCTATTAACAATCCATTAATTATCAGTTTACACTCCATTTAATTTTTTTTTTATTAATGACAATTTTAATCTAATTAAAATTACTAAACAAGACAAAAAAGTTCTAAAGACACTCCAAACAATTTTTTTTAGAAAATAATTTTTTTTTTTCCATCTTTAGTTGTTTTTTTTCCTCCTTTGTGTTTTTTTTTTTTCTTGTTATACAAACCCTAAAATATCTTCTTTTTTTTTTTTTTTTCAAAATAATTTTTTCTCACACACCATCAAACCCTCTATCATTATCATCACCGGTGTTTTTATTTATAAAAAAGTTTTCATGTTTTCTATTTCAATAAAATTTGAAATCATTTTTTTTTCATCAAATACCACCCATGTTCAATCATTACCATCACTAGAATATATATATATATATATAAATTCTTTTTTCCAGAAAAATATATTTAAAATTATTTTTTTTACTCAACTTTTTTTTTGAATAGATTTTTTTTACTCAACTTAAAATCCAAAAAAGAAAAAAAAAAAGTTTTCCTATTTTCATAGTTTGATTTCCAAAACAGTTTTCTTATTGTTTCGATCTCTCCACTTTTGTTCAGTTTTATTCTCAGTTTTATTTTCATTTGATTACTTCACATTTATTTTCCATTTCCCATTTCAAATTTTCTAAATATAGGTATTCAAAATGGGTAATTTTAAATAAAATGGAGTGGCTTTAGAAATTTAATTTTTTAAAATGGAGTGTCTTTAGCATAGAAGTGCCAAAAGATAAAAAGGATAATTTTGGAAAAAAAAAGAAGTGTCTTTAGAATTTTTTTTAAATTTAAAATTTTAAAATGAAGTATATTTAGGAATGACGTGTATAAAGAAAAATATTGGATTTTAAGAAGAAACTCTATTAAAATTTAAGTTATTAAGTTAATGATAGTCTTAAAGTCTACTCATTAAGGAGTGCTATTAAATTTTCGAACCCTATATAAACTGACACAATTCTTGCATTAAAAGATCAAAATTATATTTTTGATTTTTTGTATTATGACTATATTTTGTGTCAAATATTAAAAAAATAAAAATAAATTATATCATTTAGCTTAAAAATAATCATATATTTTTTTTTGAAAGCTAAAAATAATCATAATTACATTAAAGTTTATAAGCTTTCGCCATGAAATCAATAAAATTCTTTATTTTTGAAAATAACTAATATATAGAAAAGGTTTTCAAATCTATTCAAGTAAAGTATTTTGATTGAAACCATTTTTTCCATGTAAATCAAATTCAGAAAATGAAATAATTTTTTTTTTTTTTTTATCTTGTTTTGTTTATTTATTATTATTATTATTTTTAAAATTGCACCGTCATGGATTTAAAATTTATTTATTTATTTTCGTTATTCTTCCTAAAACCAACTTTTTTGCTCTTTGAAGTTTGAACCGTTTCTCCTTTTTACTAAAAGTCTAAAACAACACTGTTGGTTCACATGTTGAATTGTTCAATCGCTCTCTTTTTCTGACTTACTGACTTCATAATGGCTCTCTTTTTCTTCATAATTGAAGAATTCTTTATTGAACTATTCCTGTAGGGAATTTCTCTCGATCTGTTCAACATTTTCATAAGTTGCAAAGCAACTTGCATTAAATAACTATTCAGTTTGAGAGAATTTTGTCATTGATATAGATCGAAAGTTGAAACTTATTTCAATTGAATATAAAATCATGAGCAGTTTTGCTCAAATCCAAAAAAAATCCAGATGTAGATTTTTAGTTGGTTGGCTTCACGGGTTGCATAATGAAACCGTGGGCGTGAATACATGTGCTCGAAGAAAACTATTTTAAGGCTGTTCTTGAAATGTTGTTCGAAGAACTCAAGAACACACACAAAGAATTTTCTTTGTACCATTTTTTTTTCATATTAGTAAACTTTCCTCATCTATCTTGTTGAGATTTGTCAGAAAAAAAAAAATGTACAAACTTTTAAAAGTGAATAAAATATTTTGAAGGAATAAAAATATATTTTTTAAAATAATTTTAAGCCATGACATTGATAAGATTTAGGGAGAGTTGTAAATAACTCCCTGACGTTTGACCGAATACCAAATCAAACCCTGGGTTTGAATAATCAGCAAAATCCCCTACCATTAGTTGAGTGTTAGTTGAGTTTAATTAAATTTTTAAAAAATATGATTATTTAAGAGAATCTTTTTTCCATAATTGAACTGAAAAAAATAAATATATTAAAAATATGTTTGCAGATAAAAAATATAAAAATCTCTTTTAATAAAATTTGAACATTTAAAAATACAGTCTTTCTATTATCAGTTCGAACTGATAAAAGATATATTAGTTCCTTGCATGTGGGCCATTGGATTTAAAAGATGCTTTGACAAGTGTATGCAGCTAAGTCAAAGTATTTAAATCCAATGACCCACATGTAAGGAACTGATATATCTTTTATCAGTTTGAACTGATAATAGAAAAATTGTTTAAAAATATGCTACAACAAAACAATAAAATCATTAAAAAAATTAAAATTAAAATACAATTATTTAAAAAAAAAAAAACATATGAATAAGATGCTCAAAGACACATGTTTATCTTGGTAATGTGTATGTCTTCTCCATATAATTTGTTTCTATATCAAATATTATTTGTTTTTATTTTTTTATTTTTTTTATTTATATATTTAATTTATAATTTATAATTTATGATATAAAATTATTATTTTTTTATTAGTATATTTTTTCATTCAGTTTATTAAAGGATTTGAATTGCCATATTTGATTTAAATAAAGTCAATTATCGGTCAACTAATGGTAGGAGTTTTTTTTTTATTGATTGTTCAAACCATAGAGTTTGATTTGGTATTTTATCAAAAGTAAGGGGGTTATTTACAATTCTCCCTAAGATTTATATGTTAATACACTCTTTGCCGTTTAACTTGGTCATTGATGAACAAGAAATCCAGAAAAAAGGAGAGAGAGAGAGAGAGAGAGAGAGAGAGAGAGAGAGAGAGAGAGCTAGAGCTATTTTTTTAAGCGTTACAACTATTACAATATGATTGCCGGGACCTATGAAGATCAGATATCTACTCCCACAAACGGGAGAAAACTCCCTACAAATGCTTTTGAAATACGTATTGTGGGACTTGAACCTCTCGTGTACAATCTCTGCTAAGGGGTGATGTGCGAGAAATGGAGGTACTTAAACTTTTTTTTTTTTTTTTTTTTTTTTTTTTTTGAAAGGCATTAATAATAGAGGCACCAAGCCAGGAAAACAGAACAGAGCAACAAGACCCAACAATAAAAACACGGGCAACAAACAAGCAACCCAACTAGAAAACCACAAAGAACAAAGGCCACTAAGAGCTAAAAAAAAAAAAAAAAAAAAACAATAACAAACAAAGAGAAGCCCCAAAAACAAAAATCAAACGGAAACAAAGAGGGCTAAATATAGGTGACAACAGCAAGCACAAAGAAACCACGTCAGCAAAACGATCAAACATCGCTTCAGCACACCTCATCAACACCAGAAACTGAGCCTTTCTTAGCTAAAATATCAGTGTAGGAATTAGAGGATCTAAGGCAGTACTCCACCATGGCAAGACCAAAGCTGATCAACCAATTACAAATATCTAGAATAACCTTCTCATGATTGTTCTATCCCTTGCCATTATCATAAACCCACACAATAGCGGTCTTTGAGTCACTGACCACCACAAGAGACCTATCAACCAAATCAGGCCTGGACCCTAATAATTCGCAAGCTCTGATTTCCATCGAGATAGCATCCTAAAACCCAATGTACGAAGAGAAGAGACACAAAACCTTTCCCATGTGTTCTTGTAAAACACCTCATATACCTACAAGGCCTAGAGAACCCTTAGTCGACCTATCACCATTAAATTTAAGAGTATTAATCGAAGGTGGAGTCCATTTTTCCAGCCTATGAATTTTCTTTTTTGGAACTTCTGAGCAGCACTCAACAATGTTCAAGAGAATGTGAGTGATAAGGACAGACGAACCACTACCAAAGTGTTTGAACCACCATCCTAATCTGAATCTCACCATGTCCTCCGCTCTAATGTGGTCTAGCGGAGTATCCTTAAAAATATTTTGATTATGACCTTCCTAAATGGTTTAGACAATCGCGGAGAATAGAATTCTCCACTCCATATCAGAAATTCTCCAGGGACAAAGATTACACCACCTTTTCCACCAATCAATAAGGGAGGGAGAAGGGCAACATTGTGGTCACCACCACTTCATGCAATTTTGCCACAACTTCCAAGACCAATCACACAATAAGAAAAGGTGATATATGGTTTCCATTATGTCATTACAAAAATGGCACATCACATTAAGGCCTGGCCGCAACCCAAAAATGGAAAGCACCTCCCTAACAAGAACTCTACCATGAAGCAATTGCTAAACGAATACAAAAATCGAGCCACACATATTTAAAAACCGACCCCTTCCCTTCTTGACTAACCACTAAGCAATACCTAAAGGATTTAACAGAAAACAGGCCCGATGAATCAAACATCCACGCCATTGTATCATAACCGGAGTCTAACACTTTGACATTCATGAGGCAACCTAAAAAACATCTCCATTGCTCCACCTCTCAACCAAATAAATTCCTTCTAAGGCATACTTTCTAATTCCATTCCAAACTATGTCTACTCCCAAACTCTTTAACACAGCCCTTCTTATTCACAGCTAGAGAAAAAATCCTTGGGAATGCCTCCTTTAAGGGAGAACCTTCCACCTCCAAGTTAGACCAGAACTTAGCTCCATCTACTTTTCCCACCACCACTTTCAACCCCTTGTGCAGAATCCTATACGTAGAAGAACCTGGCTCAATAAGCTTGCCAACCGATTTTATGAACATAGAACTGTTAACACCACAAGACCAGTCCCACCGAAGAATATCCCTCTGAACCCTATATTTCGTGCATAAAACTCTTTTCCATAAAGGCGCATCTTCCGCTCTGAACCTCCAAACCCACTTGGCCATTAAACTTTTGTTCAAACTGAGGACCGATCCAATACCAAGACCACCATTACCTTTGCTCTTGTACATAACAAATCCCATTTCACACAATGAATCTTTTTCTTAGTTCCCCTGTCTCCCCAGAAGAAGTTTCTTTGAAACCTCTCAATTTTGTGAGCTATATTAACTGGCATCCTGAAAATTGACATATAGTAAATAGGAATACTAGACGTCACACATTTGATAAGCACCAGACGACCCCCTTTGTTAAGGAACAATTTCTTCCAGGGCGCGAGGCGACACTCAATCCTTCTTATCAACTTCTCACAAAAAGACCTGGAACCCAATCGACCTCTAAGAGGTAAACCCAAGTAAGAAATAGGTAACGAAACCTTCGCACATCTCATAATACCAGCCCAATAATCTGTCGGATAGATATTCCTCTCTATCACCACTATACTGGTTTTATGGAAATTCAAATGTAGACCCGAAGCCAATTCAAAACACCTCAAAATCCTCCTAGCATTCTGAAGGTAACCTAACTCAAGTTGAAGGAAAAGGATAGTGTCATCCACGAACCGCAAATGCGAAATTTGGACCTCCCCATTACCAAAGATAGCCCCTTTAATCATATCCAACTTAGTCGCTTTTCTAAACAACGCACTCAGACCTTCAGCTGCCACGTTAAACAGAAACAGAGAAAGGGGATCACTTTGCCGAAGACCCTTTTTCAATCCAAACTCATGAGGATGTACTCAAGCCTAAGGCGCAATGGAACGCGTAAGAGTTTGAAGCATCTAAGTGGAATAGAAAGGTGATGCACTCAATCCTATGTGCCATGGACGAGAATCAATACAAACTGATTCAAAACACTAGGATAGCCAAGGAGGCGTGGGACATCCTAGAGACGACACATGAGGGAACCGAAGTGGTTAAGGACTCCAAGCTTCAAGTCTTCCAAACTCAATTTGAGTTGCTTAAGATGGAGGAGAACGAGTGCTTCAACGACTTTGAGATCAAGTTGATGGACATAATCAACCAAAGTTATCAACTTGGTGACCCGCATTCGGATAAGAGAATCAAGCAGTAAATTATGAGATCTCTCCCGAAAGATTTGAGTCCAAGATAACGACTTTAGAGGAGAATAATGGATACAAGGATATGAAGCCGAGTGAGGTGATTGGGAGACTTCTAGCTTATGAGTTTAGGAATGGTCCTATCTTCACACCTCATAAAAAACAAAAGGGAATTGCTTTGAAAGCCTTCAAAGTTGAGAAGGAGGATAAGGATAACTCAGACGAAGACATGGCCTTGTTGTTGAGAAGGTTCAAGAAGTTCACCAAGTTCGAGAAGAAATGCTTTGGATCTAAAGGCCAAGACTTGAAGAAAAAGACTCCCTTCAAGAAGTTTGAGCCTAGGCAAGAGAAGAATGAAAGGAAAGTGATCCAATGCTATGAGTGTGGCGGCATAGGACACATCGCTCCCGATTATGGAAATTTGAAGAACAAGAAGGGAGGAGTAATGACCGCCACTTAGAGTGGAAGTGATGAGTCCGATGAGAGAAATGAATCTTTGGATGATGAAGATGAAGTGGCTAACTTCATTGCCTTTGCCTCTTCCTACAAGAGCAAAAGTACTAGTGAAGAAAATGAAGAGAGTCAAGAGGAAATTGACTTAAGTGATGATGACTCCTCATCTAACTCCACAAATGGAAATGTGGAGAAAATGGATGTTCATGACTACATAATCATGTTTGAAAGCTCAAGGATGAAGAGCAAAAGAAAAATTTGAAGGTTGAAAAAAGAAAACCTTGAGCTCTCAACACAAGTTGACCACTTAAGTGAAGAAGTGGTGAGATCCATGAAGAATGAAGAAAAGCTAAGAAAGGAGTTAGACTTATCTAAGAGGAGTGAAGAAGGGATGAAGAGGGAGCTTGAAGATGCTAGAGAATTGATGGCCAAGATGGGCTCTAGCACTAAAAAACTTGACCACATGTTAAATGTTGGAAAAAGGTCAAGTGACAAGAAGGGTCTTGGGTTTGAAGATGACAAGGAGTCCTCCACTCCAAGCAAGACCATATTTGTCAAGAGCATGAACTTCAAGGAGTTTCCTCCTCCTAAATTACTTAGGACTAAAATTGACCTAGGAGAGTGTTCAAGAAGTGCTCAAGTGAAGGTGGCACCAAGAAGTCCACCTTAAGCTCAACCTACAAGAGCTCCTCAAGCTAACTTCCCTCAACCTAAAGTCTTTCAATGGAAGAGACCTATCATGCAAACTCAATTGAGGAAGCAACCTAGTCTTGGTCAATAACAAAGATGGAGAGATTCATTCCAACAACCAAGACAACCATAAAGACATGGGAAGGCTCCAATGCGTACTCAAGGTTATGGTATGATTCCTAACTTTATTACTACATGTCATTTTTGTGGTATTGATGGTCACATTAGACCAAATTGCTTTCATTGTATCAAAATGCATAGAGTTGAAAGCATGATGGGAAAGAAAAAGGCTAGAGCCAAGATGCATGTCCCTAGTAAAAATAGAGCCAATTTGCTTGATCCTAGGACATCTAGAGCCCATGTACCATTGACCTTTAGGAAAGAAAGTGTTTCACTTATGTGGATTAGAAGAGATGCTTATTTGTGCCATGTTGCACAAATTGCCTTAAAGGCAAATTCTTTTAATTTTTGGTACTTAGATAGTGGGTGCTTTAAGCACATGATGGGAAACAAGAGTTTCTTCGAGACTCTTGTCATGGAGGAAGGGGGATTTGTCACTTTTAGTGATGGATCTAAAAAGAGAGTTGCAAAACCATTTCCATTCCTGGATTACCTTCCTTATCCTATGCTTTATATGTAGATGGCTTAAAAGCCAATCTAATAAACATTTCTCATCATAGTGATGAAGGATTCTCCGTCTTGTTTATAAAAGATGATTGCTCAATCCTAAATCCCGATGGATAAACCTTGTTGAAAGGTAAGAGATCTAGCGACAATTGCTATTGTTTTGAAGCTAGAGTTGTCTCTTGCAACTTGTCCAAGGATGAGCAAATTGATTTATGGCATGAAAGACTTGGACACATGAACTATCGAGATCTAAGGATCTTAGATAAGTTCAATGTTGTGCGTGGCTGATCGTGCTCAAAATATTCACATTTAGCACTCCCTTTTCCTATCATTTGTGTCTATTTTCGAGTACTTTTGTGTATATAACGTGTGTTTTTGCTAAGTACAGGTAATATACTCATTTAGGGAAGTAATTGCACAAGGTTGAAGAAAAGAGGTCAAAGTAGGAGATAATTTCAACATGAGAAGAACCTCGCGGGAAAAGACCTGCAAAACAAAGCCGCGGGACAAGCCAGAGAGAAACAAGCCACCAGCCAGAAAGGTTGGAACTCGCGGGGAAGTTACCACGGGTTCAATTCGTTGGTAATAACCTGCCGGCCAGAAGGAGGCAAGTCGTCGAGGAATTCTATGGAATCTCGCGGGCTCATTCTCACGGGAAAGAAGCCGTGCCACAGTGGAACAAAAGCCACTGGAGCTCTGCAAGAGGACTCCGTGAGATTCAACCGTGAGATTAAACCCACGGAAGAAAGTCACGGATAACACGTTTAGGGCATTTACGGTATTTCCTTTGCCCAAATTCAATGAAAGACATAAATACTCACTTTTCTGAAGAGAAGACACACATATGGGAGACATCAAGAGAATTTAGACTCTCTCTTTGACATAGAATAGCTCTAGACAATCTTAGTGTGGCATCTTGACTTACTTAAGCTTTAAGAAACTTCTTTTTGTAAGTAATTGTAGTAGAATAGCTGGTGATACTTTTAATTGTAATTACTGTGAAGGAGAGCTGTTTTCCTTGGAATCCTACACGAATTCAAGGGTTGTATCTCTTACTTTTCTTCTTATTTATGCTTGCTTAGTTAAGATGTGTAACTAACCAACTTTTGTTGGGGGATTTATGATATAATTATGTGAGCCACCTTGTCATTCACTCTCTTTTATAGATAATCATTTTGTGCTTATCAATGTTTAAAAAGGCTAAATCATTGCATGTTGTTCATAGACCTTAGAATCACATGTATTGGTAAATTATGCTAAGATTTGAGGACATGCTTGCTTCAACTTTTGATTGCGTATTGTCTTCTCATGCCTCATTAAGTAGAGTGTGATGTTAATTGGTAAAACTTAGAAATCATACTCTTGAATTCAATTCCACAATCAAACACTCACTTGATATTGCTCTAGGATTTAAAGGGAATCTTGAGTGAGATGTTGTGTGTTCTTTCTAATCATTTGTGGAACTAGCCTTAGTGATTTGGTCTAAATACTCATAATAGTGGTTACTTGGTGGCTTATTATTGTTAAGATCATATCTCCCCTAGCATCTCTTTCTCATTAATCTTTCATCTCATTTAGAATTGCGTTAGATTAGCTTTGTAATCAATTAACTAGCTTTCTAATTTCCTATCGTACTAGTTCCTTCGTGGGAACGATATCCTGGACTTGTGTACACTATACTAGTTGAATGGCTCGTGCACTTGCAAAGAGGGATAACACTCGTGCATCCGTTTAGTATAACCGAGGTAGAGTAGCGTAAATTGTAGTAGTATTTGTAGAACTGGTTTGGGCATGTCAGTGGCCTTCTCAAGCTTGGGAAGAAAGTCAATGGTGTTTGTGGACCTTACCAACAAGGGAAACAAACCAAGAGCATGCACAAGAAGGGCAAGTATCTCTCCACCAAGGAGCCCCTAGAGCTTCTCTATATGGATCTTATGGGTCTCATGTAAATCAAGAGTTTAGGTGGAAAGAGATACATTTTTGTTTGTGTTGATGATTTCTCTAGGTACACATGGACATACTTTCTTAGAGAGAAATCCGAAACTTTTGATAAGTTTAAAATGCTTTGCACTAAAATTCAAAATGAAAAAGACTCTAACATTAAAAGCATTAAACAAATTAGAAGTGACCATGAGAGGTAGTTTGAGATACTTTGAAAACTATTGCAATAGCTTAGACATCTCCCATGAGTTTTCAGCTCATAGGACACCTTAACAAAATAGAGTTGTTGAGAGGAAGAATAGGGTTCTTCAAGAGATGGCCCATGTGATGTTGCTTAGCAATAATGTCCTTAGGAATCTATGAGCTGAAGCTGTCAACACGACTTGCTATATAAGAAATATAGTCTTCCTAAGGCCTTGGTACTAGGCAAACCTCCTATGAGTTATGGAGAGATAAAAAGCCAAATGTTAGCTACTTCCACTCCTTTGGAAGTAAATGCTACATTTTAAATGACCGTGATCAACTTGGCAAGTTTGATGCTAAGAGTGATGAGGGTATCTTTATTGGCTATACTTTGAATAAAAGAGCTTATAGAGTTTTCAACTTGAAGACTTGGAGCATCATTGAATCATCAAAAGTTGTCATTGATGATAATAGGCTCAAGTCTAGTGACCATGAGGAGGAGGTTATTGTAGTAGATGATTTTCCCTTGGAGAAGGTTGTGAAGACTCCTATTGGTGGGAGGTCTAACCTAGATGAAAAGGATACACAACCTTTTGATAGAGTTCTTCTCTTGAACTCTAAAGAACCCGCTCCATGAGTTAGACATCTCCATAACAAAGATGGTGTTATTGGAGATGTGAATAAGGGTGTTAGGACTAGGCGTCAAATAGCTAATCTTATTAGTTGCACTTGCTACACCTCTCAAATTGAACCCAAAAAAGTTGATGAGGCCTTAAATGATGAATTTTAGGTTCTTGCCATGCAAGAAGAGCTAAACCAATTTGAAAGGAATGAGGTTTGGATTCTAGTTCCTAGGCCTAAGAACACTAATGTCATTGGCACCAAATGGATATATAGGAACAAACTCGATGAGGATGGCAACATTGTGCGTAACAAGGCAAGGCTTGTTACACTAGGGTACTCTCAAATTAAGAGTATTGACTTTGAGGAGACTTTTACTCCCATTGCCCATTTAAAGTCCATTAGACTTCTCTTGTCCATTTCTTGTGTGCACAAGTTCAAATTGCATCAAATGGATGTAAAGAGTGCCTTCCTCAATGGCTTCTTGTAAGAGGAAGTGTTTGTTGAACAACCCAAGGTGTTTGTGGATGCACACCACCCCAACCATGTCTATCGCCTTAAGAAGGCTTTATATGGGTTGAAACAAGCACCGAGGGCTTGGTATGAGCACTTCACTCAATTTCTTGTTGACAAGACTCTATTCATCAAGAAAAATAATGATGAGCTTTTCATAGCTCAAATATATTTTGATGATATAGTGTTTGGCTCCACCGACAACACCAAAGTCCAACAATTTGTTGATGTCATGTCTCATGAATTTGAGATGAGTCTTGTTGGTGAGCTAAGTTACTTCCTAGGTTTGCAAATTAAGCAATTAAATGATGGGATTTTATAAACCAAGCTAAATATGCTAAGAACCTAGTGAAGAAGTTTGGTCTTGAAAATGCCAAACATTATGATGCACCCATGAGTACCACTTTGAAGCTAAGCAAGGATGCTAGTGGAAAAAGTGTGGAACAAACTTGATCGCGCTCTAAATATTCACATTTAGTGCTCCCTTTTCCTATCTTTTGTGTTCGTTTCCGAGCACTTTTGTGTATATAATGTGTGTTTTAGTTATGTGTAGGTAAATATCCCATATAGAAGGTGTTTGTACCGATTGTGGGCAAAACATGGCAATTATAAGTGAAGAAGACCACCGCGGACCAGAAGGTATAAAGCCGCGGAAGACCCATGCTGGAAATCCCACGTGGGAATACCACTGCGGGAAATAACCCGTAGGAACAGGAGAGCATAAAGCTGCAGAAAAGATTCCGCGACTTCAATCACTCTAGCTCGTGGGAATGAAGTCGTGAAAAAAAAACCGCGGGAATCCCACACGGGAAATAAGCCGTGGGACAAAAGGAACAAAGTTGTGAGATATTATCAGAGGATCCCGTGAGTTATCACCGTGGGATTGAACCAGCAGAACAGGGAAAAGAAGCCGCGGGACGAACCCGCCAGACCCCGTCCAAGCTGAAATGATGATATTTTCAGGGGTACTTTTGGTCTTTCACTACCCATTCATGCCCAAAACTTGCCCAACCTATATGTACACCCTTTTGCCTCTCTTTCAAAGTGTGAAGTGGTGAACCCAAGTACACCACAACTAAACCAATACCTAGAGCTTTGCTCTTACACCACAAAAGAGAGAGAGCAACCTCCAAGCTTCCATGGGGGATTTTCCTCCATGGAGGATTAGATATGCAGAAATAGGAGGGCTTGCGTGTCAAGCCATATAAGTTCATTGTATAGGGAGAGCTTTTGGGGGACTTGTCTTCAAGGGTGATCTCTACTTCTCATCTTTTTGTATTTCTATTGATGTGTAACCTATGTGGGAATATTTGTAACCAACGCTTATGCTATAATATATGTTTGTATTGTTCTTTGATTTGATTCTTGTTTTGTTCTATTCTATTGCTATCATTTATAATCTCTTATTGTGATATTTATATGTATGGAGAGTTAGATATTGATATGTATGTATGAATGAGATTAGGAGTAGATTTACTAATGATGTAGGAGTAGTTGTAATCAAATATCTCATTTATGTATGTATGTTAGTAGATGATTCACTATGTATGTGTTTGGAATGATTAGAGTGATTGAGAGTTGAGTTTATGCTTGGATTTCTATTTTGGGTATAAGTTTGGCTATTAGCTCTATAGAATAGGAAAGGCTTATGCAAAACTTTGCTAGGATAGCTTTGGTTCATAGTTCTTGTGCTTAATGGGTCTAACCTAGACACAATTACTCTTCCGATTGGAGAGTGATGAATTGATTTCGGTAATTCCCTAATCAAGAGAACAAACCCCTTACTCGAATTAATTGGTATTCACATGTTAAACAATCTACATGATTTGCATATTGTGTTTGGTAAACCGATCCCATATGTGTCTCATATCTTGCTTATCTCCAAGCCACCATTATTTTCGTAGTTAAGGTGTCTTGCCTCTAGGAGTAGATTAACTTAACTAGGAGTAGACTAATTAGATAGCTAAGACACCCAGCTACATTTTTATCTTTAGTTAGTTAGTTTGCACATCCACATTCCTTTTACATTGCTTTCATAAACTCTAGAGTTAGGGATAGTTAACAGATTCCATCTCCCTGTGGAATGAGACCCTTGCTTACTTACTATACTAGTCCTTTGACTCGTTGCATTTACGAGGTGATTAGAATAGAATATCATTTTTGGCACACCACAACGATGGTGTATCAAAACTCTATATCGGGGCATGATTGGTAGCTTGCTTTATTTGACCGCAAGTATGCCGATATATCTTTTAGTGTGGGTGTGTGTGCTAGGTACCAAGCGGATCCTAAGGAGTCCCATCTCTCTTCCGTTAAGAGAATCATTCGCTATGTGAATTGGACATCCAACTATGAGATTTGGTACTCTTTTGACACTGATGTTAGCTTAGTTGGCTTTAGTGATGCGGATTGGGCAGAAAATTATGATGATAGGAAAAACATATTGGGCGATTGCTTCTTCTTTGGGAACAATTTGGTGTCTTGGTTTTGCAAGAAGCAAAATTCAATTTCCTTGTCCATGGTCGAAGTTGAATACATTGCCGAGGGGAATGGATGCACACATCTTCTCCTATAGATGAAGTAAATGCTAGTCGACTACGGATTCAATCAAGGTACTCTAGCCCTCTTTTGTGATAACATGAGTGCCATTAACATTTCTAAGAATTCGGTGCAACATTCTATGACTAAGCATATTGACATCCGACATCATTTCATAAGAGAACTAGTTGAGAACAAATGCATTGTACTTGAACATGTAGGTACAAATGATCAACTAGCGGATTTATTTACTAAACCCTTAGATGCAACTAGGTTTCATGCATTTAGTAGATCTATTGGGATATGTCTCATGGATTGATGTTGTTTGGAATTTGACCCTATAAGGGGAACTCAAGCAAAGAGAGCAAATATGCATACTTGTCACATGCAAAAATTTAAAAAATCTTATGCCTATTTATTAATTGCTTGAGTATCTTGGTTGCACATATGTTTATATGATATTTTCTTCAACAAGTGTGAACCATTAATTTGTTTGCAATCCATGTCATATTTATGTTCAAACATACATTTTTGGACTAAGAGATATACTTAGGAAGTACTCTTTGTATGACCTTTGATTATGCTCCATGACATGATGATTCTTAAATGACATGCTTAAAATGAAAAACATGAATTCATATGACATGCTAAAAAATGAAAAGCATGATTGATGATTGCAAATTTTAAAATGCAAAATTACGTGTGAAAAGCTTATGAGACTCAAATGAATAGAGGATCTTGTATCCGTTCTAAGGATTTTAAAATCCAATGTCTCTCTTTCTTTATTTGTCAAACATGGCTACTATCATACGGGTATCTTACCTGGAAAAATCGAATATGGCGTAAAAAGTCGCTCATGCCATGTTTTGCTTATAAAGTTGGATATAGTTTCTCTTTAAATGTGAATGAATGACATTTCTATATCCTTGTTTTGATTCATAACAAATGGTAAAATCAGTTTGAATTCTTTAGGAAACCTTTATCATTTGCTTTGTCAAATACCATTGATTTTGGGATTTGAATGCAACATGTCTTGAATGCAACATGTCTTGCATGCAAAGCATATTTATCACACATTTTCATAAAATAAATCTCCTTGTTTCTCTCCAAGTAATTGAGTTGCATAAAGTGGCTTATATGATTATGCAAATGTCTCGTATACTACTATCTCTCTTTGCTAAAATGACCTGGTTGGGGGATATTCTTTTGCCTATCTCATGACAAAAAGGGGGAGTAGTATGTGTAAGTGAGTTGTTGTAGCGAATTCACATTTTGGGGAGACTACAAATTGAGGGGGAGTAACCCATTGAGGGGGAGCATTACATTGCACATTCATTGCATGATGTTGCTTAAATTCATTAAAATGCAAATGCTTGTTTTGATTTCACTTCATCATCTCACATACACTTGCTTTGGAAAGTGTAATTTTTTGTTTTGAAGGATTGATTGTTTTACAAGAGATTGAAGACTTCAAGTTTTAGCTTTTAATTATCTTTTTGTAATGTAGAAAATCTTTGTTGACTTTTTGTTTCAATTTTGTTGTAAATATAAGTGGTGGTTTTGTCACGAAATAGCTTAAGGGGGAGATTGTAAGTTCCTCAAGTTTGATTGGCTTATATCGGTGACAAACCCCAATTGAGGTTTGAAATGTAAAGGGTAGCTTAAGCATTGGTGATCAAGCTCAAAGGCTTTTCTCAAGACCTCAAGTTGATAAGCACTCCAAAGGTATATCTTGTGCTTAGTTTTCATTGAAGAGATCTAGTTGCACACACACACTTTTCATGCTTGCATATATACTCATTGCTCTTGTGTGCATTCTCTTCACATTTCACACTTGCACTTCTTTGTTGTATCTTGTTTGTGTGTCTACTAATTCATTTCCTGAGGATTGTTCGAAAATGTTCGCGCATGCAAGATGGTGTGCTTGGTTTAGCGCAAGGATCGCCTTAGGAGAATGCTCTTGGCTTCTCCTTTGGTTTCACCACAATTAGTGAAACGACAGTTTGATTTGCGGCCATGACTACCAAATGAAACCGCCGTTTGAGTCCAAAAGGTTCTAGAGTAAATCTACGGTTATGATCGGCAACCCCGACTGTCAATCGAAACCGCCAATGAGACCTGATTGATTTAAATATCTCGGTCTCAAATCGATGGCCATAAAACCGCCGTTGATCCCCTGTTCTCTCGGGTTCAATTCTACGGTTATGATCGGCGGTTGGTGGCTGCCGAATGAAATCGCCAATTGGAGCTTTAAGGGGCAAACTTGTCTTTTCACCAAGCCTTTTGTTGCTCTTTATAAATACACCATTATATCACTCTCTTTCACTCAACTCTTTGATCATAAAGAACCCTAAAATAGAAAGAGAGATTTTAAGAGAAAAGGCATCAAGATTGCTCATTTGATTCTCTAAACTCATTTCCATGTGCATGAAACTTCATCTAAACATCATCTAGGATCATCTAGGATGTATCTAAGCATGGATCTTCTTGAACACATATAGTTTGGTAAGTTGAACACCATACTCATCCATTTTAGTGTTCTTACTTGTCAATTAATCTCTTTTATAACTTATATGCTTTTAGATCATATTCTAAATACAAGATTGAGATTATTGTGTTGTTTGATTGTGAGTTGTATTTTGATAGCTATAACATCTAGGATTATTTTATCTTTGATAACTATGTTATATGCCATGACATATAGCAATATTGATATTTAGGATTGTGATTATTGTCATCTTTCTTCCTAGATAAGCATTTAGTGTAACCTAGCATTAATTGCATAATTGAATATCATGATATTCACTTAGGTTGTTGATCTCTTTAATGAGAATTAAGTCTTGTGGCTAAGGTTGCTTATGCCGCAAACAAATTGATCTAGGTTCGCTATTAAAGGCCCGTTGGGTAGTAGTGGTGGGTTAGTGACCGTGTAGGGTTTGACGTGGTCAACCTATGTTGTAAACACCATTACAAATAATGGATTCGAGGATCGTGTGTGGCGCACATATTAGCCCGTGGTTTTTCCTTGTTGAAGGTTTCCACGTAAAAATCAAGTGTTATTTAATTTTCGCATTTTACACTTGATTGTAGTTTTGACTAGATATAGGATTTGTATTGAATATTGACTAATCAAGAAAAAAAAAATGGTACTATGACTTGTTTAAAATCTATTCACCCCCCTCTAGATATAATTAGGCACGCCATAATTGTTTCATACACATTGCATAACATTTGTGTCCCTGCATAGTTGTGCTCATTTAGTATAACACATAAACACATAATTATTGTATGCACATGCGTTAGATTTAAATTGACAACTTTTATAAAATTGTATGTTCTAGGACTATTTCTAGGAAATGACATACTTGTGTGTTCTTGTATTTGTTTGTTTGTTTTTTATTATTATCGAACTTGATTATGATCTCATATTGTTCCTTATTGAGTTCCAAATGTTTCGGTTACTCATTCATAAGTTTTCAAGTTCCGAGTTAAAATTTTTGAAACTTTTCGTGTGTTCATCGTGCATGGTTTTATCCTTATGTACTGAGTTGAATTCAATTTTTTTTATTAAAGTTTCATAGACGTTCATGTCCATGAGAGAGTTAGGGTTTGTAATCCGAAAACAGATTCAAATTTTGAGTTTGGAGGCCAAAGAACGGTCGAAGAACGCGAGAGGAGCGTAAGGAAAGAGAGAAGTGGCAAAGTGCCACATTACCCCTTCTCTCATGGAGGCGCGTGGGCCTTACGGGAAGGGAACCTCTCTGCTCCCGTGGAGGCCACACGTCTCCACGGCGAGATGATATGGCATGGCCCTTGTGGCCAGCAGTGGTCCCCTCCATTGCCATGTCATCTCCCTTCCATTTCTTTTAAATATCTTCTTTCCCTCTCTTTTGTTCTTTGAAGAAGATTTGTGTAGAAATTTTCTAAGTTTTTCTCTCAATTTTAAATCATCATATTTCACTCATTTCTCAACGAAATTTAGTGATTCAAAAAGTGAGAGAATCATCTTGAAGTCTACTATCTTCTCTAAGTAATTTTGAAGTCTTTTATCCAATTATTTTTGGTGTTCTGCATTAAATTTGTGGCTACACATACTTTTACAAGGTATTTGTTTATCCTTTGATTTTTAAGCTTTTAAATGTTCAAATACCTTGGGTCTTTTTCCTATTTAAGTGTATGTGACTTGAAAAAATGTTTTTTTTGGAGATAGAGCTTCAATTATAACCTAGATTTGTCTAATTAGAGACTTAAATGTGATTTAGGTTTTCTTAAATCTAAAACTTCACTTGTTTGTGAGTTGTATTGTGACTAGCTTATATTCTAGGGCTATTTGAGTGTTAATTGATTTTATTATGATGATTGATAGCCTTCACATGTGCTAGGATCTTTTAGGTGAATATATTTAAGATTAGTACATTTAATTTTATATTTAGAGCCTTTGAGATTTAATTGATTATTTTGTGAATATGTACTCTAAATATTTGCTAGAGAATCTTATTGAACATATGTTGTATTCTATCATTTTTATTTTTAGTTCTAAATTCTTGAACATGTGCTTAATGAATATGTTATGTTTTAAGCTTTAGTTTGCGTAAATAAAATCTAGGATTTAAGTTTGATTTGGTTGGATTGCATTTTCTAGGTTTGTGCTCATGCATAAAGAACTAGAAAACATTGTTTGTGAACTTTCCTATCTATTTCTAGTTCTTCATGAAGTGTGCCTAATCTATACATTTCATATGTGATTTGCATCATTTTGTGTGATGTCAATTGTTTGGATTATAAACTAGAAAAACATACATTGTGTGCATATTGTTTATTTATAGTTTCCATAGGATATATTAATCATATATTCTATATTGCATATGTTTGCATTTGCATACATTTGATCACGTTAGGAAGCCTTACAAATGCATAAAGTCTCTTGTTAGAACATGCAGTTCTAGCTTGAGCAAGGGAGTCTTGACTAAGATCATGCGGATCCGTATGTTGAGCTTGAGAACTCATTTAGAGGCATGCGGCTTCTAAGTTGAGTGCCGGAAAGTCTTTTATTAGTAAAAGGCCCGAGGGTAGGATATAAGTGATATCTAATAGGAAGTAGACAATCATGCAGATTTATCACTTTGAGGTTGTACTTTTATCCAACTAGTGAAAGATGGTGTTGATTGGAGGTGGTTGAATGGTTCAACCCATGGATGTTTCCTCTTCGGAGGTTTACCATGTAAAAATGACGTGTCAAATGTCTCTAACTCAAACTCTCTTATATTTGTGTTTTGTGATGTTTATATCTTGTTCAGTCTATGACAAGCGTCGTTTTGTATATGAAAAAGTTCTTGTTAAACAAAATTTATAATCCGCAACAATGCCTCAAATGTTCACAAACAAGTAAAGGGGCAAGTCGGGTATCATCCACAGAGATCGTCGAATAGCAACGATCAAATTAAACACTAGAACTAACTAATGCGATAAAGGTAAAATGATGATGATTGGTTTTTTGAATTATCAACTAAGAATACAATTAACAATTAAACTAAACTAAATGTAACTAAGTTAATTGAAATGCAAATGTGTGAATGTGTGAATGTATGATAATGAAGACTAAGGAGTTGATGGATTTAATTGGCAAATAATGGGCATGTAAGAACTCACATGAATGTACATTTAATCTTCTGTAATCAACCTATGGTGTATAGTGTTGATTATTTATCCCTTGCAAATGGCCAACCTAGGGTGTATAGTTTTGGCCACTCACTTGAGACTATCCATCATAAACAACCAACCTATGGTGTATAGTATTGGTTGCTTAATTGGGATTTTTCCATGAATGCACATCTACCAAATAAGAGTTTAATCTCTTTAAAAAGTAATCAACCTAGGGTGTATAGAGTTGATTATTAATCTCTTACAAGTGACCAACCTAGGGTGTATATAATTGGCCACCCACTTGAGATTAGATGAAGATTGAGATTATTAAAAACCGGATTTCACTTGAAGGGTGTATTCTTGTTCAATCCTCCCATTCAATTGAGCTTAAGACAACCAAATAGGGTGTATACCTAGTTATCAACTCAAGTAATTTCTAAATCAATTTGCTAAGAGGGTGTATCCAAGACAAATCAATATTTGAAAGTAATTAAACCAAAGAATAGAACATATTTGATAGATTGAATATAAAATAGTAGATTTCAATTACACATGCCCAATATCCACAAATTAATCACATCAACCCCTTGGTGGGGGATTTAGCTACTCATGACAATTACAAGATATAATCTAAGAGATGAGAGATAGAGAAGACCCATATAGAGACCTCCTTCTTGATGCTTCAATTCCAATCTCCTAGTGTTCTTCCTTGAGTAGTGATGAAATGAAGGTAAGAATGGTGGATTTGGTGTGTGAATTGGTGAAGGATTGGTGTAGGATGAGTGGGAGTATATTCCTAGATCTAGATGAGGTAATATCTCAGAAAATGTAAGTGTGGGTGTGTGGGAATAATCATAAATGGATGTATATATAGGGTTCTCAAAAATAGGTCTGAAAAGCTGATGTGGCAAAACCTGACCCACGAAGTGTGCGGGTATGGACCCGCAATCTGGGCAACTTGTATTTTTGATCTCTCTGTGTGTGGGTTCTTACCTGTACACTAGGCCTTTTGTGAGCTTTTGAGGATCCTTGGTTTGCAGGTTGTGTATGGGTCCTTACCTGCACTGTACCCTTAATCTAGGTAACTTTTGATTTCCTATCCTTGGTGTGCGGGTAGTGTGTGGGTTCTTACCCGCACACTGGGCCCTTCTCTTCAATCCTGATGATCCTTAGTGTGCAGGTCCTTACCTGCACACTTGGGGACCTGCACACTTGGCCATTCTGTGTGGGTACCCTTACCTGCAATGCACCAACACACTGCTTCATTTCTTAAACTTCGACCCGTTTCGCACCCGAAAGTCCCACTTTCCGTCACCAACATCTGGATCACGTTGAATGTATGTAATCACTATAAAAGAGCTTATTCGACAAGCAAAAACACTTGAAAACGGGACAAAGGACATGGAAATGAGGGCCAAAATATAGCACATTTTTGGCACGATCAGTCTATTAATATTGAATATCTTTATGATGCAGTAAAATTATGTTCAATTTAAATTAAAGTTAGTTCTCTGGGATCAGTGATTCTATCGGTTGAATACTACTTAGTCTAGGAAAAATCTACTCTAAGTGCATGAAAATTAAATTGCATAATGCTTTGGTTTTGGAAAAAAGATTTGGTTTCTTGAAAATGCTTAAAAATGCAAACTTGTAACTTAAAACTAAATTAAGCACAACAAACCAAACACACAAGGAATGGATATATGGGAGAAATCACTAAGGAATCGATGCAACCTTTTTTAGACCACTCAAGCACTCATTTAGTCTCATTAAGCAATTCAATCCAATTTTAGGGCTTGTTTTTAAGATAAATCCATTAAGTTCTAGGTCTTTCCCATTACTTGCACATGGTCATGTAACAATCAATGGTCAATTGACTCAATTCCCCTATTTAACATAAAACTCTAAGCTAAGTTGACATAGCATGGTCATGCATACACCAACCTTCCCAATTACTAAGCTTAGGGTGAGATTTAAGTGGAATGGTCAACCACATCTAAACTCAACCTCTTACATAAACTAACTCACAAACCTATGTCCCTTGTGGTCACAACAGAACATGAATAGAGAGATTAGAGCAATTAATGCAATACTTGAGACTAAAATCGAATTGAATTAAGAGAAATAGACTAATTAATTACATAGAGTAGTCCAATACGGTTACATCAATCCCCTAGCTAAGGGTTTAGTTACACATCAATGGAAAAAGAGAAGAAAAGATAAAGGAGTAGAGAAAACCCAAATGTGTCATGAGAGCTTCCTTTCTTGAGATTCTTCTTCTTCTTGCTTCCAAAACTTCCAAGGATGGATGGATATGAGTGTGTAAAGAGGAATATGTAAAAAGGATTGATGAAAGAGAGAAAAAGGTCTGATGGGTGTGTGGTTGCTGATGATAGAATCAGAAAAAATGCATTTATATGAGTAGATTACAAGATGGGCATGAAAAGACCATTTTACCTCTGATTGGCTATGAGGCGAGAGGATTGGTCGCCATGGTAGTTGCCACAACAATTCTGGCTTGAAGCTGAGGCGAGAGGGTGTGGTGAGAGATTCACTCGCCATGACAATCGTTATGTCTTCTGGAAATTTGTGGCGAGAGAGCAACTCGCCATGGATGGTTGCCTTGGAAAATTGAAATCTTGGCAGAGTGAGAGGTGACTGAATGAGGTGATAGAGGTCACTTGCCTTGGTTGGTCGCCACACCTCCTGGAAAAGTTTTCCAAACTTCAACTTTTGCTCGATTTTCAACCTCTAATCCACATCTTAAGCTCTATTGGAATACAATTACCTAAATACCTGAAATTGCTACAAAAGAAACATTAAACACCGGATTTTACCTGGGACACGATCAAAGGAAAAGGAATTGTGAGCTAAAATCTGGTATTGAATTGGTTTGATCACTTTGTAAACAAGATTCTTGATAAGTTTGAGTTGCAGACACTTTGTTGAATCAATATTTGTCTCTTGTATCTTTTTGTCATGTTTGAACATTGTATCTTGTGAAATTCTATATCAAGTTGTAAAGTTCTACTTAGTGAATTTATATTGTAATATTCAAAGTACAACTTGTGGATTTTGATTTGCATTGAATATATTTGTGTACGAGATAAATTGTCTCTTGTTATGTGTATGTGTTAAGTGTATCACATTCTTTCACATTTGTGAGTTTATGTTTGTAGACTAAGGGTGATGAATTGAGCTTACATGTGATGGCTGTTATCTAATAACAATCATATTAAGGGTTAATTTGTTTGCTCACCAAGTGTTTGACAAAAGTCTCGAAAGAGTTTTAAAAAATAGAGTGTCAACCTATTCACCCTTTCTAGGTTGTTTAGTTCATTCCCTTGTAGGAATTTCAATGGCGAGATAGGCTACTTATAGTTATTGAATTCATTGTAGCTCCATGAGAAGTCTTAATTATTCTTACAATTCGGGTTGTAAGAATTGTCAATGACCCATAGCTAGGCTCTAGATTGTAGAAATTTATGAGTGGCTCGCTCACAGGTTCTGGACTATAGGAATTCAATGCTCAATCTTGCCTTTTAGACAATTCCAAAAATTCATCTCTTAAAGGGCAGTTCCATATCTCGTGCCCATCAATTCCGCATATCTTGCAATCCACAACTTCCACTTGTTCTCTTCTTGAAATGATCGACTCCGTTTATCGATTTAAAATAGCTAAATTCATAGCAAGTTCATGATTTGCTTCTCTTTCCTCATCATAAGTGTGTTGCCCATAGAAGTCCATTGTTCCTGAAAAGAAAATAAATAGAAAAATGAAACAAAAACAAAACTAGAAAACAAATATCAAATATTCACCAAATTACATTACTAAATATAAAAATAACTGCCTAGAAACTAGAGCTAGCCAATTAATTAGCACCTCTCCTCGGCAGCACCACCATTTTGTTGATGTGAAAATTGAAGTTTAAATTTTCTCATCACAAGTGCACAAATCGAAGATTCGGATAGCGCAAAAGCAAGGTTCGTTCCACAAGGAAAGGTAAATTTTAATGTCTAAAACTAGTTAACTAGAATTAAAACTAAATTAAGTGCAAGAATATAAAATCAAGTTTGTTTGAGAGTTTGTGAATTGAAATCTAAGAAAGCAATTAAAATTAACTAGAGCAAGGGAAACATCAAGCCAAGACAAACAACCTCTAAAGTATATGAATATGGAGAGGAAATACTAGGGTACCAATGGAACCGAAACATAAATAAATAGTGTTGCTAATTTAACCTATGAAATGTCTTGTAATGCCTTCAACTTTGTAAAATTTAATAAATTTGCCATTTTTGTACTCACCTCCGTTGTTGTTTCTCAATTACTTAATCTTTCTCTCTGTTTGGTTCTCCACTTTCGCCTTCCATTCCTTAAATCTTTCAAAGACCCCGACTTTCTCCTTCATGAAACAAACCCAAACTTTCCTAGAAAAATCACCCAAGTGATGTCCAAGAGTGTCTTCTTTCTTCAAGCTTGGTCCAACTCCTTCTCTCTTCAATAAAGCTCTTGATATGCAACAATGGTGGTATTTGGAGATGTGTGGGAAAAATTACGGAAAATATGATTATTTGAGGAGGAAATGACGTGTTTTTGAGATTGGAGGTAGTGGGTGGCTTGGGACCCACCTTTGGCGGATTTGAAGGAGGTCTCAAAATGGGGTTTAAATAGGGTCTCCATGATTTAAGGCTTCAAAATAGGTGAAAAGACGAAATTGACCCCATCAAGCTTCCAAGCTAGTTCTTCAGGCGAATTTGGTAGTAGCCTAGGAACTAGCTTGGCCTTCTAGAATGTTGTGCTACTTCCATGCGTGTTCTTCAGGCAAGTTTGGAAGTAGCTTGGGAACTAGCCTGTCTCTTTAGAATTTTGACACCCAACCTTGATTTTCTTCATTTGTTGAGCACCAAACTTCCCCAATTAAGCTCAAAAACCTTATTTAAGGATTATTATATACATAGGCTCAATAAATAGATTAAAACACCATAAATACCCGAGAAACAAGCGCAAACAATAGAAAATGGGGGCCTAAAATATGTATAGAAAGGGCACGATTAGGCAACCCAACATTTAACTCTCTCTCTAAGAGCGTTTTATTCATCCTCTCCGCGGCCCATTTTGTTGAGGATTTTCTGTCACGGTGAAATGTCTTATGATGCCTTCAACTTTGCAAAATTTAATAAATTTGCCATTGTTATATTCACCTTCGTTGTCACTTCTCAAATATTTGATATTTCTCCCTATTTGGTTCTCCACTTTTACCTTCAATTCCTTAAACCTTTCAAAGACCTCAGCTTTCTCATTCATGAAGTAAACCCAAACCTTCCTAGAAAAATCATCTATGAAAGTAACAAATTAGCGAGCTCTACCATTTGATATAGTTGGTGTGGGCCGCTACACATCGAAGTGTATATAATCGAGCAACCCCTTGCTTCCATTTTCCTCACTTGGAACTTTGAAGCTCACTTTGCATTGCTTTCCCTTAACACAATACTTGCAAAACTCTAGCTTGCATGACTCCACGCCTTTCAACAATTGTCGCCTTTGTGGTTTTTGCAATGCGCTCTCACTCATATGCCCTAGCCTCAAATTCCAAAGTTGAGTGTCATATTTACAATTTTCTTCTTTCGTGGAGATAACCGCTCCATCTAAAATTGTGTTCCCCGAAAGCCTATAAAGACTATTGCCCAATTTTATACCTCGCATAATTACCATGGATCCCTTACACACCTTGATCACACCATCCTTTGCCATGAAAGAATACCCATTTGTATCAAGTGTGCCTAGAGATATAAAATTCTTCTTTAGTGCCAGAACATGTCTCACACTACTTAAAGTCTTCACAATCCCATCAAACATCTTAATCCTGATAGTACCTATCCCAATGACCTTGCAAGTTGCATTGTTACCCATTACGACCTCACCTCCACTTTGAGACTCATACATGTTGTACCAATCCCGATTTGCACACATGTGAAAAGAGCACACGAAATTAAGAATCCAAGCATCAAAAGCATAACTAGTCGAAGCTACCAGCAATAGCTCACTATTATCTTTGGATACCACATTAGCCGTAAAGCTTGTCTTGACCTTCTTTCCTTCCTTGATCTCTACCTTAAGTTTCCTACAATCCTGTTTGTAGTGCCCTTTCTTGCTGCAATTGTAACACTACTAAACATTTTTCTTTCTAGAATTCAATCTAGAGTTCTTCTCCGACTAATTACTTCTTTCTCTTGTTCGGCCTCGCTCACTAGACTCCTTAACGAAGAGTCCTTCCCCTTGAGCTCCCCTCTCACTTGCCATGTTCAATTTTACATAAAAAATTACGTCGGAAACATCAGCATCACATTAGAGAGTTTCCTTGCCAAACAACAAAGTAGTCTAAAAATGCTTGAAGGGATCTGATAAAGATCTCAAAAACAAGAGAGCTTGATCATCCTTTTCATACTTTACATTAACCCGTATCAAGTCGCTAATACATCAGTTAATTTCATTCAAGTGTTCCATGACATCTCACCCTCTTCCATTTTTAGCCCATAGAGTTGGTCTTTGAGAGCCAATTTGTTGGACAAGGTTTTACCCATATAAAACGTCTCAAGCTTATCCCATGTCTCCTTAGTGCTATCCTCTTCCATGACATTGCATATCACTTCATCGGAAAGATGCAATTTAATGAAACTTATAGCCTTCTCATCCAATACCTTCCACGTTTCCGTTGACATATCCTTTGGCTTGGATTCAACTTCTGTAACCCCGAAATACAAGTCCTGTTGAATAAGGATATTCTTCATTTTCCTTTGCCACAATGTGAAGTTTGATTTCCCATCAAATGGCTTCACTTCAAACTTTCCCCCACTGGAGCTTCTAGACGATGTACTACCCTTCTCGGCCATTGCAAACAACCCAAAATAGAGTAAGCTCTAATACCACTTGTAAAGGGTGCGACAACACTTCTCTTGAGTTCACTTGGTAATTCCATCGAATACCTTGTAGGCAAAATTGAAAACTACCAAAAGCTTATCATAATTAATAGGTTAAAATAAATAAATTTGTATAATCTAAATTTATGATAAAAATGGAAATATATTATTTTTAGGAGGATAATCATGGAAGAAAATATATTAAATGCAATCCAGTGATTTGAAATTAAGTTAAAAGTCAATATTTGTTACCTTTTATTTTAAGTTGTTTTTTTTTTAGTATTTTTAAGTTGTTTAACTACTTAAAAAAAAACAAACAAAACAACTTAATAAATTTAATTCAAACCCATTAAGTTTTAAGTATAATAGAAAAAACAAACGACCCCTTAGGCTAAAAGATCTCTCAACAACTCATTTATATAGTAAGACACTTTTAGCTAATTACAACAAAGCCCACTAGAATCAAAAATTACAAATATGCCCCAAATACAAAATACATGTTACGTTAATTGAGACAAACATCAACAAACCACTCAATAATATTAAGGGATTAGGATCCTCCACTGATCACTATACCGAGCTTCAAAAGATCATTTGATGAACATGTGCCAATTTAAACAATATACCTACGGTCAATCTGTCTCCAAGGGCGTAGTTTAGCTGGTAGATGGACGAGTTTGAGGCTTGGACAAATGACTCCCAAGTCAGCAGCTTGAATCTTACCATTGGCAAAAACTTCATAAAAAATGCATGGTCTAGACTCTAAATAGGTGGATAAATATATATTGACCTATGGTCAATCTAAACGCATAGTTTTAGCAACATCTCTAAAGCTTTTATTTATATATTTATTTATTTATCTTAGGGGTCGTTTGTTTTTTTCACTTAAAACTTAATGGGTCTGAATCATAATTATTAAGTTGTTTTGTTTGTTTTTTTTTTTAAGTGGTCAAACAACTTAAAAATATCAAAAAACAACTTAAAATAAAAAGTAAAAAATCATGACTTTTCACTTAATTGCAAATCACTGAATTGAATTAAATGCAATCTAAAATCTTTTCTTCCGATACTATCCTCCATATATAACATATTTCCAATTTCATCATAATTATATATGGTATAGAAATCTTTTTAATATATACCTTATTTTAAATAGCTTTAAAAATAAAAAAAGAACCCTAATCACTTCTCATATTGGTGTTTAATATCAATATTTTATTATGATATTAGGGTGATGTATTTATAAGTATATATATATTTTAGAGTGTTTTGTGTGAGTTTTTTTGCTGCCTCTTAGTAAAAATGAAGTTTATTTGTAATAGAAGAGGAAGATAATGATCATATGTGTTCATATATAATTATTATTTTTGAATTGTTTTTATTCCATATTATATGTATAGTTGTTTAACATGGGTATAAATGTAAAATTACTTATTTTCAGACAATTTTACTTTTAAAAAACAAATGTGTTGACAATACATTCAGATGTGATGAAAAAAAAAATATGTCATTCAAGTTCAGATTTTAGTCCCCTTACTTAAAAGCAACGTACATACATTTCTTGTTCATCCAATAAATTTGAACGTCAATTTTTTTTTTTTTTTTTTTTTTTTTTTTTTTTTTTTTTCCATTTTCTACTTCCAATTGCTTCGCGGCCATAAAAGGAGGGTGCGCCATTTCGATCATTACCTTTTCTTTTATCAATGGGTACCAGATTATTGTTAGAAGAATGCATCTAAGTCAATTTTCTGTAATAATTGAGGATTTTATTTTGAGAGAGACAAATTTAGGATTTGTTAATGGAGAAAATTTTACTATTGCCATGAAAGCCAGGTACTGTCATGAAATTTATTTATATCAACGAAGTTTATAATTGCCATAAAAGACTTTCACTTTGCAGAAGAAGATGAAAGTAGTTCATACGGTCTCACATATTTGGATTTAGAAAGGAAACCATATTCGAATTTTAGATTTGTAAAAATAAAAAATTTATAAGTCGATGAGAAAAAAAAAAGTTGAATGATCAAATATGGACAATATATTATTTCAATAGCCACGTGTCAAAAGATCACTCAAAGCTTAACAGGATCGAATATTGAGTCACATGTTACTTTTTTTAATTGCTTTTTAAAAAAAAAAAAAAAATTGTATCTTGAATTAAGTTAAAAATATTTTAATTTCATATTAAATAAGGAATAAATATCACATAATAAAAAAGTCCTTAATCAATGAGAGCTTCTTTTGAAAATTTAATTTTTTCATTTTATATTTCTTTTCTAAAAACAATCAATTCTAAAAATTTTAATTTAAAAAAAATATTATAAAAACACATCTTTTTGTTCTAAAACTATCCCTTTTATCTTTTAATACTTCTATTATAAAGATATTCCAATTTAAAAAATAAAATTTTTAAAGACATTACATTTGTGTATATATAAATATAAATCAAAAGACGGTTCTTTTTCTTGATTTATTCTGCTGAGGTCTAACTCCTCCAATTATGATTCATAATTAGAAGCTCCTACAACATAATAAATCGATGCCCCTTGGAAAAGAGGGACGAAGCCCTTTCAATGTTCTTTTCTTTCAAAAAGACATTATCAATCATTTTTTAAAATCAAACAAATAGAGAAAAGCCGGCTATCGTTTTATTATTACTCATTATTATTTTTTAATTTTAATTTTAGTTTTAACATATAGCAAACCCCAACCCCCCCCCCCCCCCCCCCCCCCCCCCCCCCCCCCCAAAAAAAAAAAAAAAAATAGTTATTTGAATTTGATCTCTTTAATCACATAGACAACATTGGCATAACACATATGATGGACTCATTTTTTATTTTACATATTTGTTGAATGAAAATTAAACTGTTGTTTAATTTCCTCAAACAAAATTTGATCAAAAAGTATGATATTTTTTTTTTATAAACAACAATCCAATTAAAAGGCACCAAAGGAAACACAAATATAGGACAATATATCCTAATAAACCATTATATTGAAACTAAACTCTACGAATAATTAAACTTGGTAAAGGGACTGTGAAAACAAAATCTAAGCTCATCAAACAAAATGTCTAATAACAATTTGCAATTTGGAAGTGTTTGTGATTGACAACATCATAAAATCCCATCATTATTTTAAAAGATCAAAATTTTAATTATTATTAAGAAGAAAAAGATTAGATTTCAAACAAGTATTCAAAATTTAGTAAGATAATATTAAGAAATTATCTGTCAAATCCAATAATTGAATGAACATAAAAGAAAATGACTGTTCCATCACCACAATTAAAAAACAAAACCAAACAACAGGAGTACGGGACAATTTGCCATCGATTTGACATTCACATAACACCCCAGATTCGCAGAACTCAATCCGATCTCACTAGGATTCAGGAACTCGTACTCCTTTGCAAAACCCATCTCTGCAAGTCATCTCATATCATCATTTATCATTATCAAAAACCAATACAAAATCCAACCCATTAAAAGAAAAACCTGTAAAAAACTCATGACAACTTCCAAATCGTTTCCTTTCTTGGATTTTATCTTTAATTTGGAGTGTCTTTAGAATTTTTTTTGTCTTATTTGGTAATTTTAATTCAGGTTAAAATTGTTATTAATAAAAAAAAATTAAAATTAAAATTAAAATACAGTGTAAACAGATAATTTATGGATTGTAAAGAGAAGATCAATAAGTTGACATGAACTTTCTAAAATAACATTTTAAACATAAATTATTACCAAAATATCCCTAATCCAAAAAATTTACTCAAACCCTAACTCTAACCATAAACGTAACCCTAACCTAAGCATGCTTGTTTGATGGGTGGAGACCACCCTCCCATTCGATTTATGGGAGGAGCTTGCGACCTTTTTGTGCATGCAGGGAGCGTACGGCCTCCTACAAAAAGAAATAAAAAATATTTGATTATTTTAATTAAAATTTAAAAGTATTATAAATATCCATTTGGAAAAAAAAAAAATCTTTTTTCTATAGTCTATTAATATTGAAAATGATTCAATTTTATTTTATTTTAATTAATTCAAATAATTAAAATTTTTTTGAACGGCAAGATTTTAATGAAGGCCATCAAGGGACCAAATAAGGAAAACACAAACCCAGTCACAAGCCACAACAAGCCAACAAACAAAGAACAAGACAGAGCAAGCGAAAAAACAGGGCAAACAACAACCAGTTACGAAGCCCCATCTGCGACCAAAACCGGCCAACTAACACGCCCCACAACCAGGAAACAAATTTGTGGTTTCTCCAAATATGTGGAGTTGTGTAATAATTATCGTTATATTATAATAATTTTGATATAACTGTCTAATAATATTGGAAGCTAATTAATGTAAAAAGAATATAACTCCACATTTGTATCAAGTCATTTCAAAAGAGAAAATATACATCGTAGAAAATATTAAATATCAAGATCTATTAAAATCTTTACAAGATGAGGTTGGTTCAGTGGTACTATACGTATACTTCTCATATCTATACCACAAGGTTGTGAATTCAAGTCTCTTCTTCTCTCCAAACCTCAAATTATTGTAATATTTTTTTAAAAAAAAAAGACCAATTAAAATCTTAATGAAATCAAGGACTGTTAAAATTTAAAATAAAACAACAATTGCCACCTCAAGGCAAAGGATTTTGCATTAAATATTTTAGATTTAGAATACTTCATAATTTTAGAAACAGATATCAATTGCGGTATTACATTGAGTTTGGTATGCAAATTTTCAGAAAGAGAATATATGGCTGCCATAGAAGTAAAAGTTGGATAAAATCTTACATAGCAAGTTAGCAGAAAATTGTTGATACAACTCACACCTCACTCAATTGCCTTAATTGTAAGATCTAAGCTCAGATAAATCACAATTTTGCTCTAGAGGTGATATTGTTGGTTTTGATTTACTATCCATTGACCCATTTCTAGGAGCTAGCCTGTTCATCATTTGTGCATAAGGTTCGGTTTTGATACCATAATTCTCTAATTCTTATACAAAGTACATAGAGGAGGGTTTTGTCATCACGAGCCTACGCCGAGTTCAGGGTGAGCTTGGTTAGAGTGATATCCACTGATATAAATATATATATATATATATAGTTTTTCTATTATCAGTTCGTCCTAACAATAAATATATCAGGACGAAGAATGTGAACCATAGATTATGAAGAAGTTTTGACAAGTGCATACACTTTGAGTCAAAGTATGTAAATCTAGTGATATATTTATTGTCAGGACGAACTGACAATAGAAAATCTATATATATATACAATTTTTCTATTGTCAATTCGTCATGATATAAAATATATTAGGACGAAGAATGTGGACTATTAGATTTACATACTTTGATTCAAAGTGTATGCACTTGTCAAAACTTTTTTATAATTTATAGTCAACATTCTTCATTCTGATATAAGGACGAACTGACAGTATATATATATATATATATATATACATATAATAAACACTAAAAAAAAAAAAAAAAAAAACATCAAGTATGGAAAGATGTTAACAAATTGAAACTTATAACAGCACTGTTTTACTTATTTTCCAAACTAATAAAAGCCCAGAAACAAAATTGCAAGTTGTTGACCCTAGCTGCCGTTGGCCTCAGCCAAGTTACACTAACTCATTCTCAAATATAAACTGTTTAATTATTTGTTTTCTTGCAGCGCGATTCTCAAAAAGTAGAATTTGTAGTGAGGACTGAGGAGGCCTTCAATTTCAGACTCTACACATCAAGACAACCTCATCTCACTGTGATTTTTATTCTCCATATAATCAGCTTGTAATTCCTTCTTGCACGCTATAATCTAAACAAAATAAAGCAACCCTAAAAGTTGCAACATTCCATTTGACTTCATGAAGCATTCAGACTGCTATAGTAGAATTTTAGGTGGCTCCACAAAATGTGAATACAAGAAAAAAAAAACAACAATTAATAAATATATAACAAATCAGGACAACTTGATTTTTTGTATGTTTTTCGACCGAATGCACATTTCCACCTGAATCTCCCAAGGGCCCCATGGTAGGTTCTTGGGACGCCCGTGACACACCCATTCACCAAACAAACTTACACCAACAAGAAGCCGAGACGAAATCGCTGTCTAAACAAAACAGAATATACAAGAACAAACACTAATTGTACTTGGAATTGGAAAGAATTACCAGCTTAACTCTTTGTTAATTAACAATGGAATTATTATTATTTTTGGATTACGGAATCAATAAAGAAATCTTTTTGTGGGTAATTGGTTTAAATGCTCTGCTGATCATATGTCTCAGACTCTCAGTAGTTTATAGAAATGTCAGAGCAAGTTTTTCCAGTTGTTTCAGCTGTTAATGTTATGATTATTTTTCAGTTATCTTGTGTATTTCTTAGGAAGGAAGAAAACTGATAATCATTTGGCATCAAGTAAGGAGTGTTAGAGAAGATTGAAGTTAATATGCATGCAAAAAACCAAGTACTGAAAAAAGTAAATGTGACAATATTCTAGATAATGATTTTTTTTTTATCAATCTATGTCCTCTGACCTAAACAGCAATAATTGGTCTCTAATTGGGAAGGGATCTGGAATTACCACCATATAATAAAAGGGGACGGAGACATTGATGTATTGTTTCTCATTTACAATCATCAAAGTTGTCTTCTCAGCAGTAGATGAGATTTAATGGTTGATGATTAGGGACACTACTGTTTAATGAAGAAGATGATCATGTGATTGTAGGGGACCCACCTATCTGGCATCATAAGTACGTCTGTGGTGCACGGGATTACATAATCAAATACATGCGGTGCATGTCATATTTTGTGCTAGGAGAAAAACTTGTACGAGACGGTCTTATTCGAATTAAAGTGTGTCGAGTAAAATTTTAAAAAAATATTTTTACGTTCCCAATATAAATAACACATTTTTATTAGACGGTCTTATCACGTGGCAATGAAACCGTCCCATCACGTGCTAGGCAGGTCTATAAACTAATCGATGCTAGGGCAGCAACATGGCAATTTGCTTAACCCCACAACACAAAAATCCAAAATTTTGCCTTAAATCTCTTGCGCTGCCAGCTAGAACTCCAAGACCACACATGGTTTATGGATTTATTCAAAGCTTTATTCATTATTATATGTCAATTTTAACATCAAATTAGCAAACCCTACATGCTCTTTGAACCCTATAAAACCCCACCCTTCCCAACAAATATCTCCACAACAATCTCAAATAACTCTCCTAGTAGCTAGCGAGTTATAGAGTATTTACTTTTGCTACTCTTCTTAAAAATCAAAAGCTAGCTGCTAGCTATTAGTTTTTGAGAGATGGGTTCAAAAAGCTCAGCATCACTTGCTCTCTTTTTCGCAGTCAACATTCTCTTCTTTGCCCTAGTCAGTGCCTGTGGGTATTGTCCTTCTCCTAACCCTAACCCAAAACCAAAGCCAAAGCCAAAGCCAAAGCCAACTCCCACCCCGTCCTCGGGTTCCTGCCCCAGAGATGCTCTTAAACTAGGCGTATGTGCCGATTTGCTTGGTTCTTTGCTAAATGTCACCATTGGCTCACCTCCTGTAACTCCATGCTGCAGTGTCATCCAAGGCCTTCTTGATCTTGAAGCTGCGGTTTGCCTTTGCACTGCCATCAAAGCCAACATTTTGGGTATCAACCTTAACATCCCCATTTCACTTAGCTTGCTTTTGAACGTTTGTGGGAAGAAGGTTCCACGTGACTTCCGGTGTGCTTGATCATACATATACTTGTGTTTCTTTGTTTTAATTTCCTCTGAATTCTGCTACCAGTGTGTGTGTGGTGCAAGTGGTAATAATTTCTTCTTTGTATTGATTAATTTCCCTTGTTATAGTGGTTTGTTTTAATATGTTGTGGGATAATAATAGTAAATAAGTTTGATTTGTTTCCCTTATTAGTGTTTGTGTATTATGGGAAATTAAATGAATTTAATTACTTGTTAATTAGTTTGAAATTTTGTCCAATATTTTACTTTTCGCAGTATATGCACAGATATGCTTTTGTTTTTTTCGAAAACAAATAAAAACATCAATTGCGAAATTGATAAAAAAGAAAAAACAATGGCAGAGAAATGAATAAAAATAAATCAATGAAGTATCACTTAAAGAAAAAAATGAAAGAACATTTAGCAAGGTTATGCACTATGGCCGTTATGCCACCAGCCCCATGTACATATATAGAGATGATCTAGACAGCGGGACGGAGGCAGAAATTTCATTAGGGTTTGGTTTGTTCGAACATGTTAGCATTTTTAAATTTTTTTTTTTTTTTTGAAAGCATCATGTTAGCATTTATTAATAGAGAGTTTCTCCTTACAATCCACAAATTATCTATTTACACACTTATTTAATTTTTTTTTATTAATGACAATTTTAACATGAATTAAAATTACTAAACAAGACAAAAAAAATCTAAAGACACTCCAAACTAGTTTTGTTTTAGAAATAACGTTTTTTCTTCTTTTGTGTGTGTGTGTGTTTTTTTTTATTTTTTTTTTATTTTTTATAAACCCTAAAATATCTTCTTCTTCTTTTTCAATATTTTAAAATTTTTATTGATCAAGAACCGAGAAGTGATGGACAATATTGTCCATAAATAACAATATTGTAACTCATTATGTCGTCATTTAGTTCATATACCAATACCACACATTTTTATGCATACTCTACGTCTCTACTATATATATGTACACGCAAGTACGCAACTCATCACAATTTCCAACCATCAAAACTGAAAAAAAAAAAAAAAATGTAGTTTTTCAATTGTGTTCAGAAACTGTTTTTTAGATGTGCAAGTTTATCCATTACTACAAAATAAAAAATAGAGGGAAGAGTTTATTATTATTATTTTCTTAATTCTACCTATGCAAATCATATTTCTCAAATTTCTCAAATTTTAAAACTTTTACTTATGATTAGAAACTGTTTTCAAACTTTCGGATCATGAATCAAACAATTCAAGTAAATTTCACAGAAAGCAATTTGTGTCTCTAGCTTCTTCTAGCCAACTCTGGTATGCATCAGGTAATAAATGGACAAGGCCAGTGTATGCTACTGGATTATCCATGTATTCCTAATGCATGACAGAGTTTAACTAGTCTTTGAATTTTAGTCTTATGAGAATCGTCATAACATAAGGAGATTTCAAACGAATTATTCTACAGAAAGGGCATAAAAATTCCAATCGATATTCTAACCAAATAAATTTAATGTTCTTATTATATTTTTATATTGTTTTTCTTTATTTTGCCACAGACAAAAAAATAATAATAACAAGTGTGATATATTATATTGTGTAGGAATGATTTTTGCTATCCATATTAAAAAGTGGAAATATAAAGAAATATAATCGTACGAGCTATGTTAGACTGTCAAAAAAAAATTGTGGTTCATTGATGTGTGGTGTGTCTAAAATTGAGTGTCTTTAGAAATGTCTTTAGAATAGGAGTGTCAAAAGATAAAAAGGATAATTTTGGAACAAAATGAAGTGTCTTTAGAATTTTTTAAAATTTAAAGTTTGAGAATGGATTGTCTTTAGAAAAGAAGTGTGAAAAGAAAAAATTGGATTGTCAAAAGAAACTCTCTTATTAATATAAATATTGATATATGACGATGATGAAAAATAATAATAAAAATCAATTGAATTTGAACTATTTTCTTATTAGTATAAAATACACAACTTATCATAACCTCGAAAATATAAACTTTACCAAACAACGGTCAATAAGACCATAACAACAATCCTATTTTTAAAAATAATGTTTTTGAAAACTATTTTTAAAAATAAAAATTATATTTTAAAACTGATGTTTTTAAAATAAAATATGTTTAGTTGTTTTTTGTTGTTTTTTGTTTTTTGTTTTTTGTTTTTTGTTTTTTTTAAAGCAAATATTATTTAATATTTAGGGGGCTCAACAAAAGCCAATACAAACACAAACAGCAGGAACAACCTGAATAGGAAACAACAACAAGGAAGACAAAAACAGAGCATTTAAAACAGATCCCCCCAAAACAAAAAACATGGCACGACCCAAAAACAAAGAAGCCCCTGACACTAAGCCTAATCAGATGTCACTCATGTTACAACACCTCCTCCATTCCCCGAGCCATTTTTAGCCGGAAGGTCTGCAAAGGAGTTGGAAGCCCTTGAGTTATACACTACCCTAGCATGAGCAAGACTCCTTAGGTAACTTCGAATGTCGTAGATGGTTTGCACGTGCTTCATGCTACCAATCCCATCGCTATTGACCCACTGCTACCTTAGAATCACTTACAAACACAATATTTTTACTAGCTAACTCCGGTCTAGACACACAAAGATCGCAAGCTCTGGCAATTGCATGAATCGTAGCTGTGATTAGCCTCTTGTATCCTTATGTGAGCTGAAAAGATGCACATGACCTTGCCACTATTCTCTTAACACCCCTCCTATACCTGTCGGGCCCGGAGTACCCCTCGTCGATCCGTCAACATTAAACTAAAAGGTTTCCATAGGCAGAGGGACCCCCTCCTCCAACTTTTGAGACTTCAACTTTGTAACATTTGTGTAGCACTCTTTTATATTCAAAAGGATTAGCGTAACTAGTTCCGGAGAGCCCTTGCCAAGATTTTTAAACCACCATACCACTCTAAATCTCGCCATATCCTCTGCTTGAATTAAGTTCGCTTCGCCATCCTTGAAGACCTTAATGTTTCTAGCTTTCCAAATGGTCCAGACCATCATGTGTTTGGTAGTGTTTTTTAAAAGTAGTTTTCTAAAACGGAAAATCATGAAAATGTGTTTGGTTGTTTTTAAAATGGGAAAGGTAACTGTTTGGAGGGAAAAGTTTTTATTTATTTTGAAATGATGCTTTGAAAATAGTGAAAAACAATTTTACTTTTTAGTTATAACTTTTAAAAAGTTGTTTTTTGTTTTCAAAACAGTTTTGTAAAATGTGTAACCAAACAACATTATAGTTGTATTTTGTTTTTGAAAACAGAAAATTATTTTTAAAAATGGCTCCAAACGTGCCCTTACAGCACCTGCGTTTGATATCGTTTTTAAAATGGTGTTTTTGAAAACTATTTTTAAAAATGAAAATCATATTTTAAAAATGTAATGTGTTTGGTAGTGCTTTTTAAAAGTAGTTTTTAAAACTGGAAAACGATTTAAATGTGTTTGGTAATTGTTTTTGAAATGGGTAAAGTAGTTATTTGGAGGGAAAAGTTAAGGTTTGTTTTGAAATAATGTTTTTAAAATGGTGAAAAACAATAAAAAATTATTTTTAACTTTTTACTTATAGCTTTTAAAAAAATGTTTTTTGTTTTTAGAAACAGTTTTGTAAAATATGCAGCCAAACAACATTCAATCGTTTTTTGTTTTTAAAAACAAAAAACAGTTTTTAAAAACAAAAAACAGTTTTTAAAAATAGATTCAAACACCCCCAATATTTTCAAATAATAATAATAATAATAATAATAATAATAATAACAACAACAACAACCAATATAACACAAAACATAGGTAAGTTCAAATTAATGTAATAGCTTTAACATGCAATTAACACCTCACTATTTTTTTTTTTTTTTTATTATTACAATTTACTAGTTACACATCATAATAATCATTATTCACTAGCTAGGGCTCGTTTGGCACACCGTATTGGATTGTTTTGGACTGTGTTGTATTGCATTGCACTGTATTATCATTAATACAAACTTGTGTTTGGTGATGCACTGTATTATATCGTATTAAGTTATTCCTATAACTTTATTGAATTTTTTTATATTAAAAAATATAATATTTTTTTAAAAAATAGTTAATAATTATTTTTAAATATCCTTACCATGAATAAATCAATAAATATTTTTATATAAAAAATCAATAAATATTTAGTTTAATTTTTTTTTAATAAATAATAATTTTATATATAAAATAAATATTTCCTATATATTTTTGAAGTTATAAAAAAATATTAACAACATAACACATATTTCAACAATATTCCATATTGGTTGAAAAAAAAAAGGTGTTTTTTTCTAATACAATACAACGTAATACCACCAAATATAATATATTAACTAATATAATGTTTCCTGTATTAGACAATTAAAATGTACTAAAATAATACAATACAGTGTTTGGGTGCAAACACTGTATTGTATTATTTTAGTACATTTTAATTGCCTAATACAATACAATACGGCGAAACAAATGGGTTGTTACATACCATAAAAGGTGGAGGTTTTTGTGTGGAATCTTTTAAAAGGTAGGACTCTGGTTAAAGATGTATTGTGCATAGGGATGGATATGGGTACAGATTTGAGCTGTTCTCTTTGCAATATGTACACATAAACTATCGATCATCTATTCCTACATTGTTGCTGGTCGTGGAGCCTCTAGAAGGGTTGTATGGAATGGTGGGAAGTCCTTAGTTGCCAAAATCAGAGCTTATATGGTTGGATGGAAGGTTGGATTGGCTTGTGTACGTCAGTCTCTAGCAGGAGATATTGGTGCATTTTTTTTTTTCTGCAGTCATGTGGACAATTTGGGAGGTCAAGAATCATCTTATTTTTAATGATACAAAGACTCCCATTGACTGTGCTTTGGATATGGTTAAATTTAGAGTTTGGTGGTGGTTTAAATTTTATAGAAGTGGCTCTCATGAGATTGTTACATCCTTATTGCTTAATCTAAAAGATCTCTATAAGGAGAAGAATGTGCACAAAGTTTCTGCGAATATGGAGTGGTCTGCTCCTCATTAGAACAGCCTAAAGTTCAATGTGGACGGGTCCACGAGAGGTAGGCCTGGTCCACCCGGGATTGGAGGTGTCTTAAGGAACTCTAAGGAAAAGATCCTCTGCCTTTTCTCCTTTTTTGTTGGTGTGGAAGACTTAAATGCAGCTGAGATCCTTGTGATGGAACTATTCGAACTCTAAGGAAGTCTCCTACTCTATTCGTTAAGTCCATCCTTCTTGAGAGAGGGATTCTAACTACACTTCCGGACTATCGACTTCGGTGTGAGTATCTATCTGATTTGGCCTGTTATTCTCTTTACGTTCTTCATATAACTCTTCTTTTTTCCTCTCCCTTTTTTTTAGTGTTTGATGATAAACCGATCTACGGGAAACTCGCCCACGTTACAAAGAACTAGAAAGATAAGAAAAAGGCAGTTCCTGGTGGTTCTGTCAAGGCTGACACTCCCTCGTGAAAAAGTATGAAGCCTTTCAGGTCAGTTGAGGGGGTTGTCTTCTCGCCCTACTAAGACTGGTTATGTACTATAAGGATTGGTTGCTTTTCAACAAGGAGAGAGGAAGAAAAAGAAGATGAAACGCAGCTCCTCCGACCGTCCACCATGCGAGCAGGTCATCGGGCTTTGTGGGGTGACTCAATAGGAGGTTGCCCATGGTCTGGGAGCCATCGTGGTAGTGTGGCTTTGTGACAAGGAAGAGAATGAGGTAGAGGGCTACTTGGTGTCCATTGCATTGGCCGGCCGTCGTGCCAAGAACGGGAAAAAGGAACGGGGTTCCTCCGTAAGCATGGCTCCTTTGTTGAGCCTCCGGATTGATTGCTCTACTAGGCCCCTCTCATATGAAGATGAAGCCGAGAAAAGGGTTGATGTTAGTGAAGCTAATGTCCCAACTAATAGAGGTTCTTTTTCTATAGACCTTCTTGCAGATTCAGTCATGGTGGTTTCTCTAGGTCTCTTAGAGACCGTACTGGGTGCAATTCTTCCTCTTAATGATCAAGCGATGAGGGTTAATCTTCCTTCTTTGCTTGAGCATCATTTTTCATTCGTTTGCGGGAAGCAACTCAAATAGAGAGCCTCATTTTTTATGGGGGATATGCTCACCATGTTTTCCTGTAATGTTGAGGTTGCGAGCTCTAGCCGTGACTTGCAGCGCGCTTCTCGTTCTCAAAGGCTTAAACTCTATTTCAACACATTTTCCTTGGTGAGTATTCTTACTTCGAATGATACAGTGCTTTTGGGCCTTTTAGGTCTCACTTTTGTTATTTTTGTTGGTCATGTCGGAGTTAATCTCATACAGGGATGAGAGTGTATGTCGCGCAGTGGAAAATATGTTAAAAATCAATAGATTTAAAATTTTTTATCGTATTATTGGGACCTTTTGTATATACACGAATATGAGGAAGATATTTATTTTCATACCTTTGAAGAACACACCTTCATTTTCTTTTTGATCCTTTACCGCTAAACCTTCTGAGCTATGTCCCGTGATCTAGCAACAATATGTGTGGGCACGTCACGGATTCCGGGAGCAATTGAATGGAGGTTATAGAGAACCAGAAAACAACTCCTTACTTCCTTTGTTGAATTCGGCCAACCCTAATGAGAGAAAAAAAAAAAAAAAATTCTTTTTTCTTTTCCTTTCTTGTTGCCGCACTCCTTAGTTCTCTGTAGGATTCCTAATAGCTTCATTTTCCTAATAAGTATATCTTATATACTATGAACCTAGGGTTTAGTAATCCAAGTTAAAATAGGATTTCAGATCCTTTTTTAATTATTACTTTACTAGGGTTTGAACCTTTGACCTATTTAGAGTAAATAAAAATAATCACTTATTATTTTATTGCTCTTGTCAAGGTTTGAAATTGAAACCTCCATATGACAATTTAATAATTCTTAATTATTAATATGTCAATTAAATAATCATTTTATTTAATAATATTTAATTCAACAATTAAACAATATATTAATTAAATAATCACATCATTTAATTAATTCCCAAAATATATTTAAGTTACTTTCATAACACAATTAATTGGACCATCCAATTCTTCGTGAGTCTTTGTTACTATCAATCATATAGGGCTAGCAAGGGGACCTAATGGACCCATAGTCTTGAGCTCCAATAATTATTAGAAAAAATTAATTAAACTCTTTAATTAATATTTCACAATTATTAACCTTGGAGTTATTCCACTAAAAACCCAAGATTGTGCTCTCGTAACTATAGATGTTTTACACAACCAATTTTATCAGTGTCCATTGATATAGCTATTACATATGGCATGATTCTCCACAAGTAATTCATAATTAGAGCTAGGTCATAAAGTTCGTTATACCTCTCTAATTATATCTTTTCCTTTAAGTACCATTGATTCTCTTGATTGATTATATCCTCCATTCCTTTACGGAAGAAGGAGAGCGCTCTTAATTGTTTAAACCCTGAATCAACCCTTAAAGGAACTACTTATCTATTTCTCGCAAGAAGGAGTGGATTCCACTATTGCGTACATACCTTCTCAGCCACAAGCCAAACCGTGATTCCAAGATATGGAGTTATTGACCGAGAATGATATTCTGATCTCACCCATGGTAAATTAAAAACCACGATCTAACTTGAAGGAGTCAGTAAGACACTCAGGATTTAGATCACTCATATATAGCCATCATTAGTCGATATATATGAATCTTTTCAACTAATAGATCTTAGTGACAAATTCATATAGATCGTGGCCCAATCCTATATGATCACATCATATAAGGTGCTTCCATTCTTATAACACCATATGAGTAGTCTAGGATAAAACCACTGTACAATACGGAATGGACCGCAGCTATAAATTAACCACAAATAAAATACCCAGCTTTATTTGCTTTCTACGGACTATTTAGATTACATGTTTCAAACTGAATACCTCTGTATATGACATTCATATACTCAGTTTGAGATTACATCTAGCAATATTAGATGTTTGCATATATAATATAAACATATGAACTTATATAATTGAATGAAATAACTACCTTATTTAATATTGAATTTATAACATTTACGTATTACAAGCTTTAGGGTATAAATCCCAACAGTCTCCATATCAACTAGTCATACCAGTTTGGCTAGATACAGGTGGCGGCGGCGAGCTCCAAGATAAATAGCAGATCACTCACTTAGAATCAGTTTGCCAAGGTAATCTTAAGCAGCGAATTGATACCAACTCGCAAATACGTTGTGAACATGAAATATCCCCGAGATCACCACAAATCCGGGATCTTTCATATCTCCTATGAAATTTGAACCCATATCAAGAAAGACAATCACCGCTAATCAAGCAGTTGACGAATCTCATAATAAACTCAGGAATTTAGAAGATAACCCCCCAGCAAGGAAGAGCGAGATCTTTGCATTGGGAACACATCGAGACTCGATCCACTTAAGATCCCACAAAGATACAATTCTCCTAGGGTCTCACCTAAACATAATCCTTGTTTGCGCAACATGGACTAGGGCAACACCCTAGTCCCTATATAAACACACGCACCAAGCAAGAAAAGGGAAGGGCAGAAGGAGAGAGGCACTTTTTGTAACTTGTAATTGTTTTCTACACATAGTGAACATTCTCCTTTCCTATAGTTACGACGACTGTGGTTTTTTTCCTACCTCAAGGTTTTCCGCATACAAGCACTAGTGTTATTGCCTTTAATTACTTTTCCCATTACATATCACATTCACATAGTAAGAGGGTGTTTTGATCATAAGTTTCTTAGTCGATCTAAGCATCGATTTGCATGCGCGTTGTTGTTGACTAGATAATTCAAAAATCGACGTCAACAAATTGTAAATTAAAAAAAAGAGTAAAAATGAAAAAAAAAAAAATGGATCAATTGGATATCCACTGATCCATGTCTCCATCAAAAGAGATCTTCAAAGATCTCCTTTGATGGAGATGATCTGGAGCGACAAAGATGCTTGGATCTCTATCGAACAAGATTTGGAGACCCAGATTAGATCTAAATTTTACATTTATGCAGATAAAATGTGGAGATCAAGATTTTTTTATTTTTATTTTTTCCATTTTTTCTTTTAATTTTCAGTTAATCTCCACTATCAATCTTGAGATGGACGGTAGAGATCCATTTAAAAAAAAAAAAATGTTTTTCTTTGTTTTTTTTGATTTTTTTAAAACAGATTTTTTTTTCAATTAATTTGCATTTTCAAATTTTTTATTCATTTCTTTAATATTTTCTTTTCAAAATTGTTAGAAATGACAAAAATACCTTTAGTTTTATCAGTCAAACTTAGTTAACAGTTAAGTTTAACTAATGACAGGAGAGGTGATTGTCATTTTTTGATAAATTTGATTCCAAGTGTAAAAGGATAAACCTAAGGGAGGTCGAGTGTTATTTGCTCTTGATAAATTTAGAGTCTGTTAGTTATCATGTGAGTTATTAATTTTGATATACCATAGTGGCGAATATATCAAGAGTTGAAGTAAAATTATCAATCCATTATTAAAAATTTAAAATAATTTTGGCCTTCATATTAGCTCTGCCACCTCAGCAAACAGACATCCTGCTTGAACCCTATAAAACCCCACCCTTCCCAACTAATCTCCACAACAATCTCTAATAACTCTCCCATTAGCAAGTACTGGTATTTACTTGCACTAATCTTCTTAAAAATCAAAAGCAATTAGGATTTGAGAGATGGGTTCGAAAAGCTCAGCATCACTTGCTCTCTTTCTCGCACTCAACATTCTCTTCTTTGCCTTAGTCAGTGCCTGTACTCGCACTGGCTCTTGTCGTTCTCCTAATCCGAATCCGAATCCCTGTACTCGCACTGGCTCTTGTCCTTCTCCCAATCCCAATCCCAATCCCAATCCCAATCCAAATCCAAATCCCAATCCCAATCCCAATCCCAATCCCAATCCCAATCCAAATCCAAATCCAAATCCAAATCCCAATCCCAATCCCAATCCCAATCCCTCTGCTTCATGCCCCAGAGATGCTCTTAAAATAGGTTTATGTGCCAATGTGCTTGGTTCTCTGCTCAATGTCACCCTTGGCACACCTCCTGTAACTCCATGCTGCACTCTCATCCAAGGCCTCGTTGATCTTGAGGCTGCGGTTTGCCTTTGCACTGCAATCAGAGCCAACATTTTGGGTATCAACCTTAACATCCCGATTTCACTTAGCTTGCTTTTGAACATTTGTCAGAGGAATGCTCCACGTGGCTTCCAGTGTGCTTAATCATATATACTTGTGCTTCTTTGTTTCCTATGAATTCTGCTATCGGTGTGGCTTGTGTGTGTTCAGTGTGGTGCAAGTGGTAATAATTTCTTCTTTGTATTAATTTCCCTTGTTAATTGTTAAAGTGGTTTGTTTTGATATGTTGTAGGCTAATAGTAAATAAATTTGAATTGTTTCCCTTATTAGTGTTTGTGTATTATGGGAAATTAAATGAATTTAATTATTTGTTTCGTTTGAAATTATGTCCAATTTTTTGCTTTTTGGGTGCTACTCAGTCACATATGCAGATATGCTTTTGTTTTATTTTATTTTTCTTTTGAAAACAAATAAGACATCAATTTCGAAATTGATAAAATTGAAAAAAAGAGAGATAAAAAAGAAAAAAAAAAAAAGTGATGAGCCTGCTGTCTCTAGTCCCCAATGCAAACCCTACCAGGGTAATCCATAGGAGGCAGGAGCTAGGTTTAGTTGTTAATTAACTGGTCGCATACAGCTTCACTTCTTCAGTCTTCACGAGGGATATGACCATATGACCCCCAATCTTAATAGATATTGTTAACAATATATGTTGGCAGAGAAATGAATAAAAACAAAAAACAATGAAGTAGCACTTAAAAAAACGAATGATCATTTAGTAAGAATATGATCTATAGCAATTATGAGAGAGAGACTTCCTCAGATCCAACCTATCATTTACTATGCACATGAACAAAAGACCACTGGATGTTTATCTCAACAAGAATGGGTGTTTTTGTGAGACTAAGAGCATCTCCAAGGGTCTCCCTTGTAGACCCCTTATTTAAAGGTTTATGTTGTTGTAAGGGGCCATTAAGAGGGTATGTGTTCCAAGAATACCCCTTAAATGGTTCCTTTAATAATTTCTTATTATTATCTTATGTTTTACTTTATAATTAGTATTTATAGTGAAAAAAAAAAAATTGTTGGTAATTCAAAAAAACAAATTACCCATTATCAATAAAAGAGCTATTGAGATTTAAAATTTAAATATATGCTGCTTTTCAAAAAATAAAATAAACTTAAATATGTGTAGCCCACCTAAGGGGCTGAAGCCACCATTTAATTAAGGGATTGAGCTCCACCTAAGGGGGGCCTTTAAGAGACCCCTTGGAGCTGCAAAAATGCAGCTCCTCCCTTAATTAAAGGAAGGGGGGTGGGGGTCTCGAAGGGAGACTCTTGAAGATGCTCTCAATTCTTAGATCTTTTACTCTTTATTAGGTTGTGAAGCTTGTGCTACACTGACGTATCGATGGTCGCGGAGTTCAATGGGCAGTGCCTTGAGAAGGAAATTTTTAGTATTTTAGTTTATTCAGACAGAGAGAGAGAGAGAGGACTCCTATTTTATTTAGTAGACAAGATTCCAACTAGAACTTTATTATATATACTTTTGTAGTTTTAGGGTTTTAGATTGCGAGAGAATCATATTGGGGGAAAGAATTTGTTTCACATTGTAAATAACGATTTGATAGTGGAAATTGAATAGTACTGGTGTGCATGCTCCGTAAATGTATATTTACGCCGAACCACGTAAATTTTTGTCTCTTTATTTTTTCTTTGTTTTAATTTGATTTGATTTTTGTATTTAGTTTGCGTATTTCTTGACACTCCTTACTAATAAATATCTAATCAACTAGCTATATAGATTATTCTCTTAGGAAATATCATTTAAATTTATGATTTGAGTTTCAACACAAGTTAATTCTAAACTTTTCCAAGTCATGAATCTATTAATGGTCATAGCTCTTTGTGTGTCTATATACATAATCCAAAATCTCATTCATAGTCGCACTGCAAGAGTTTTTTTTTTTTTTTTTGAAGGAACGCACTGCAAGATTTATACTTGTCTACATTGTAAGATTTGTACATGATCACTTGTGTCACCCGTCTTTCCTAGCCTAATTTAAAACGTTACTCTCACGGAGGTTTCGGATTTTATCCTGATTGAAATGCAAAGATAGATTAGTATTTAGGAAAGGCTGTTACATCAATTGGCCATTGATTGATTGGCCTATCATTGTTTGTTCGATATGGAACAAAAAATATAAAATGTAAATAAAGTAAAATTAGTTGGTCGCATGTCAAAGTTGACGAGGGCATAATAAAGATCACCCAAGAGAATACGTGCAATGCTGCCATGCTGGCATCATCACATCATGATATCTCCATCAATCTTACATGGGCATGTCGTTTATTACTTGGAATCAATGAGAAATATAATTATTCTAGTTAAAATGTCAAGACCAATAACCATAGATAGTATATATAATTTTATTTAGATCACTGGAGGGCCATATAGAGTATTTTAATAAAGTCTATATAGGATAGAGCAACCACCAGCACGTACAGTTTATAAGTCCGTGACTAAGGATTGGGAAAGATAAACGCAACCTCACATGGAAAAAGGAAGAAAACGAAAGCTCATTCCGTGTTCTTTCATCAATAAAGAAAAAAAGGCAAAGATTCCATGCTCTCTTACTGTTAGAATTCCCACTATAAACAAAGTCCGCAGTATTCAATAAATGAATCATAGTGACCCGCCGAACGTGTTGAATTAATATATACTTACTTCCACGCAGTAATGATTTGAAATAATTAAAAAGAATTAACCTCAATGGGGTTGCCTTGGTGGTTCAGGGGCTTGGAATGATACCCAAGTCCTTGGTTCAACTCTTGGCAACTCCCTTGACATTAGCCCTCAAGGCGTTAGCTCTGTTGATGGAAGGACATGTATGAGGCTCCATGTATGTCAGCGGTTTGAATCCTATCCAAACGGGGATAAATTCTGATTTATCTGCTTGCATCCTTGTGGGGCCAGGGTGTGGGTCGGGGCTTTCTATTTGTTCTACTCTACATCCATCAATAAATAGGCCACTGCAAGTCGCAGTTGGAGGAGGATAGACGGATAGGTGTCTGTACAAAGTTGGGGATCCTCGATATAAAAAAATAAATAATAATAATTAAAAAGAATGAGTGTGTCATTTCACACTCTGCTGTGTAATTAGTCTTATTATTTTGTATAACAAATATTCAAAAGTCATACATCAAATTATTCTTTATAAATTTGACCAAGGACAATTTTATGGGTTTGGAAAATTGGGAAGGGCAAGCTGATCACGGGCGCCAGACATGGATTTGGCTAAGCAAATGTGAATGTTTGAATTTAATGTATTTGTCTAGGATCTTTAAATGCATATTCTTTCAGGTTTCTTTCGCCCATCAAATTATGACGGATCCAAGGGTCACACCTGGATCAAATCTTTGTTAAACTGACACTTGATCTTTCAAAATCACAAAAATAATAGAGTAATGATAGGTTGTTAAATAAAATTATCTATATTCATACATAAATGATATAACATGTGACATAAATGATATAACATGTGAGTTGTTAATATCGTATTATTTAAAATCAAAAATTGGGTTGAAGTTTGAAATAGAGCTACATTAATACTAGTGTACGTGTTATAAAAATATAACATCTGATCTACAGTACATTGTATTTGTACAAGATTATAGACGCATGTATGCAAGCTTCTGGTGGTGAGTATATGGTAGGTTTTGGATGTTGGAACAATTAGATACTAAATTTTTAAGTGTAATTCAAAATATTCAAGGAGGCCAATACAATATTATATCGATTAAATAGAAAAATAGAAGAATTAGATGCTCTCGTGAACCATCTTTGGACCTTTGAGGCTTGTTTATATATGTAAGTTCCTCAAGTTTGATTGGCTTGTTTCGGTGACAAACCACATGTGGGGCTTGTTGTAAGGGTAGCTTAGGCATTTGATGGTTGGTGTTTTCCTTAACCAAGGTCCTCTCAAGACCTCAAGAGAAGAAGCACCAAAGGTATATTCTTGTGCTTACTTGCTTTGAAGAGATTTAGTTGCACACACACACAACTCATGCATATCTCTAATTCTTGTATGTTGTGCGGTTTATATGAGCGCATTCATGTTCATTGTCATCTCTTCATGCGTGTTTAATTGATTACATCTTGTTCATTGAAATGCCATGACATGTTTAGGCATTATGATGCAAAGTCATAAAGTCTCTTCATGCATGTTTAAATGATTGCATCTTCTTCATTGAAATGTCATGACATGTTTAGGCATTAGGATGCAAAGTCATGAAGTCTCTTCATGCATGTTTAAATGATTGCATCTTATTCATTGAAATGCCATGACATGTTTAGGCATTAGGATGCAAAGTCATGAATTCTATTCATGCATGTTTTATTGATTGCATCTTGTTCAATGACAATGCCATGATATTTTAGGCATTAGGATGCATTCAGTACCCACACATGCACTTCATGTATGATAGTTTTAAGTGTGGTGTAATTCGTTTGCGTTTGAGTGATTAGAAATGTCCTTGCTTGCACGATAGTGTACATGTCTTAGCACGATGATTGACCATTTGAGAAGATCTTATTCTTCTCTTAGATAAGTGTTAGATTTGGTTTGGTTGTTTGGAATGAAGTGTCTAGTTTCAAAAGATTGGATTTCAATGTTTCAAATGTTTTCAAAACTGACCTTTGCATGGTCTTGTGACCATAACTTTTTATTCGAGTTTTGAAAATTTCTGTACAAACTATACACCCATACCTTTCCAATGGTATATTATTCGTAATATTTCATGACCGTTTGGATTGGTTTTAAAATCTCCAAAGTGACCACCAAAACAGGGCAACTCTGTTGTTGTCCGTTTCTGACCTTTGGTCACTCCATTGACCATAGCATTTTCTACAGACATCGAAATGTCATTCCATAAAAAGGAGTAGAAAGTAGACATCCAATTCCAACGATATATCATATGAAAGGTTTCGATGTTGTTTGGTCATATTTTGAGTCGCTCAAACATTAAGCTGTTGCGCTATCGCGAAGGTCACCATCGTAAGGAGCGACTTTGGGAGAGACCGAGATGTTCACTGTCCAATGGGTTGCTGTTTAGGGAGCGACCTTGGCAGTGAATTTTGCACAGAATTTTTTTATAAGTTGTCCAAAACGACATAGTTTCAATTTGACCTCCTATAAATATGCCTCTTTGTTCTTAGGTTAATCTAATGACTCAAAAACCCATATTTTTTATTGAGAGCGTTTTCAAAGAGAGAAATTCACCCAAGAACTCATCTTTGATCATCAAAACCTTTTCCATATACATAAATCATCATCTAAGCATTATCTAGGATCATCTAGTATGTGCTAATGCATGAGTCTTCTTCAACACACATGGTATGGTATGTTGAACACTATTATCTTACATAATTAATGTTTTTACTTATCAATTTATCTCATTTATAACTTGTATGCTTTTAGATTAATTTCTACTTACAAGAATGAGATTATGTGTTGATTGTTTGGGTTATTTGTGATAGCTAGGTTTTCATGCTTATATGCCATCTAGCAAATTGATCTCATTGTATGATTGAGATTGTTTTTTGAAAGTTCTCAAGGTGTGTTCAATATTAATCTAGAGGGGGGGGTGAATAGATTTTACGCTTTTTACCCAATTTTCGTTTTTAGTCAAATTTACGAAAATGCCCCAAACTAGACAATATAATAATCAAGTGTAATATGGTGCGGAAATATAAACGACACTTGATTTTTACGTGGAAACCCTCACGGGAAAAACCACGGGCTGGTAAGTGCGCCACACTCGAACCTCGAATCCACTAATTGTGATAACGTATACAACCTAATCCAGGTTTGACGGCCTAATCCCGGCCAATATCCCGCTACCACTACCCGCAGGCCTGTAAAAGTGGACCTAGTCCAATTTGCTCATGTGACCACCTAATCCCGGTGTCCGACCTAATCCCGGTCTATCACACAAGACTTACAATCTCCTAAGAGATCAAACAACCCTATGTGAATATGCAATGATATCCAAATATTGCAATAAGAGCTAGGGTACTCTAAATGCTTACCTAGGATTATAAGATGACAATATAATCAATCCTAGATATCACATGTAGCTATATGACATGGCATATAACTTTAGCTAAGTAAAGGATAACCAATCCTAGATACAAAGCTATCACAAACAACACTCAATCAATACATCACAAATAATCTCTTTTCTTGTATTTAGCTTATGATCTAAAACATACAAGTAATTTAAAAGAGATGGCTTGGTATTTAAAATACTAAAATAAGATGAAATTAATCAAAATCTTACCAAGCAAGTTGTGATGATGCAAACCCATACATGGATGCACTCTATATAGACATAGGAGATGCAATATGAAATTTGATGCAAAAGGGGTTTGATTTGAGTGGTTAAAGGTGAATTCTTGATTTGATTTTCTCTCAAAATCTAACTTTGAAGTTTAGGGTTCTTAAGAGTCAAGAACTTGTTCAGATAATGAGAAAGTGTGATATTTATAGACATCAAGAATAGGGCAAGTGAAAAGACAATTTTGCCCCTGAATCACACTATCGCGGTTGCTCTGTGGCTCGACTGCCGCGGTTGCAAAAACCGCGGCACTGAAACCGCGGCGGGCGTCACAGCACAAAGCTTGATTTTCAAGCGACTCAAAACATGACCAAACGACATCGAAACCTTTCATATAATATACCGTTGGAAAGGTATGGAAGTCTACTTTCTATTCCAATTAACAAAACATGATTTGGATAACTGTAGAAAAAGTTATGGTCATTTGAGTGACCAAAGGTCAGATTCGGATAACAGCTGTGATGCCCTGTTTTAGTGGTTACTTTGGAAATTTCAAAACCAATCCAAACGGTCATGAAATATTACGAATAATATACCGTTGGAAAGGTATGGGTGTCTAGTTTGTACAGAAATTTTCAAAACTCATTTTGAAGCTTTGTGTAAAAAGCTATGGTCACACGACCATGCAAAGGTCAGTTTTGAAAACACTTAAAACATTGAAATCCAATCTTTTGAAACTAGACACCTTACTCCAATCAACCAAACCAAAACTACCACTTATCCAAGAGAAGAATGAGACCTTCTCAAGTGGTCAACCATCGCGCTATGAAATGCACACCATCGTGCAAGCGCGGACGTTTCCGATCACACAAACGGAAACGAATTACACCACACTTAAGACTAATCATGAAGTGCAAGTGTGGGTATTGAATGCATCCTAATGCCTATCATGTCATGGCATTTCATAGAACAATATGCAATCAATTTAATGCAAGAAGAGATATTGAATAATCAATAAAGCACAATGCACACAAAATATAAACACAACATTCAAGAATAAGAGTTATGCATGTTGTGTGTGTGTGCAACTATATCTCTTCAAGGCAAAGTAAGCACAAGATATATACCTTTGGTGCTTGTCCTCTTGAGGTCTTGGAAAGGGTCTTTGATATTTAACTAATCACCTAGACTACCCTTACAACCAAACCCCAACTTGTGGTTTGCCCACGAAATAAGCCAATCAACAAAACGGGAATCCTTACAATCTCCCCCTTTGGCTATTTCGTGACAAAACCACCACTCACAATGATTCCTCACAACATAATAGAAACTACGGGTCAACTATGATTTTCTACATTACAAAGAGATAAGATAAATAATCTTGAAGTCTTCAATCTCAAGTAGAACAATCAATCCCTGAAAGATAAAGTTTCTATACTTTCCAATACAAGAAAAGGTGAGATGAATCAAGTGAGATAAAACAAGCATTTGCATTTAAGAATTTAAGTACAACATCATGCAATGTAAGTATGTGCAAATGCTCCCCCTCAAAGGGTTACTCCCCCTCAATAAGTATTCTCCCCAACATGCACAATTGCTACTACAATTTGCACCTCCCCTTACCACAACCTACTCCCCCTTTTTGTCATGATATAGACAAAGGAGTAGTCCCCAATCGGGTCACTCAAGGCAAAGAGAGATAGTAGCATTCTAGTATTTGCATAATCAATATATGTCACTTTATGCAATCTCAATTAATTGGAGAGAAACAAGGAGATTTATTTAAAGAAAATGTGTGAATCAAAAAATTGCTTTGCATACAAGACATGTATCATTTAAGTCCAAAATACCATGGTATTTGGCAAAGCAAATGACAAAGGTTTTTAATATGAATTCAAACCAATTTCACCAATGTCATGAGAGAAGCAAGGATATAGGTTTTCATTGATTTCAATATAAGAACAACTATATCCAACTTTATAAGCCAAACATGTCATGAGCGACTTTGCACCCTACTTGATTTTTCCGGATAAGATATCCGTATGATAGTAGACATGTTCAACCAATAAAGAAAGAGAGACATTTGGATTGTAAAATCCTTGAATGGATACAAGATCCTTTTTCATTTGAGTCTCATAAGCTTTTTCACACATTTTTTGCAGTTAAGAAATGCAATCATCAAAACATGCTTTTTAAGATTAGCATTTAGCATGTCATTTAACAATCATCATGTCATGGAGATCATTATAGGTCATTCAAATTTTATCCTATGTATATATCTCCTAGTCCAAAAATGCATGTTTGAACATAAATATGACATGGATTGCAATACAAGCATTGATCACACTTATTGAATAGAAAATATATATACATAGTGTAACCAAGCTTACTCAAGCAACAAAAAGAGAGGCATAAGATATTTCAAATTTTTTGCAAGTGACAAGAATGCAAAATAGCTCTCTTTGCTCAAGTTCCCCATATGGGGTCAATTTTCCATACCTCTTCAAAGAAGGGTATGAGGTCCTATGGACCTACCAAGTCCTTTGGACTTAGTTGAACCTATTTGAGACTTGTTAGTCTCGTAGCAAGCGGGTTCATTCTTATTAATCCACTTAGGTGACACTAAGTCAATCCTAGTGGACAAAGGTTCTAGAGTACAAGATGAAAAAGGATTATGCACATGATTTTCTTCCTTTTTATGAAGCATCTTAGCTCTAGCCTTTTTCTTGTCAAACATGCTTTTAGCTCTACACATTTCAATGTAATGCAAGCAATTTGGTCTAATATGACCAATAATACCACAAAAATGACAAGTGGGAAAAAGGTTAGGAATCATACCATTCCCTTAAGTATGGATGGGTGCTTTCCCTTGTCGTTGTGGTTGTCTTGGTTGTTGAATAGGATCTCTCCTCCTTTGTTGATAACCAAGACGAGGTTGCTTGCTTGTCTGAGCTTGCATGTCTGAACTCTTCCCATGTTGTTTTTGAGTTTGAGGGAAGATAAGGTGAGGAGCCCTTTGGGTGTGAGCTTGAGCTTGACCTTTTGGTGCCACAACCACTTGGGCACTTCTTGAACACTCTCCTAGGTCCATCTTCTTCCTAGGGTGTTGAGGAGGAGGGGACATATTGAAGTCCATCATGACCAAGGATGTCTTGCTTGTGGAGGAGGCATCCTTGTCATCAATGTAGCCAAGACCTCTCTTGTCACTTGGCTTTCTTCCTACTCCCAACATGTGGTCAAGCTTCTTGGTGCTTGAAGTCATTTTAGCCATTAAGACCTTAACTTCTTCAAGCTCTCTTTCTAGCTCTTCTTCTCTCCTCTTAGATAAGGCTAAGTCTTCTTTTAGCTTATCTTCATCCGCCATGGATCTTACCACTTCTTCACACAAGTGGTCTACTAGTGTTGAAAGCTCTAGATTCTCTTCTTTTAATCTTCTAATTTCTTCCTTGTTCCTCATCATTGAGCTCTCAACTTTGACTTTGTAGTCATTAAGATCCATACACTCCACATTTCCATTTGTGGAGTTAGATGACAAATATTCAACACTTGTGTCATCTCCTCTAATCTCCATTTCACCAATGGAGTCATCTCCTTCATCAAGATCATCAACTTTGTCTCTTGATGAGGAATGAGCCAAATCCCTATGAGTAGCTACGCCAACTACTTCTATATCTAGTTCTTCTTGGGGATTACAAGTAAGAGCAACTATGCCATCTTCTTCAACCTCTACACTCTTGGCTCCAAATTCTGTGTAGATGATGGCAAGTTCTTCATCACTTGAAGGATTTTCGTCATCTTCATATTTATCCCATAAGGTGGCCAACGCCTTCCCTTTTCTTCTATCCTTCAAGTTTCCACACTCCGGGGATAAATGCCCGAATCCTCCACATTCGTAGCACTGAATCCCCTCTCTTGAAGACACTCCTTGGTTTGGCTTGTCATTGAGTCCCATGTCTTCAATAGAGATACCCTCCTTCTTGTCATGCTTCGAAGTCTCCAAAGCAATTATCTTCTTCTTCTTAGGAGGTGAGGTGGTCAACTTCTTCTTAGGAGGTGAGGTGGTTAATTTCACAAATCTCCTAAATCTCTCTAGTAAGAGAGACATCTCCTCATCGGAGTTAATTTCTTCTCTCATGAAATCACTCATAGTGTTTGCGTTGAATGAATGCAAAAGAGAAGAATGCAAAATGTATGAAGAAATCAAACAAACATACAAAATGCAAAAACACACCAACAATGAGCAAAGGATCACCTAAGTATATCTAGGAACCCGCTCTGATACCAATTGAAAGTTCTCAAGGTGTGTTCAATATTAATCTAGAGGGGGGGGTGAATAGATTTTACGCTTTTTACCCAATTTTCGTTTTTAGTCAAATTTACGAAAATGCCCCAAACTAGACAATATAATAATCAAGTGTAATATGGTGCGGAAATATAAACGACACTTGATTTTTACGTGGAAACCCTCACGGGAAAAACCACGGGCTGGTAAGTGCGCCACACTCGAACCTCGAATCCACTAATTGTGATAACGTATACAACCTAATCCAGGTTTGACGGCCTAATCCCGGCCAATATCCCGCTACCACTACCCGCAGGCCTGTAAAAGTGGACCTAGTCCAATTTGCTCATGTGACCACCTAATCCCGGTGTCCGACCTAATCCCGGTCTATCACACAAGACTTACAATCTCCTAAGAGATCAAACAACCCTATGTGAATATGCAATGATATCCAAATATTGCAATAAGAGCTAGGGTACTCTAAATGCTTACCTAGGATTATAAGATGACAATATAATCAATCCTAGATATCACATGTAGCTATATGACATGGCATATAACTTTAGCTAAGTAAAGGATAACCAATCCTAGATACAAAGCTATCACAAACAACACTCAATCAATACATCACAAATAATCTCTTTTCTTGTATTTAGCTTATGATCTAAAACATACAAGTAATTTAAAAGAGATGGCTTGGTATTTAAAATACTAAAATAAGATGAAATTAATCAAAATCTTACCAAGCAAGTTGTGATGATGCAAACCCATACATGGATGCACTCTATATAGACATAGGAGATGCAATATGAAATTTGATGCAAAAGGGGTTTGATTTGAGTGGTTAAAGGTGAATTCTTGATTTGATTTTCTCTCAAAATCTAACTTTGAAGTTTAGGGTTCTTAAGAGTCAAGAACTTGTTCAGATAATGAGAAAGTGTGATATTTATAGACATCAAGAATAGGGCAAGTGAAAAGACAATTTTGCCCCTGAATCACACTATCGCGGTTGCTCTGTGGCTCGACTGCCGCGGTTGCAAAAAACCGCGGCACTGAAACCGCGGCGGGCGTCACAGCACAAAGCTTGATTTTCAAGCGACTCAAAACATGACCAAACGACATCGAAACCTTTCATATAATATACCGTTGGAAAGGTATGGAAGTCTACTTTCTATTCCAATTAACAAAACATGATTTGGATAACTGTAGAAAAAGTTATGGTCATTTGAGTGACCAAAGGTCAGATTCGGATAACAGCTGTGATGCCCTGTTTTAGTGGTTACTTTGGAAATTTCAAAACCAATCCAAACGGTCATGAAATATTACGAATAATATACCGTTGGAAAGGTATGGGTGTCTAGTTTGTACAGAAATTTTCAAAACTCATTTTGAAGCTTTGTGTAAAAAGCTATGGTCACACGACCATGCAAAGGTCAGTTTTGAAAACACTTAAAACATTGAAATCCAATCTTTTGAAACTAGACACCTTACTCCAATCAACCAAACCAAAACTACCACTTATCCAAGAGAAGAATGAGACCTTCTCAAGTGGTCAACCATCGCGCTATGAAATGCACACCATCGTGCAAGCGCGGACGTTTCCGATCACACAAACGGAAACGAATTACACCACACTTAAGACTAATCATGAAGTGCAAGTGTGGGTATTGAATGCATCCTAATGCCTATCATGTCATGGCATTTCATAGAACAATATGCAATCAATTTAATGCAAGAAGAGATATTGAATAATCAATAAAGCACAATGCACACAAAATATAAACACAACATTCAAGAATAAGAGTTATGCATGTTGTGTGTGTGTGCAACTATATCTCTTCAAGGCAAAGTAAGCACAAGATATATACCTTTGGTGCTTGTCCTCTTGAGGTCTTGGAAAGGGTCTTTGATATTTAACTAATCACCTAGACTACCCTTACAACCAAACCCCAACTTGTGGTTTGCCCACGAAATAAGCCAATCAACAAAACGGGAATCCTTACATTTTTGATAACTAGGTTTTCATGCTTATATGCCATCTAGCTAATTGATCTCATTGTATGATTGAGATTGTTTTTGATAGCTAGGTTTTCATGTTTATAAAACATCTAGCTAATTTATCTCATTAAAATGATTGAGATTGTTGTAGATAGCTATTGTATCTAGGATTGGTTATCCTCTACATAACTAAGCTTTATGCCATGTCATTTAGCTTTTGATATCTAGGATTGATTTAATTTTCATATTATAATCCAAGATAAGCATTTAAGGTTCCCTAGCTCTATTTGCACTTTGAATATCATATATATATATTCACATAGGTTGATTGATCTCTTTGGAGAATTAAATCTTGATCTAGGGTTGGGGTAGTAGTGGTGGGTTACATACCGGGATTAGGTTGTAAACATCATTACAAGTAGTGATTGCAAGGATCAAGCAATTGGACTAGGTCCACTTTTATAGGCCTGTGGGTAGTGGTAGCAGGTTATTGACCGTTAGAGGTTAAGGTCAATCGAGGTTGTAAACGTTATCGCAATTAGTGGATTCGAGGTTCGTGTGTGGCGTACATAACAGCCCGTGGTTTTTCCCAATTTGGGTTTTCACATAAAAATCAAGTGTCATTTATAATTTCGCACTTATTACACTTGATTTATTATATTGATTAGATTGGGGTTATTTTTGTAATATTGACTAATCGCGAAAATCGGGTAATAACGGTTAAAATCTATACCCCCTCCCCTCGAGATAATTTTATACACACCGTGCATTATTAGTTTCAATATAATTATGAAGTTTTTTTTTTTTTTTTTTTTTTTTTGAGAAGAGGATGCCACCTAAAGCCACAGCAAGAGGCAGTAAGAAACAAACAAACAAACCACAAATATTAAGCAGGCATGTCAGCCTGAACCACAGCAGCAACGCACAAAGGAAATTCTTCCATCCAGATGAAATCATCACAGTTCTTAAGCGACTGCTTTGCAAGGACATGGGCGACCTGGTTCGCCTTCCTAGGAGTAAAAGCGACACCCAAACCACCAACATCTAACCTCAGAGCCTCAATATCAGCAAGGATCATACCACACGCAGAATCCAGGTGACCACCCTCCACAATCCATTTCACCACCACTTCAGCTTCAGACTCAAGGACATAGGGAAACAAGCCACAGTCTCGACTAAATTGGATAGCCATGTAAATTGCCACAGCTTCAGCAAACTGAGCATTAAAACCAACAATCATAACTTAGGAGCAGCATGCCATAACAAAACCCGAGGAGTACCTAATAACAGAGCCGAAGCCCACTTTTCCGAACCAAAACATCAATGGCAGCATCACAATTAATCTTTTACACACCAGGAAGGGGAGGGGACCAAATAGCACACAACTGACTGGGGGGGATGCGCACTACCTTAGCCTTACAAGCCTTAATCTCATTTAGAAAGTTTGAAGCCCAAGAAACCACCAAAGGCCACTATTACACAGAAACCACACTCTCCACACAATAACACAAAACAACTCTAACTCTTCAATGCTCAAAATAGGGGAGCAGGCAAGAATCAGATCAAAAAAGTCACAATACTTACCTAGAACAATGACCTTGCTGGCGAGCCAGGCTTTGCGGGCCTGCTTGAGCTTTCCGCAACCCTACAATGCGTGGAGAGTCGATTCGCATCACTTTTTACACAATGGGCAGACATCCTGAGTAGCCACTTTCTGATGGTGGAGGTTGGAATCTAGTTATATCAAGCCTTCTAACTGAAGACCTTTATTTTTTGAGGAATTTTCAAGCCCTACAGAGTTTTCCACCAAGCAACACAGGGGCTGTCAACCGAATTTGAGGAGCAGGCTTGAAGCACCATTCCACGAGCCATACGATACCCATTCATAACATTGAACGATCCACCCACATCATAGTGCCACAGAAGAAAATCCCTCATGTGTCTAAAGCCAATAGGGATGCTAAGAATAGCCAAAACATCATCAACACAAAAATGCTGCTCAATAACCTGTAAATCCCATCCACCAGAGGCAGAAAAAAGCTGATCAACCGTCGCATTTGGACCTAAAGTCGGGGGTGAAAGAATTTTAAAAGTAAAAGGTCTCGAGATCCATTGATCGTTGTAGATACTAACAGAAGAGCCATCTCCTACACACCATCTCATACCCTTAGCAAGAATCTCTTTACCCCAAATCAAGCTGTTCCAAATGAAGGAAGCCGATAAGCTCTTTAGGGCTTCCATAAAGCTACTGTCCCTGAAATAGCAGCCTTTTAGAACCCTAGCAGCTAAAGAGTTTGGCCTCTTAAGGATCCTCCAGCACTGGTACGCCAAATTTGCCTTGTTAAAATCTTTCAGCTCATGGAAACCTAACCCACCTTCCGATTTAGACTTACAAAGACGGGCCCAAAAGCACCAATGAAGCTTCCGGGAAGACTCATTGCTACCCCACCAAAAGCGGGCACAAAACCGATGAATTTCTATGATAAGGCCTTTCGAAAGCCGAAAAATGCTCATGGCATACGTTGGGATCGACTGCATTACAACTTTGATTAAGATTTCCTTCCCACCAACTGAAAGCATTTTTTTGCCCCACCCTTTAATCTTACACCAAACCCTATCAACAATATCCGAGAAAATGGTCATTTTTTTCCTACCCAAAAAACAGGTGAGGCCAAGATACCTACTATGGCAATCAACCAGTTTCATACCAATAAGAGAGGCAATCTTGGAGCCATCCGCCACCGAGAAAGAAGGGCTTACATATACAGTTGATTTGTCGAAATTAATTAGCTGGCCAGAGGCTTCAGCATAAGTTTCAAGCATACTTCTCACTCCTAGGCAGTTAGAGTCATTTGCCTTTATGAAAATCAAACAATCATCTGCAAATAACATATGGGAGACGGTCCTCCACGGCTGCAATCAAAACCCAAAATTTTTCCTTTCGAATGGGCCATGTTAATCAGATTTGAGAAACCTTCAGCACAAATAATAAAAAGATATAGGGAAAGAGGGTCCCCCTGCCTAAGCCTTCTAGTTGGCTTAACGTTACCACACACACCTTACCATTAAGATTGAAGGAAAAAGAAACGGAAGATACGCACCTCATAATTAAGTTCACCCATTTCTCCGGAAAACCCAACTTCAACATCATTTTCTGAAGGAAGATCCACTCGACCCTATCGTAGGCCTTGGACATGTCAATTTTTAATGCCATCTACCTAACTTTTCTTTTCCTTCACTTCAGTCTGTGGAGGCATTCAAAGCCTACAATTGTATTGTCTGTAATCTGCCTGCCAGGAATGAAGGCACTTTGGTTTTCAGTAATAACCTCATCTAGTACATTTCTGAAGTGATTCATGATAGCCTTTGCTATGATCTTATACAGAATGTTACAGAGGCTGATGGGCCAATATTCCAAAAAAAATTCGAATTCTGTGTTTTTGGGATAACAGTGATGGTGCTATTCATCTTCTCCACTGACCCACTATCATTTAGGATTGTTAGACAAGCTCTTGTTACACTAGGGCCAATAGTATCCCAGAATTTGTGGTAGAAAATGGCTGGAAGGCCGTCTTCGCCAGGAGCTTTCATATGACTCATGTCAAAGATTGCAATGCAAACCTCATCGCCTGAAAAACTCTTGTCCAGAAAATAAGCCATTGACACTGTTAACTTTGGTTGGATGCCACTTATAACAACCTTTAAATCAACAAGGGAAGGGTCACTAGAGCAGAATAATTTTAAGAAGTGAGACCCAATTATACGCTCCATATCAGGCTTCGTATTCCACCATCTACCATTATCATCAAGGAGACCTTTGATTTTGTTTCTAGCTTTTATCGCTGAAACTTTAGCATGAAAAAACCAGGTATTACGATCGCCTGACTTGAGCCACTCAACTTTTGCACGTTGACGCCAATACATCTCCTCAATGGCCAAGGCATCATCAAGCTGAGCACCCAGGCCATTGATCACACTCCAAGAATCCAGTCTCTTAACATTACAGGCAACCCTAAGCGCCTCTTTCTTCTTAGAGATATCGTTTTTGGAACATTTCCTCTTCTTAAAGTTCCACGAGCTGAGATTCTTCCTGCAAGCCTCAATATTTCTAAGCACTGACACTAACCCATCACCATTCTCGGCAGTCTTCCAGGAGGACATGACTATGTCTTTACATTCACTATCATTAGCATAGCATTCTTCAAAGAAAAATCTTCCTCCCTTCCTATTTCTGCCAAAATCAGCCGAGCAAGACCCATCTAACCCATCTAACCCATCAAGGACGAGAGGCCCATGGTCGGACCCCCAGAAACCCAGGTGATTAATCACAGCATTTGGAAACAAAAGTCTCTAGGCATCATTACACAAACCCCTGTCCAACCGTTCCATAATTAAGGACTCATCACTACGTTTGTTGCTCCATGTGAATTTTGGCCCAACAAAACCCATATCATCCAAACTACACAACTCCAAGGCTTCTCTGAAATTCAAAATCTGCTGCCATAGTATGTTAGTACCACCCAACTTCTCTGAATACCACAGTATTTCATTAAAATCCCCAATGCACACCCATGAAAGATTTGATAAACCAGCCAAGCGTTTCATAAGTGTCCAAGAATGCACTCTCTCCGACTGTATGGGGTGACCATAAAACCCCATAAATCTCCAACTTTGCCTACTACTGTGTCTAATTTCCACATCTATGTGGGTTTGGGAGTATGTCAAAAGGACCACATCAACTTCCTTTGACCAGAATATGTATAATCCCCTAGAGCTACCAATGTTGTCCACCACCAATTTATCCTCAAAACCAAGCTTTGACTGCCACACTTCCATTTTAGAGTGCTTACATCTGGTTTCCATAAGGAACATCACCTCTGGATTAATATCTCGCTTATGACTTTGCATGATGTTGAATGCACGTGGACTCCCTAGTCCCTATGCATTCCAGACGAAGATTTTCATTAAGGGTGGTAAGATCGGTAGAGACCGGTTGGCCGGTGTTTCCAATTTTGATTGATTTTCCTTCTCAGTTGAAACTAACTTACCAGTAACTTTTTGAGCCTCTTCCTCCTCGATTTTCCTCCCACCCAGGTCCGAGATAACACAATGAGCAGTCTCTTTTGTTTCTAAACAATTTCCCATTTTTCCTAAAACCAAGTCATTGCTGTCTTGAACCTTTTCAGCACCTTCATCTCTACATTCGTTCTTTTTGCTCTCAATTCTTTTGTTTTGATCTATGGATGGGATTAAGACAGGCCTAATATCCATACCAGAATCTAGAGTTTGCCCCATCATATCGCCATTAATGTTTAGACCGGAATTGTTGACCTTCTTCTCCAGCAACTCACTTCCCTACATCACCATGTCAATCTCAACCTCTCCCAGCATCACCATGTCACTCTCAACACTTTCCGTATTTGTTTCGATTATTGGAAGGGCTCTAACCTGATCTTTGACAGCCCTTAAAATTGCACCCATAGGTTTATGCTCCATGGCCTGGACAGGTCGGTTATGATCCCTCCCGGTTACCGAAAAGAGTTGATGGTTGAAGTATATTCGATTCTCATCAATTGAACCACTGCCCAATTTTTCTCTTGTGTCCACAAACTCCCTTTTCTCCATTAAGATTGTTGACGGTGAAATTTAGATTGCCACACACTTAACAATTATATCAACTTAAAGTAAAACGAGAAAATAATCAATGCATGCAAGAGACAGATTTTTACGTGGAAAACCCTTGAATGGGAAAAAACCACGGCGCCCTAGAGGGCAGAAAAATAGTACTAGTCTTATTGCTTCGTTACACACTCAGATCTCTCATACGATTGCTCTCTTCTCTCTCTCTCTCTCTAAGTTTTCGAACCCCTTCCTCATGGGATAGATGGTTCTATTTATACATGTCTAATTAGGGTTTCCCCTTGTTTTTAGCCGCGTTGGTGGTAGGTTTCCCTCTTTGATTCGTACTAGGATTCTCATGTTTGTCACGGACCTAGATATTTCTCTTATCTCTTTTCCTCTTTACGATTCCTTGTTGCCATGGGTCTTCTAAAGTTTAGGGTTGATTTCTGTGTTTCTGCCGAGTCGATTCGGGCCCAGTACGCTGATGCAGCGAGCACTTTCACTCCTGGGTTTTGTCCTTCGGTGACCAAGTTTCTACCTGTGGCGAGTATATATCTAGTTCTGGTGACCACACCTTTGACTTTATTGATTTAAGGCATCAACATTCTGGCTTGCCACATTTTCTCCCTTGACTCGGTCAATAAGTGACGTGGCAACCTTCTCTTCATCATTTATTGACTCCTTTGGTGACGTGTCTGCTTAGCGAATTTATACATACAACAAAGATCTTCTTTGTGTTGAATGGAGAGGAAGCTCTCATCCAGATTCCGAAGTGTGGTTGTTCAACACCATTAATGACTGGGATTGGCTCCTTTGACTGACATTCTGCCATTTTGTAGTTCACCAATCCACACTTAAAACAGTGGATATATAGTCTGAAAGTATACAAACATAGTTAAATTGCTTAAGGCATACCTGGAGGGAGGGAGGGAGGGAGGGGGGGGGGGGGGGGTGGGTGAATAGGTTTTTACACCTTTTTCCAATCCCTTAAACAAACTTTTGTTTGTCTCTTAAGGTAGCCTTACACACAACAAAATAAACCAAGAAAGACATACATAGATAATATGAGAATATAATCTGCACAAGGTCTAAGTATATCACCTAGTTGTGTGAGGTATAAAAACAAATAAACACAACAACAAATAAAGCTTGTATTTCAATAGATGTTCCACGAGTTACAAGAGTGATCAAATATCACTATACAAAAATTACAATATACAAAAGAATCAAATATACAAAAATGATCAAAAGAATGAATCCACAAATCACACTTTATAAATACTTGCTTCACTATACATCACAAGTGAGTAATATGAAACAAGATAATAACATACACAAATAAAATATAAAAGATAGAGATGGGAAGAATTAACACAAGAGATTTTTTAACGTGGTAAAACCTCCAAGGAGGAAACATCTACGGGTTGAAATACAATCATTAGGGTATTATATATATTGGATGATAAAAATAGAGAATCCACAAAGTGACCAATCTTTAGCTCACCCAACCTAGTGGAGTCTAATTCTACCTAACCCTATTGGAAAGTATGAGATCCCTCAATGATGCAAAACCACCATTTATTGGACAACATACAAAACCAACATCGATGAAAGATTAGAAATTCCTCAAGAGTGCATACACCTCCCATGTACCCGGCTCTTTTGGAGTCTATGTCTAACCATACGCCTAGGCCTTCCAATATAATAACCAACTCCCTATCCAAGGCACTCATGCCTCTAGGGAGCCTCCCATGCATGATTATCCGAGTCCTCCCAACTCTAGCCATGACTTCTTGCTTACCTATCCAAGTCATCCCGACTCTAGGCAAGTCTTCTTGCTTGGCTATCCGAATCATCCCGACTCTAACCAAGACTTTGTGCCTTTTACAAGGACTTCCTAGTGTGATCATGTGAATGCAAATGATGCAAACAACCAATACAACATAGAACATGTGATCAATACATTCCATGGTACAAATAGACCTAAACATGTGATATCACAAGTAATAAAAGTCTAGATGCAAAATACAAGAATAAAACCTAAATCATGTGTAAACACCAAACACATAAGCTCAAAGTCTCATTCACACAAACAACACTTGAACAAAATATATTCATGAAGTACAAGTTCAAGATGCTATCAACATACAATAAAATGCCAGATATATGAGATTTAAATCAATCAATATTCTAGCCAAAAATATAGAGCAAGGATTCAAGATATAAATCAATCAAATCCTAGATTGCTCTAAAATACATACAAACACAATAATCCTAGATTTCATCGATCAAAGGATCAAATCAAATCTCAAGGTCATTTATCACAAAATTGATTCAATCAAGTCACAAACAACCTAAGATGCCATTCTAATCACAATACAACTCACAAACATGTGAAAAACCTAGAATCATAGAAACTAGTCCACATTTGTCTTTAAATAGACTTTTGATTAGAATGATTATGAAGCTATCTTTCACAATAGCTTTCACCAAACATAAACACACATATAGAAGAATAAACCCCAAGCAAATTGAAGGTTAAAAAGAAAGAAACCCCATAGATAAGACCAATACCTTGGATTCACGAGTTGGTTCGGATTTCTGTGTGGAACCACCAGAAAACTTGATCAAACAGCCACCAAACCACTTAGAAAAGGTAGAGGACTCGATTATGAACGTTTTCCAACTTGAATCACTCAAATCCGACTTCGTATGAAGAAGTTATAGTGTTTGGAAGATGAGAAAACTTGGGAGAAAATTCTGACGGGAATATTTCAATTTCTCTTCTTGAAATGAAATGGAGGGAATGGAGGGAAATAAAAAGGAGGAGAGAGAAGGCAAGTTTTGGCCAACCATAAGGGGCCACATCAGCCCAACCCCGCGGGGGGCACATGGGCCACACGGGGGCAGAGAGCCCCTCTGGCCATGGGGCCCACGGCTCACCCACGGCTTGGGCCACATGTGGCCTATTGGCCACTAACACCCTCGCGCGCTCCCTCACGTTCTTCAGCCGTATCTTGGGCATCTGAACTCTGATTTTGAATCCATTTTTGGATTACAAACCGTGACTCCCTCACGCACAACGATGACTATACAACTTTGAAAAATGGTTGAGAAATCATCTCAGAAAATGACGATGAAGTCAACTTAACAAATGAGAACGAAAAGTAGCGTAGCTACATCGTTTGGACTCGAAACTAAATGAATGAGTAACCGAAACGATCGGAACTCAATAAGGAATCATAATAGAGCATATTCAAGTTCAAATACAAAAATATGAAAAAATACAAAAATACGGAAACATACAAACACAAAGACACACACATATGCTATTTCCTAGACATAGTCCTAGAACATGCAATAAGCAAAGTTTGTCAAGATAGTATAAATGCATGAGCATATATTATCAGGTGTGTGAAAGTGATATATAAATGATGTTTAACCATGAAGGAACACACAAGGATGCCATGTGTGTGTGTGTGTGCCTAGCCTTGTAAGAGATATGAGGTCTTATATTACCTTTGATGATCAATGATGCACATATCACTTTAATGCCGGCTTCTTGCATGAATTGTGGTCGAGACATTCTTTGTCTTCTTAAATCTTCAATATATGAACCACTAAACATTACAAGAGAAACACGTTTTGATATGGAATTAATACCAACACAAACTATAAACCTAACATAGTCGCTCGTATTTGAGGATCATTAATGATTTAACTCCATCTCCCGTAATATCAACTCTTAGGCATCTTTTTAACGGTTTATTGATTTCAATTCTCACCCTGACTCTCATAAATTTTCCTCTAGCTTCCCCTGTATTTCCACTGTCAACATCTAAAACATCTCCAATCATTCCTCCTAAAAACCATCCAATCTTTCTAGTCATACAAAGGATAGGAATTTGGTGGATTTGGATCCGAAACTCAGCTAGATTAAAACTCAAGGACTCAATCAAACCTTTCCCTATAGGTTTCTCCAGAACAAGTAAGGCATCATCAAAGTTCCAAGGCCCTTCCGAGATAACCCGTTGACGGTCTCCTTCATTATGGAAATGGAAAGTAAACATATTTCCTGTCATTGACTCAACCTCAACACCATATCTAACTTGCCAAATCTTTCCAATTACTCTCATGAAAGCTACTCTATTTACTGCTTTATTGGATAGAATCTTTCCCACTAAACATAGAGACATTCTTTGTACAACTTCTTTTTTAAGGTTCTCCTGGAGAATCTGGACTGTGCCATCTTTTTTAATAAGTGACAAGGACTCACAAAGGCGTGCAATATCACATGAATCCATACCAAGAAAGAAGGCAAACCAGAACAAAAGAAAAAGTAAAACCCAAGGAAGAAAAAACAAACAAACACTTTTATGGACAGAAAAACACACGCTACAACCACACACAACAACCCCCACTGATGGAATCAATCAACTATACCACCAGCCAATAAGGAAAGAGAGAAACCAAGCTCGAAACAAACATGAACAGAAGAAAGCTACCACTCTACTTTAACTCAGCTTTCAGAGAAAGTTGAGAGAAAGACTTTTTAAGACCACATTTCTAAACATGTTAATTGTTGTTTAATTATATATAATTATGAAGTACATACATATATTAAAACTGTTAAAATGTATTAGTTAAATTTCTTTCAGAGACCACATATTGCCTAACATGGCTCAGTGGTCACAGCTAGTGTGTGTGTATATATACATATATAATTCCTAATCAAAGAATAATACAGTGGAGCTATGCAAGCTTAGATGTGAATATGTATATTAAAAATTATATGAGATGGCATGGACGATTAATCCTGGGGTCAAGTGTGTGCAGCATTTTTCAATCGTTTCTTCCCCGCCAAGAAGGCCAAAGACCTTAGAGTGTGTAAGGACCTCTATTTTGTGATTGGCTTATTTCATGACATACCACATTGGGGATGGGTGTGTAATTGGTAGCTTAGGTTATCTTAATGATTATTAAGGCGGGCTTTCAAGCATCCCGGTGACTTCAAGATCAAGAGCTTCAAAAGGTATATCACTTGACCTTGATTTTTGAAGAGATTAGATGCACACACACACACTTGCATGCATCTTTATCTATCGTGCATTTGTTACGAAGCATGTGTGTTTCATTGATTCGTGCATCTATGTCATTTAGCACACACACACTTTCATTGCATTTATATGACTACATTTGTGTTTCTCACGTTGGTGTGTATATCTTAGTGCGATGGTTGACCACTTTAGAAGGTCTCATTCGTCTCTTGGATAAGTGTTAGATTCGGTTTGGTTATTTAGAGTAAAGTGTCTAGTTTCAAAATATTGGATTTCAATGATTTAAATATTTTTCAAAATTGACCTTAGTATGGTCTTATGACCATAACTTTTTATAAAAAGATTGAAATTAAGTTTTGTTAAATTCTGGACAAACTAGACACACATACCTTTCCAACAGTATATTATTCGTAATATTTCATGACTGTTTGGATTGGTTTTGAAATCTCCAAATTAACCACTAAAACAGGGCATCACAGCTGTTATCTGAATCTGACCATTGGTAACTCAATTGACCATAACGTTTTCTACATACATTGAAATATCATTCCGTAAATTAGAGTAGAAAGAAGACTTCCATACATTTCCAACGATATATCATATGAAAGTTTTCGATGTCATTTGGTCATGGTTTGGAGTGCTTGAATCTCAAGCAGAAGCTGAGCGCTAGTCTTGCGTTGATCGTCATGTGCAGCTCACCAGCACAAATTGGACAGTGATTGTGCACTACTCGACCAGTGCCAGACCAGTGCAAATGATGGGATTTGGGCTGTTCTTTCCCAAAACGACGTGGTTTCCTCTTGCCCTATTATGTATGCATTCTCTTCTTCTTTTGCTCGACCAAGGACTCCAAAATTCACATTTTTAGAGAGAGGAAGAGTTCCCATAGAGAGAGAAGCTCCAAGAAGTGTTCTTTAACTCTCCAAACCCAAAACTCATATCCATCTTGCATCATTCAACATCATTTGAGCATGGGTCTTCATGGTTTCATGACTAGGTAAGTTACAACTTTATTGAATATTATTTAATGTTCTTCTTACTCTAGATTAGGTATTTATTGCATGATTAAATACCTATACTTTCTTTTATTGCATATATTTATGAGTCTTGCTAACATGATTGGGTTTGTATTTTGATAGCTTAATTGATTAGGTCATTTTTGCCTAAAAGCTAAGTCATAAACATTCTTGTATGATTTATTGATGACTAGGTTGATAGTTTGTCTTTTAATCAACTAGTTAAGCTTTTGAATGTTTATGTGTTGTTTGTTGACAATTAGGTTGCTAGAATCTTTTGGCATCTAATTGAGTCCTCATGTATGTACATGTAGTCTTGTTTGATAACTATGATGTTAAATTGCATTATCTACATCTAGTTAAGTATCTAGTGTTTAGTCTAGCACTCATTGCATTTGTGCATCATAATTGCCATATTCACTTAGACTTTTAATTCTCTTCATAGAGTCAAAGTCTTGTGGCTTGTAGGTGAAGTTGTGATGCAATAAATCTGTATTCAATTTACTAAGAAAGTTCGTTCACTGGGATCGGCAATTCTATTGATCGAATGCCAATTAATTTAGCAAGGTTACTCTAAATGCGAAAACTAAATTGCATAATGCTATTCTTTGGAAGTTTGTTTAATTCTAAAATTAACCTAAATTATGAGAATCTGAACTAAAACTGAAATCAATTAAAATCAAAGATCACACAAGGGATGAATATATGGAAAGAAATACTAGGGAATCGATGCACCTTTCTTAGACATTCAATGCTCACAATCAGTCTCGTTAAACACTTCAATCTAGTTTATGGGCTTGTTTTCAAGATAATTCAATTAGGTTCGAAGATCCTTTCCAATACTCGCACACGGTCATGCAACGAATACAGAGTAATGATCTAGGGTTCTTCCTATTACTCACACACGGTCATGTAATAAGCAATTGTCAAAACCCAAGTGAATGTACACAAACGAAGTTAAATTGCTTAAAGCATACCTAGGGGGGGTGAATAGGTTTTTACACCTTTTTTCAAACCCTTGAACAAACATTCGTTTGTCCCTCAAGGTAGCCTTACACACAACACAATAAGCCAAGGAAGACATACATAGACAATACGATGTTACAATCATAAGAGAAATGTCTAAGTATATCAACAAGTCATGTGAGGTAAAATAGCAAATAAACATAACAACAAAATAAGCTTGTATTTCATAAGATGTTCAATGTGTTACAAGAGTGATCAAAATGTCACTATACAAAGATTACAATATATAAAAGAATCAAAGATACAAATTGATCTAAAGAATGAATATACTAATCACACTATACAAAGACTTGCTTCACAATATATCACATGTGGATATTATGAATCAAGACAATAAAATATACAATTAAAATATAAGAGAAAGAGATAGAAAGAATTAACACAAGGGATTTTTTAACGTGGTAAAACCTCCAAGGAGGAAACATCCACGGGTTGAACTACAACCATTGGGTACTATATTATTGGAAAGTAAACATAGAACATTCACAAAGTGACCAATCTTTAGCTCACCCAACCTAGTGAAGTCTAAGCCTACCTAACCCTATTGGAAAGTATGAAATCCCTCAATGATGCGGAACCACCATATATTGGACAACACACTCAACCAACATCGATGGTAGATTAGAAATTCCTCAAGAGTGCATACACCTCCCGTGTACCCCGCTCTATTGGACTCTATGTCTAACCATACGCCTAGGCCTACCAATACAATAGCCAACTCCCTATCCAAGGCACTCTTGCCTCTAGGGAGCCTCCCATGCATGACTATCCGAGTCCTCCCGACTCTAGCCATGACTCCTTGCTTACCTATCCGAGTCATCCTGACTCTAGGCAAGACTTCTTGCTTGGCTATCCGAGTCATCCCGACTCTAACCAAGACTTCATGCCTTTTACAAGGACTTCCTAGTGTGATCATGTGAATGCAAATGATGCAAACATTCAATACAACATAGAACATGTGATCAATACATTCTATGGCACAAATAGACCTAAACATGTGATATCACAATTAATCAAGTCTAGATGCAAAAATACATGAATAGAAACCTAAGCATGTGAAACACCTAACACATATACTCAAAGTCTCATTCACACACATAACACTTGAATCACAAAATGTTCATTAAGTACAAATTCAAGATGCTATCAATATACAATTAAAAGCTAGATATATGAGATTAAAATCAATCAATATACTAGACAAAAAATATAGAGCAAGGTTTTGAGATTTACATCAATCAAAACCTATATTCTCTAAATCACATAAAAATACACAAATCCTAGATTTCACTAATCAAAGGACCAAATCAAATCTCAAAGTCATTTTAACACAAAATTAATTCAATTAAGTATCAAACAACCTAAGATGCCATTCTAATCACAATACAACTCACAAACAAATGTAAAACCTAGAATCATAAAATCTAGTCAACATAAGTCCACAAATTGAGTTTCAATTAGAATGATAATCAAGCTACCTTTTCAAATAGCTTTTATAAAACAATAACATAGATATAGAAGAAGAAACCCCAAGCAAATGGAAGGTCAAATAACACGAAATCCCAAAGTTGAGACTCAAACCTCGGATTCTGCAGCTGGTGCGAAATTCAGTGTCCAACCACTTGAAATCATGATCAATCAGCCACCAAACCACTTGGAGATGTTAGAGGACTCAAATATGAACACTCTCCAACTTGAATCACTCAAATCCGACTCCGGATGAGGAAGATATGGTGTTTTGAAGTTTGGAAAAATTGGAGAGAATTCTAGACGGGAAATCAGAATTTTTCTTCTTGGAAATTCAAATGGAGAGAGAGAGGGAAGAAATAGGAGGAGAGAGAAGGAGGAAACCGGCCAACCACGTGGTGCCACGTCACCCCCTGGCCGTGGGGGGCGCGTGGCCCACACGGGAGCAGAGGCTGCTCCAGGCCGTGGGGCCCACGGCCTCAACCATGGCCAGCCCTTGTGGCCCACGGCCTGGGCTGTCCTCTCGTGCGCTCCCTTGGTTCGTCGGCCCGTATCTCGGGCGTCCGAACTCCGAATTTGAATCTGTTTTTGGATTACGAACCGTGACTCTCTCACGCACGATAACGACTATACAACTTTGAAAAACGGTTGAGAAATCATCTCGAAAATCATCGATGAAGTCAACACAACGTAAGAGAACGTAAAGTGGCATAGTCAACATGTTTGGACTCGAAACCTTATGAATGAGTAACCGAAACGACCGGAACTCAATAAGGCATTGAATAAGAACATGTTCAAGTCCTAAATACAAAATACGGAAACATACAAACACAAATACACACACATATGCTAGTTTCCGGACATAGTCCTAGAAAATGCAAAACACAAAGTTTATTAACTAAATGTGAATGCATGAGCATATTTTGCCAAGTGTGTGAAAGTGAAATGTAAATGAAATAAAATCATGAAGGGACACACAAGAATGATATGTGTGAGTGTGTGCCTAGCCTTGTAAGAGATAAGAGGTCTTTGAATACCTTTGTAGACCGATAATGTCCGAAACTCTTAAAAGCCGGCAACTTGAACGAATAATGGTTGAGACGTCCTTCGTCTTCGAAATCCTTCATTTACTAACCACTAAACATTACAAGTAAAACACGTTTTGATATGAAATTAATGCCAACACTAATTATCAACCTAACACCAAGTTTTACACAAAACTCTAAGCCAAATTAACATAGCACGGTCATGCATATATCAATTTTCTTGTTTATTAAGCTTGTGATTCAGATTTAAATGGAACGGTCATCCACATCTAAACCCTAATCTCATGGATAAACTAAGCCACAAACTCAAATCACTTGCGGTCACAACATAATCAGAGAAAGTAGAATAGAGCAATTAATTCAATAAACAAAACTAAAACCCAATTGATTAACAAAAGATGGACTAATTGTTTACATAGAGTTATCCAAAATCGGTTACATCAATCCCCTAGTTAGAGGTTTAGTTACACATCAATGGAGAAGATAAAAACATAGAAGAGATGTAGAGAAAACTCGATGTATGGTGGTCGGAGTGATGGGGGACGGCCCCCTTCTGTGGCTTGGAACCTCCCTTGGCTATCTATTGAATTGAAAAGAATAGGAAGTATTTATAAGTGATTTTTCCTTGTGAACCCCCAATTCTTCTTTGGTTTAGGAAATCCATCAAGTGGGAAAGTAGAATGAAACAAGGAATGAGAATCCTTTCCTAACTTGGATTTCCTCTCTTGATGATTGACTCCTAATTTGAGTTTAGGAAGTTTCTTAAACATGTCTTGATTTTCTAAAGTTATTAGGATTTGAATTGGGAAGTTTTGGAACAGTTCTTGACCAATTCGGAGTTGAAATCCGCCAAAAATACGTAATTCCACTCCCTAGGTCGCTCCCTAGACGATTTGCCTTCGTAGCTACATGGGAGGCAAAAATTCTCTACTCTGGGTCGCTGCCTAGGCCGCTCCCTAGGCAAGTTGCACGGGGGGCGGTCTGGGCTGCAGTAAACAATCCAGCTCTGACATTTGGTTACTAAATCAATCATAACTTCTTCAAGGAATATCAGAATTACGATCCGAAAAGTGCATCGAAAACTAGACTTCCGGGGCTTTCAATCCATGGGTGGTAGGACACACAATTCAATCAGAGCTAAGAGATATTGGGCGCGAAACATAGAGGTTCTGCATTAGCCGAAAATCATCTTCTCATGGTTTCTTCCAATTTGCTCATTCTCTCCATCTTTTGATTCCTTTTCTTCCAAAATAAGATTTAACACCACTTGAATGTAATGGAGCTACACATGCTCAACAAACACATTAAACAACCTAATTTACTCGAGAACAAAGCATAAATAATAGGAAATAGGGGCCTAAAATATGTACAGAAATGGACCGATCAAGTTGCACAAGCATTGTACTAGCTCCTTTGTAAAAGGCCTGCGGGTAGATTAGAAGGTGCTCACGCCAATAGTAGTGGATCATGGAGATCACTTGAGGGTGTAACCTTGTCTTCATATAGAGGTTGTCTAGGGTTGATCTAGGTTCGCTATAAAAGGCCTGCGGGTAGTAGTGATGGATTAGTAACCGAAAATGGTTGAGGTCAACCTAGGTTGTGAACATCATTACATATAGTGGATTTGAGGATCGTGTGTGACGCACATATCAGCCCGTGGTTTTTCCTTGTTGAAGGTTTCCACGTAAATATAAAGTGTCATTTAAATTCCGTTTTATTACACTTGATTTTATTTTGTGACTAGTTTGGGGTTTTTCTTAAGATTGATTAATCACGAAAATTTGGTAACAGTTGGATTAAAATCTATTCACCCCCCTAGATTATTAGGACACGTTTTATATTTATTTTCAATTGGTATCAGAGTGGGTTCTTAGACATACTTAGGAGATCCTTGCCATATTTGCGTGTCTTGCATTTTGTGTGTTTTAATTGGTACATACATTTGCATTCATTTTACTTAAACACTATGAGTGGATTTGAGAGACTGTAGGGTAATTTGACCTCCAGAGTGGAGAGGAAAGAAATTGACTCCGATGAAGAGGTGACTCTCATGGTTGAGAGATTTAAGAGATTCATGAAATCTCACAAGAAAAGAATGACCTCTAAATTGAAGGAGGAGAAGAACATGACCTCTAAGGTGAAAGAGGAAAAGAAGATAACCTCGTCCAAGAAGGGAAGGGAAGCTATGATCGCTAATTGGAGTGATAGCGAAGTTGAAGTAGTTGAAGGATGTTCCACAAGCTCGATTGAGTGTGAGAACAATTACTTCGTCTTTCCGGTCTCCTACCAAGAAGAAGCTCAAACCATCACCAAGTGTTTGTCACTTAAAGAATTCAAGAAGGGTAACTTAAAGAGTGGAGACCAAAGAGGAGCAAGTTTGAGAGAAGCTAACATTGACGACATGACCCATGAAAGCATAAGTGGGAGAAGCTTCGATCAAGGGAGTACTTGCTCCGAAAAATCAATTGATAGTGTGGTTGACTAGTAAGAGTTTATTGAATTTCTTCGAAAGTGTTTGAAGAAGAAGAAAGATGAAGTTTTGAGGTTGCGTGAAGATAATATCCATCTAAGAGCTAAAGTGACTCACTTAGATGAGGAAATGTCTCTTATCCAAGTGAAAGAAGTGATGATGGAGAAGGAACTTGAAGAGGCAAGAAATACATTTGCTAAGATGACTTCGGGTTCATACATGGATGACATCTTGATGACAGATGTGATAGATGTGTCCAAGTATGAAAAGGAGATTGAAGATTGCCACAATCGGATGAAGGCAATGAAAGAAGAGCTTGCCAACAAAGACAACTCCTTGAAAATTGTCAAGGAAAGAGAGATGAGGTGCCTTGAAAAATTAAAGAAGGCTAAGGTCAAACAACCTCAAGCTCAAGGTAAGAGCAAAGCTTCATCCAAGCAATCTTCAACTCAAGGAAAGTCCACACAAGCCTTGGCATCTCAACTAAAGCCTAGGCAATCTAAAAAGAAAGGACAAGTCCTTGAGAAGTCTATCACCTCCTCCAACAAACCAACTATGAGGAAAGGAAGTGATCACAAGAAACATGTTCAACCGGCTTAACCACCTCAACCACCTTAATAAGCTATACCATAAAGGTGCCACCAATCGGCTCAAGCTCCAAAGAGAAGCAAATTGATGCACCATCAAAGACAACCTCATCAACATGGCAATACCTCGATGAGATCTCAATGCAATGGTATAAATTCTTACTTTGTACCTACTTGTCATTTTTGTGGTATGATTGGTCACTTAAAACCAAATTGCTTTGATTACATCAAGAGGTGTAGGTCAGAGAGCATGAAAGAAAAACGGTTGAAAAAGAGGGCAAGTTTGCATAAACCTAGGGAACTTAGAAACATGTCTATGATCACTAGAAATGATAAAGTGGAACCTAGGTGGGTTAAAAAGAATGAACCCACTTGCCATTATGTCAATGTGATACCCATAGATGCAACTAGGTCTAATGGACTTGGTAAGTCTGTAGGGGTTCATCCCTCCCTTTGACTTGGTTGGATTTAACCCCTTATAGGGAGTTCAAGCAATAAGAGCAAACTTGCATGAATTGTCATATGCAAAAAGTTGATTAAATTTATTCTCGTTTGATAATTGCTTAAGATTGTTGGTTGCACATATATGCTTATATGTTACTTTTTTTATAATAAGTGTGCACAATTGCTTTACTTGCAATCCATGTCATATTTATGCTCAAACAAGCATTTTTGGACTAGGGGAATTATTTGGGAAAGTACATATAAATGACCCATAATTTATCTCCATGACATGAGAATTTTATGACATGCTTAAAATGATATGCATGAAATGTTTTTGATTGCTTGATATGCAAAAGTTTTGTGAAAGCAAATGAGAAGACTAAAATCAATAAGGATTTAATATCCACTCCATCAATAAGGATTTTATATTCAAATTAGTCTTCTCTCTCTTTTTAAAGGTGTAAACAAGGCTATTATCATACGGATGTTTCATCTAGAAAAATCAAATAGGATTATAAATATCTATGTCTTGATTTGCCTTTAAGGATTGATATAGTTGCTCTTAGCTCAAAAATATCTTTTGAAAAACTATATCTTGCTCGTTTATGACAAAAAGGTACAAATTGGTTTGAATTCTCTTGGAAACCCTTTTGATGTTTGCTTTGCCAAATACCATTGATTTTGGACTTAAATACAACATGTCTTGCATGAAAAACATCTTTGTCACACATTTTTTTAAAAATAAAACTCCTTGAATCTCTCTCAATCACTTGAGTTGTATAAAATTCGTTTATATGATTATGCAAATGCCCTTTGTGCTAATAGCTCTATTTGCTAAAGCAACCCGATAGGGGGAGCTCCATTGCCCATCTCATGACAAAAAAAGGGGAGAAGTCTTGAGAGATATAGGGGGAGCACTGTGTATGCTTTGGGGAGAGAAGTTTGAGAGAGAGTAACCATTTAGAGGGAGCATTGCACATGCATTAATTTGTATTGCTTTATTGAGCGCAAATGCTTTTTATTTTTGATCACCTCATATGCACTTGTTCTTAGAAAGTGCTTTCTTGTTATTGTGTGTAGGTACAATGATCTACGAAGAGATTGAAGACCTTGAAGACTTAGATTCTTAGGTTTCTCTCATTGTAACGTAGAATTTACATTTGTTGACCAATAGCTTTCTTTTGTTTTGTGAAGATATTTTGTGAGTGGTATTTTGTCAAGAAATAGCCAAAGGGGGAGATTGTAAGGACCTCTGTTTTGTGAATGGCTTATTTCATAACATACCACATTGGGGATGAGTGTGTAATGGGTAGCTTAGGTCATCTCGATGATTATCAAGGCAAGCTTCCAAGCATCCCGGTAACTTCAAGATCAAGAGCTTCAAAAGGTATATCACTTGAACTTGATTCTTGAAGAGATTAGGTGCACACACACACACACACACACACTTGCATGCATCTTTATCTATCGTGCATTTATTACCATGCATGTGTGTTTCATTGATTCGTGCATCTATGTCATTTAGCACACACACACTTTCATTACATTTATATGACTGCATTTGTGTTTCTCTTAATTATGTGCTTATATGCTTTATCATCACACTTATGTATTTTCATATAATGCATATCTTTTGTGTGTCACATGCTTGGTGATTATTCATGATGTTCTCCATTCCCATGCATGATATTTATTCATAACCACACTTGCATTTCATGTTAGTCTTAAGTGTGGTGTAGTTCATTTCCGTTTGTGTGATCAGAACCGTCCGCGCTTTCACGATGGTGTGCATGTCTTAGCGCGATGGTTGACCACTTGAGAAGGTCTCATTCTTTTCTTGGATAAGTGTTAGATTTGGTTTGGTTATTTGGAGTAAAGTGTCTAGTTTCAAAAGATTGGATTTCAATAATTTAAATGTTTTTCAAAACTGACATTTGTATTGTCTTGTGACCATAACTTTTTATAAAAAGATTGAAACTGAGTTTTGTAAAATTTTGGATAAACTAGACACCCATATCTTTCCTCGTAATATTTCATGATCGTTTGGATTAGTTTTGAAATCTCCAAAGTAACCATTAAAACAGGGCATCACAACTGTTATCTGAATCTGACCATTGGTCACTCAATTGACCATAACGTTTTCTACAGACATTGAAATATCATTCCGTAAATTGAAGTAGAAAGAAGACTTCCATAGCTTTCCAAAGATATATCATACGAAAGTTTTCGATGTCGTTTGGTCATGGTTGGGGTGCTTGAATCTCGAGCAGAAGCTGAGCGCTAGTCTAGCGCTGATCGTCATGCGCAGCTCACTAGCACAAATTGGACAGTGATTATGCACTACTCGACTAGCGCCAGACCAGCGCAAATGACGGGATTTAGGCTGTTCTTTTCCAAAACGACATGGTTTCCTGTTGCCTTATTATATATGCATTATCTTTTTCTTTTGCTCGACCAAGGACTCCAAAATTCACATTTTTAGAGAGAGGAAGAGTTCCCCTAGAGAGAGTGATCGCGCGCCAAATTTTCACATTTAGCACTCTCTTACTTAGCTTTTGTAACCGTTTTCCGAGCTCTTTTTGGTATTTAATATTGTAAATAAGTGTTTTTCAAGTATTTCAGTTCATCAGGGGTATTTTGGACCAAACTGGAGAAAAGTAACGAAATCGGGGCAAAAGAGGGCAAAGATGTCATTTGGGAGAATTAGGGGCCAAAGTGTAAATCTGCAGACATTAATGCAGATTATGTGATTAGACAAGAGTTGATGGGTGCATTGTGTAATCCACTAGCAAAAGCAGGCGTCACCTGCCACGTCATAAATGAAACGCAGCGTTTTGACACTGCTGCTGATGCAAGCGTGACGTCATTGATGACGTCACATGTCTTTTCCATGCAGACGGTGCAGAGCTGACCTGCGAACCCGAGTTATAGACCCGTTGACCCGGTTCCAACCCCAAACATGACCAGACAGTTTTCGTTCATTTTCGATGTCTTTTCCGATGAATCTCCGCCCAAAATGCCAGCTGACATCTCTCCGGTTCGTTTGCCACCCACTTCAGCCTTCCATGCACTCAATTATGCTCTCCACCAACTTCTTCAAACCCTCAAAACCTCCATGGCTGAGCTTGAGCTTCAAGGTCCTTCTAGAGGCTTCTTGCACACGTTCAACATGTCCAAACCCACGGAATCTCGACGAGTTCATGCCGAGAGACATGTCCCGCGAGGCAGAAGGTATGAACTCACCGAAAACCTTCCATTTTCACTGCGACTTCACGCCGGCGAGAATAAGCCCGTGAGCCAGAGTGAATGAAGTCGACGGAACACCTGGAAGGAAGGCAGCTCGTCCACTTGCTTCTCCAATCACATTTGCTTGTCCAAAACACTTTACCACCTTAGATATTTTGAGATATTTTAGATAACTTACCACATACAACTTCCATACATATTACTACACCATACATACTACATACTACACACTACACACTACAATACACTAGATAATTTTAGTTTAACTTATTTTAGTTTAGAATTAAGAGAGAGAATAACTCTCTCAACTTTAGTTTAGTTTTCTTATCATTTTCCCACCACTTTCTAGGTAGCCAAACGCCAATTTAGGGTACCTAGACTTGATCCTTTGGAGTTGCTCTAGAAGGATATTGTGCTTGGATTGCTAGGAGGAGTCTTCTTGCTCAAGAAACGAATCCGGATGGGTTTGTTTAGCTCTTCTTTAGTATTTTCATGCTTATATACTTATATGTGTAACTAAACTCTTTTGTTAAGGGATTGATGTAATTCTTGTAATTATACTATTGCTTTAATCAATCTATGTGTTACTTCACTCTCTAAGGCCTGTATGTGTGTATTATGAACACTAATGATATGATATGTGGATGATATGTCTTGCATATACATCTAGTATACACACTTGGTAGTGATTTCATGCATAAAGTGTCCCACAATATGTATGAATGTTTCACTAACTATTTCATAGAGATATCTCTAAGTAATTGATGATTGGGTTAATTAGAAAATCTCTACATCATTATTCCTAAAGTTCTCTCTTGATCACTTGTCTATAATATTAGATAATGTGTAAGATGATGGATTTGGTGCTTAACATTGTTGATAAATGAAATACATGCCTTAGAATGTTGTGAATATGCTTAATGAATGATTGGTTAATGATATGGTTAATACTTGAATGAGTCAATTCCCTAACATCTTAATCTAGCTTTAATCATTAGTTAATTGCAAGCTTAGAATAATTGATTTAGATAACATTAATTAGTAAACTTGTTAGAAGTTAGAAATTGGTAAGTAATGATAACCTAGACTCACGTAGCTAATCACTTCCTCGTGGGAACAACCACCCTTACTCGTTACCCTTTACTACTCACACGACTCATACACTTGCGAAGGGTGAACCACCCACATGCCCCTTTAGAATAACCATAGTAGAATAGCATAATTTAGTGTAGTTAATTTAGAACCGGTTTTGGCACGGTCAAAGAGAAGCTCCAAGAAGTGTTCTTTAACTCTCCAAACCCAAAACTCATCTCCATCTTGCATCATTCAACATCATTTAAGCATGGGTCTTCATGGTTTTATGACTAGGTAAGTTACAACTTCATTGAATATCATTTAATGTTCTTCTTACTCTAGATTAGGTATTTATTGCATGATTAAATGCATATACTCTCTTTATTGCATATATTTATGAGTCTTGAAAACATGATTGGGTTTGTATTTTGATAGCTTAATTGATTATGTCATTTTTGCCTAAAAGCTAAGTCATAAACATTCTTGTGTGATTTATTGATGACTAGGTTGATAGTTTATCTTTTAATCAACTAGTTAAGCTTTTGAATGTTTATGTGTTGTTTGTTGACAATTAGGTTGCTAGAATCTTTTTGCATCTAATTGAGTCCTCATGTATGTACATGTAGGCTTGTTTGTTAACTAGGATGTTAAATTGCATTATCTACATCTAGTTAAGCATCTAGTGTTTAGTCTAGCACTCCTTGCATTTGTGCATCATAATTGCCATATTCACTTAGACTTTTAATTTTCTTCATAGAGTCAAAGTCTTGTGGCTTTTAGGTGAAGTTGCACAAGCATTGTACTAACTCCTTTGTAAAAGGCCTTCGAATAGATTAGAAGGTGCTCACGCCAATAATAGTGGATCATGGAGATCACTTGAGGGTGTAACATTCTCTTCATATAGAGGTTGTCTAGGGTTGGTCTAGGTTCGCTATAAAAGGCCTGCGGGTAGTAATGGTGGGTTAGTAACCGAGAATGGTTGAGGTCAACCTAGGTTGTAAACATCATTACATATAGTGGATTTGAGGATCGTGTGTGGCGCACATATCAGCCTGTGGTTTTATCTTGTTGAAGGTTTCCACGTAAAAATCAAGTGTTATTTAATTTCCGCATTTTATACTTGATTTTATTGTTTGTTGAATTGGGTTAATTATGATTAATATTGACTAATCGAAAAATTGGTAATAATCGATTAACAACCCATTCACCCCCCCTCTAGGTTGTTTAGACAAACACGCGTTTTTATATTTTCAGAGTGAATATAGCCGTACTTTCCAAAGAAGAGAGAGAGCCTTTCCATGAGGCATATGAGAGGTACCAAATTTTGCTAGCGCAATGTCCTCCCCATATGTTTTCAGATGATACAAGGTCTCATCATTCCAAAGTGGACTCACACTCATTTAACATAAGTGCTTATGGACAATGCATGTGGTGGTTCAGCTACTTCTGAGACCAACACCGAGGTGTACAAATTTCTAATACTCGTGCGATTGTGAGAGGTAAACAAAATATCTTTTGAGTGTGATAAACGACATTGTGACCACCCTCACTTACGTCTTGATAACTCCCACTCATTCTCTATCCAGACAACATTTCAAATCACCAGGCTTCTTCGACTCTCTCTCCTTAACATTTCAAATCTCATTCTTTCTCCGTCTCTCTCTCTAACTTCAAACGAAACCCAGTAACTCAAAGTTTCTATGTTCCTTTGTCTCTTCAACGGTATTTCCTCTCTCATTTTCTTCGGTCGGAATACGTCTCTCTTCTCTCTTAAAGTAGATCTGGAGCCAAACAACGTTCTTGCAGGTATGTACCCTTTCCCTTTTGTTTTTTTTTTTTTTACAAGAACCATGATGTTTGGATAAGAATATTGAGAGATTGGATTCGATTTGGATTGAAATGCTACTGTCACTTTTTTTTACATTACATGTTAGTTCTTTTTAATGTTACATGCCAGTTATGTTATATGTTACATGCTAGTGGATTTCTAAGTTATATGTCTTTGGGTTATTCTTGAAGTTGCATGCCACTAGTTATTTTTGAAGTTATATGTTAGTTGATATTCCAGTTACATGGCATTTTATTTCAATTTGACATGCAGTTTGGTAGTTTTTTATTATATATCGGTTCATTTGAAAGTTACATGCTGATTGGTTATCAAGTTACATGTCAGTTCCTAGTCACTTTCAATCTTGCATGTTAGTGACTTTAACTATTACATGCCAATTACTTTCAATGTTACATGCAGGAAGATGTTTGAACTGAGATTGGTCATCCGTCACAGTGGAAGCTGGGTGGGTAATTATTACAAGGGTGGTTAGAACAGTGAATTTTCGGACACCGATAACACGGATGATGTCTCGATGCCCGACGTTGATTATGGAATAAACAATTTTAATTCTTATGTTTACCAATGATGCTTTAATTCTTATATGTACGGATACTCTTTTCTTTTATTTGGAAAAAAAATGTATTGTTACTGTTGTTCCAAGTTCAAAGAGTTTATTTTGAAGATACAATTCTAGTAATGTTACATGCTGGTTTATTAATTTGTTACATGTGAGTAGACCTGACGCCTGATCCAATTCTGGTTCTTCCGGGTCAAGGGGAACCAGAACCGGAACTAGCCTTAAGAGATTCCGGTTCTAGTTTGGCGGTTATGAACCGGGTTTTTTTTTTCTTTTTTATTCACAAAAAAATAACATTTTATTTATGAAAAAAATTAAAATGTTAGAAAGGACATTATAAAGTATTGGGCCGTGGCCCATAACCCTTGTCCATGTAACTATATTTTATTTTACATTCTTCTCCTTTTTATATAGGTTAGACCTCTCTCTACTTCTCTTATTTATCCGATGTGGGATGTGGGTATTTCTTATCCTTTCTATTCTAGTTGTTTTGTTTTTCTTTGTTGTCAATTCTATCATAGTATATCAAAGAAAAATACTATGATAGAATTAACAACAAAGAAAAACAAAACAACTAGAATAGAAAGGATAAGAAAATCCCACATTCAACATCAAATAAATAAGAGAAGTGAAGAGTGGCCTAACCTATATAAAAAGGAGGAGAATACAAAGGAAAAGATAGGGCTATGGACCATGGTTCAATACCCTTCAATGTCATTTCTCTTTTAAAACATTTTATTTTTATAAATAAAGTATTATTTTTTTTAATGATTTTTTTTTCAAAAAAAAAATCGTTGGAACTGTCGGTTCCAATCTGGTTCAAATTGAATGATTCAGTGAAAAATAGAACCGGAACCGGAACCGGAACCACCCTAGTTCCGGTTCGATTATAAAACTGAAACCGAAACGGAAAAAACCGATTCCGGTTTGGCCGGTTCAGTTCCGGTTGGCATCAAGTTTACATGTGAGTTTATTGCAAAGTTACATGCTAGTATATTGCAAAATTACATGCCAGTATATTGCAAAATTACGTGTCAGTTCATAATGTTATTCTTTGTTTAAACACTATCTTTCGAGAATCACAATTCTAGTAAAGTTACATGCCATATCTACAATGCCAGTTGATTATTATGTTACATATATGCTAGGTAATTGCAAAGTTACATGCTAGTAGAGTTGTAAAAATGGGATGACATGGCACGACACGGCACGACCCGTGCCGTGCTATTAAACGTGTCGTGCCAAATTGGCACAACCAGGAAAAGGGATGTGCTGTGCTGGCACAGTAATCCAAAATGCCGGCACGGCCCTTTGGGGTCGTGCCATGACAAAGGCCGGCCCACCGAGCCATAAAGGGATCAGCCCATTATTTATAAAAAGATAATAATTTTTTTATAAAAAAATTGATTTTTGTTTCAAGTATAATCATTCCCTGGTCCATAGTAGGCAATAACAAGTGTGTAAGGTAGATAGAAAAATATAGGTAAGAAATGAATTTTATTTATTAATTCTGATTTCAGTATTACATGATTGTCTCATTAAAAACCTTACCAAGAAAAACCTAGTGGGATAAAAACTTGGTTAGAAAAAAGAGTGCAATCAAATTACAAGTACATATCTAATTAAAAATTGTAAATGTGCCTTCACGCTTCAGTCTTCAACCCTCCTGCTAGTTACTACTGGAACCCTCATCAACGTATAAGTTGGAGATATTATGAATTACTTATTCTTCCTCCATTTCATGATGCGTAGTCTTTTGAGCATGCTCTTAATCCCGAAGACATGTTAATAACTCCACCATAATAGGGGTTAAAGAAGTTCTTATAGATTCGATTATACATCCACTTGTGCTGAATGCATGTTCTGAAGAGACGATGGACACATGTATAATGTGTACATCATGTGCTAGTTGTGATAGTACTTGATATCTATTGCTATGGTTTTTCCACCATAACAGCACATCAAAATTCAGGACGTCCTCTTCCTTGCCATCAGTTGCTTCCAATAGAGAGAACTCAATTTCAAGGTAGTTATTCAGTTTGGCATTTTGAGTTTGAGTAGCTCTTCCAACTAGAGGGTGAGATGAAGATGAAGAACTTGTTGAGCTCTAAATGGAAGAGCCGCCCCTTAGGAGGAGCTTCCAACTAATCTTCAACGGGCGGGTGTCATGTTGTTCTGATGGTTGCGTGTTTATGCCGCCAAACCTACGCTTATAAATAACAGCAATTTTGAACAACTTGTTCTACAAGTTAGTAACCTGTTCAATAAAATCTAAATCAAATTAGTAGCCATATAATAAAGAAAAGTTTCTAAAACTAGACGATTTAACCCTAGAATCTAGTACAACACTTAAGGCATAGAGGAAAGGAATTTCAAATAAGTATTTTTTAAATTTTACCTCCATGGCCTCAACAGGGCCTAAAATTCGATCATCTCTATAACCGACAAACATTTCAGACATTTCAACAATTTGGTGAATTACTATTGAAGATGTGGGGTCACGGAAAGAAGTATAGTGGAATTATAAAAAAAAAAACCTTTAAAATTTTAATAAAACATTTTGCCACATACCAATCGTTTTTAGATAGTATTTGACTGCCCTTTTTAGAATTATAATATACCGTATTAAGGTTAGCATAATCAATAGCAATTTGTAGCATTAAGTACGTTGAGTTCCACCATACCAACATATCTGTTTGGAAATTACGGGCTCGCATGTGGGATGATTGACAATATCTGCCAAATTCTGCCACTCTTGGATTAGAACTACTAATCCAAGAAAGGGCATCTCTGATGCAATCTATATGACTGCTTACAATATTCAAACCATATTTTACAATTAAATTTATTATGTGAAATGCACACCATTAGCCGAAGAAATAACCCCCAAGTTGGGGGACATTATTCTCATTAAAAAATTTAATAGCTTAAGTGTTTGCTGATGCATTGTCTAATGTCAGAGAAATTATGCGATTAGTTATGTTATAATCATTTAAAATAGAAATAATTGTAAAATAAATATTTTTAGCGGTATGCTCATAATGCATGCATCAAAAACCCAAGAATTCTTTTTTGTAACTTCCATTTAGAGTCTAAATAGTGTCCCGTGAAACATAAATAGTCCTGTTTAGAACGTGCGTTCCAAATATCAGAAGTTAGTGCAATTGGAACATGTAGATCCTGTAATTCAGTGATCAAATTGTTTCGTTTATGAAAACTTTATTTCATATTGTTCTAGTTGTTCTAGAAAAAAATTTAAATTGTGGGTTGTATGCATTTTGGATAAATTCTTCATACCACTCACTGTCACCAAAATTAATCGGATGATCAATCTGTGCAATATATCATGCCATACACTATGTAGCATATGTGGAATCATAGTTCCACGTCGTAACGGACCCATCTAAGTTTAGTTGCAATTGTGTTTGTGTTGTAGTATTTACCATACCATGTGCAGACATGCATTTTCTCATACCTTTGATGTCGTCTTTCTAAAATGTGTTGTGATTGACCCCGCCCCCAGGGTTGGGGTGGTGGAAGGATCTACTCCCGATGACGTAATATTAACACTTTCATGTTGTCCTTGGTGTCTTGCACATCGTCTCCGAACTCGGAAATGTTAAAATCAACATTCTCCATTTTCAAAACCGTCCAAATAATTTGTATGATCCATTTCCTGAAATATAAATATTAACTCATTAAGTTAAAAAAATGAAGAAAGAAATAAAATTATCCGAAAAATTAAATATGAAGCATAAATACAAAAAAAATAAAAGGATGTGAAAAAGTAAATAAGAAGTACAAATATAAAAATGAAAAGAAAAATAAAAAATAGTACAATACATAAAGTAAATATGAATTATGAAGCGTAAATGAAAAAAATCAAGCATAAATAAAAAAAATAAAAAAAAATAAAAGGATGCGGAAAAGTAAATATGAAGCGTAAATATTAAATGAAAAGAAAAATAAAAAATAGTACGATACGGAAAGTAAATATGAATTATGTAGAGTAAATAAAAAAATTAAACATAAATATATATAAAAACAAAAAAGGATATAGAAAGTAAAAAACTAAATATGAAGCATGAATATAAAATGAAAAAATAAATTGAAAAATGGTACGATACGGAAAGTAAATTAAATAAAAAAAATTAAGCATAAATATATATAAAAAATAAATAAATAAAAGATGTGGAAAAGTAAATATGAAGCATAAATATAAAAATTTAAATAAAATTAAACTACCTTTGTAGTTTGTAAAAATATTGAGAGTAGAGAAATATTTGGTGGAGAATATAGAGATTACAAATAAAGAGTATAGAACTTTAGAGTTTAGAGAGTAAAGACTAGAGAGTAGAGAATTAGAGAATATATTAGAGAGTGAGCGTGTGTAAAGAGTATACTAGAGATTAGGGAACTAGAGAGAGTAAGAGTAAAGAGAATGAGAATTGAGATTTGAAAATTGAAATTGAGAGATGGTAATAGTAGAGACTAGAGAGTGTTAGTTTAATTGGAAATGGAATGGGTATTTATAGGGAAAGTGAAATGATGGTGAAATGGTAAATAGGGGGAGTTTGAATTTTGAAAAACAATTGAGAGAAACGGTAGGCACACTGGGCCTGCCCAATGTGCCGATTGTTACACCGGCATGTGTGCCAGCACAATTCAGCTCAGCACGGCACATTCCTCGTGTCGTGCTAGGGCCGGCACGGTCTCATTACTATGCCATGCCACCATACCATGCAAAACGTGCCGAGCCCCCCATGCCCGTCCCATTTTTACACCACTAAATGCCAGGTCATAAGACTATATTTCCAAAATACAATTCCAGTAAACAACAATCAAAGACAAAAAATCATAAACTTCATAAGCTTCATAAACATGTAATACATGGACATTTATCAATCTATTGGTACACTGTTAGAAAAAACTTATAGTACCATATGCTCCCTAAACAATGGGAAATTTTTTGTTTCCCATCCCTAAAAACAACTTGCTCGCATCAAACAATCTGAACTGCAGTAACGTTACCAAACAAAACTCCCTTTGGTGAATTTCGCCCGTTTACCACCAATTGAGAAGTGAAACTCGTTGTCTTCAATTATATTGGCTACATGTATTTCCCTCAACAACAAGTTATGAATTAAACCGACAGAAAAAGTCAAATATCCGGGGCCCAAAACATATCTTCTGAAACTCATCTAATTCTCCAACTTTTCGGAGAACCTTTTCAATATTCGGGAGGCCATTCAACTTGCAATATACATTGGTGGTGGCTTTTTTGATCTAATCATTTCTTAGTTTTATCAGGAAATCCTTCATAATTTATATTGTCCATCTACAAAATCACATTAAAAAAATCGCATTATTGTCAAAGATACATGCCAGTTACAAGCAAGTTACATGCAAGTAAAAAGCAAGTTACATGATAGTGAAGTTACATGCCAATTCAAAGCAAGTTACAAACTTGAAGAAAAAGCATTGGACAAGTTTTGGCTCTTTTGTCACACATTCAGTTGGTGGGTTTCTTTATTAGTAGCTTGTAAATTGGCTTGGCTAAGGAAACAATAGGATATGACATATATTTTTTCTCTTCGAGTGGTCTAATCTATGAGACATTGCATTACTTTGATGATGATTAAAGTTAGAAATAGTGAACTCATTTACTAGTTAGTCGCCATATCCTATTTGGTTCTGTTTTAGTTGAACTATAACGTTGTTTGCTTTACTCTTAAAAGTCCATTAAAGTTTTCTTTTGCCCAGAAAGAAATCTAAATTATGCAACACACATTGTAATGTTTTAGGGTTTAGAGAATTTAAGAGGAATGTAGAAGAAAAGAGATCAATCATCAAAGCAGAACTGTAAACAAACCCACATGCCCATAAAGAAAATCAAATGAAAATAAGTGACACCAATATAAACAAATCAAGTAAAAGAAAAATCGCATAAGAAACAAAGCCTAAATCATTCGAGTAAAAAACCGTAGAAAAATAAAATCCAAAGTTATTTCAACACAACACAACTTCTTAATCAGTATTTCAATCAATCAAAACAACAACAAAAGAAAACTAACAATTACTTTTTTACTCGATAATTTATAACTAAAGCTTGCCTTGTTTTGGACTGAGAGGTCTCTCACTGTACGCTCTTCCTTATAGAAATGAGAGAAATCAATGGTGAGAAAAACACTCTTCCTTCTCTCCAAGCCAGGGCCGGCCTTTAGGCAAGGCAATCAAGGCCTTTGCCTAGGGCCTCCTCTCTTTGGGGGGCCTCAAAAAAAAAAAAAAAATTGAAAAAAAAAAATTGAAAAAAAAAATATTTCAAAGCATTAATTTCAGTCCTCATCTTTTTAGGGGGCCTCAAAAAAAAAGTTTTTAAAAAGAAAAAAATTTAATTTTCAAAAACATTAATTTCTTTTGAAAGCTTCACCCAACAGAATTGTTTCATTATTTGACATTAATTAGGTAATTTGGAGTTAATATATATATATATGAACTCCATTTTCATTTTATAATTACAACATCTTTTTTTTTTTTACATTGCAAAACCTCCCACTACATCAAGATTTCTTTTTCATCAATCTCAATCAATATTCTTCTTCAATTGCAATCAATCTCTTGTGTTTCATTAAGGAAAAAAAAGAAGGTAAGTTTTTTTTTTTTTTTTTTTTTTTAATGTTTATTTATATTTTATTAGTTTGATTTTTTTTAGGGTGTAAGGATTCCCGTTTTGTTGATTGGCTTATTTCGTGGGCAAACCACAAGTTGGGGTTTGGTTGTAAGGGTAGTCTAAGTGATTTGTTGAAGATCAAAGACCCTTTCCAAGACCTCAAGAGGACAAGCACCAAAGGTATATATCTAGTGCTTACATTGTCTTGAAGAGATATAGTTGCACACACACACAACATGCATAACTTTATTCTTGAATGTTGTGTTTATATTTTGTGTGCATTGTGCTTTATTGATTTATTTAATATCTCTTCTTGCATTTAATTGATTGCATCTTGTTCTATGAAATGCCATGACATGATAGGCATTATGATGCATTCAATACCCATACTTGCACTTCATGATTAGTCTTAAGTGTGGTGTAATTCGTTTCCATTTGTGTGATCGGAAACGTCCGCGCTTGCACGATGGTGTGCTTGTCTTAGCGCGATGGTTGACCACTTGAGAAGATCTCATTCTTCTCTTGGATAAGTGGTAGCTTTAGTTTGGTTGGGTTGATTGGAGTAAGGTGTCTAGTTTCAAAAGATTGGATTTCAATGTTTTAAGTGTTTTCAAAACTGACCTTTGCATGGTCGTGTGACCATAGCTTTTTACACAAAGCTTCAAAATGAGTTTTGAAAATTTCTGTACAAACTAGACACCCATACCTTTCCAACGGTATATTATTCGTAATATTTCATGACCGTTTGGATTGGTTTTGAAATTTCCAAAGTGACCACTAAAACAGGGCATCACAGCTGTTATCCGAATCTGACCTTTGGTCACTCAAATGACCATAAATTTTTCTACAGTTATCCAAATCATGTTTTGTTAATTGGAATAGAAAGTAGACTTCCATACCTTTCCAACGGTATATTATATGAAAGGTTTCGATGTCGTTTCGTCATGTTTTGAGTCGCTTGAAAATCAAGCTTTGTGCTGTGACGCTTCGCCGCGGTTTGTGCAACCGCGGCAGTCGAGCCACAGAGCAACCGCGATAGTGTGATTCAGGGGCAAAATTGTCTTTTCACTTGCCCTATTCTTGATGTCTATAAATATCACACTTTCTCATTATCTGAAAAAGTTCTTTTACTCTTAAGAACCCTAAACTTCAAAGATAGATTTTGAGAGAAAATCAAATCAAGAACTCACCTTTAACCACTCAAATCAAACCCCTTTTGCATCAAATTTCATATTGCATCTCCTATGTCTATATAGAGTGCATCCATGTATGGGTTTGCATCATCACAACTTGCTTGGTAAGATTTTGATTAATTTCATCTTATTTTAGTATTTTAAATACCAAGCCATCTCTTTTAAATTACTTGTATGTTTTAGATCATATGCTAAATACAAGAAAAGAGATTAATTGTGATGAATTGATTGAGTGTTGTTTTTGATAGATATCTAGGTTTTTATAATCTATGATTATCTATGCTATTTGACATGTCATTTAGCAATTGATATCTAGGGTTGATTTAATTTGAATATATCATCATCCTAGATAAGCATCTAAGGTTCCCTAGCCTTGTTTGTTAATTGAATATTCATACATATTCACATAGGGTTGTGCATCTCTTTTGAGAGATTGAAGTCTTGGTCTAGGGTTGCTATTACAGGCCTGCGGGTAGTAGTGGTGGGTTACAGACCGGGATTAGGCTGTAAACATCATTACAAGTAGTGACTGCGAGGATCAAGCAAATTGGAATAGGGTTGCTAATAAAGGCCCGCTGGGTAGAAGTGAGGGGTTATAGACCGGAGTGTTAGACGAGGTCTACATAGGTTGTAAACTTCATTTCAATTAGTGATTTCGAGTTCCGAGTGTGGCGCACTAAACAGCCCGTGGTTTTTTCCCAGTGGTTGGGTTTCCACGTAAACATCAAGTGTCATTTATTATTTCCGCATCTTATTACACTTGTATGTATATTTGACTTGCTAGGGGTATTTTCGTAAAATTGACATGCATGCGAAAATTGGGTAATAATTAGCTAAAATCTATTCACCCCCCCCCCCCCCCCCCCCCCCCCCCCCCCCCCCCTCTAGCTTTATATTAAACACGCCTTGAGTATTTAATTACTTACATAGGGTTTTAACTATATCAAGTAATTGATTGGGTTTGTTTTAGCTATTGTGGAAGATTGAGTGTTATTTCAAATCTTCAATATTGTCGGAACTTGCTTCTTCTAAAAATCAAGTGCTATTTTTTCATTTTATTTAATTAAAATTTTGTTTTTATTGTCTTTCATCATTTTATTTTGGTAAAAATGTCTACTAGAAAATTCGAATCTGGTTATAACAAACGAAAGAAAAAGAAAAGAGTGGAAGATTTAGTTCAACTCAAAAAGGTGCACTTGATAAATTTATCACTAGTAGAATTGCGCCTAGGGCCTCACTTTGCCTAAGGCCGGTCCTGCTCCAAACGGTGTCGTCAATGAGAGAAACCGGCCAAGGGTGCGGCGGTGAGGGACGACGGACAAGGGTGCAACGGTGACAGACAAAGGCTACATACGAAACCCTTTTTCTCTTTTCCTTTTCTCCTTCTTTTTCTCCTTCTTTTCTGCCCGTAATGAAAACCATAGCAAAGTAATGAAAACCCATTTTCATTTTTTTAATTTGAATTCTATTTTGGGCAATTTAGTCCAAAATTGGACAAAAATTATGAAAACAATAAAATATAGAGTGGTGCTATTGGCAATCTACTGATGATCTAATAATGTCCCATTTTTAAAAATTCAAAAATTTAATTGATTTTTTTCTAACACTACCCTTTTTAAAAAGTTTGATTTTTTTTTTTTTAATTTTTAAGTTTTGTTAAAACGAAAACAATACAACAGCACTAAATTGGTAAGTATTGGCGTATTGCAGTCTAGAGATGAATCACCTGTATATAAAGCAAATAAATTCTGGAAAAATCAATATCATTAATTACATTGTTTGCTATATGAAAATTAATTCACTATTCTGGAGCTGAAAAGGTGAGACACATGGAAATTAGGTCTTGAAAGTTTTCAGAAAACTAAAAATTACGGTACATGGAAACTGTATTGACGACTTGCAACTTTTGTTTTGTCTACCATTTCATTTTCACCAATATAACATATGAATATTCTTCTTTATTGTTTTTCTAAATGGTTTTTTTAAAAATTAAAAAAAAAAATTCTAAACGATTTGAGTGCTTCTGTATTGTTTTTGTTCTTAAAAAATATAACTTTTTAAAAACTCAACAAATGGAAAAATTTAGATAGAGAGAGAACAGTTTTTTTTATGGGATGAGTTAAATTTGGAAGATAAATAAAAATGGTAGTTTTAGAAAGAAATCAATTAAATTTAAAAAATTTAAAAATAGGGCATTATTAGATCATTAGTGGGTTGCCAATAGCACCACTCTAAAATATAAAATGCTGAGTAGAAATAATAAAACCATAAATTTTTTGGCTCTTTATTAATCCGCCCATATATATATACAATATATGGTCCTTCTCCTGTCAGTTCGTCCTGATATAAAATATATCAGTTCCTTGAATGTGAGACATAGATTATGGGTAAGCACTGATAAGTGCATACATACTGGTCAAAGCAATTGAATCTAATGGCCCACATTCAAGGAATTGATGTATTTTATATCAAGTCGAAATGACAGGAGAAATATATATATATATATATATATATAGTGAGTCTCTTATGAGGGATCCCTTATTTTAATTTCAGTAAGGACCATGATGAAAACACATCGATTTTAATGAATTTTAATTTGAATTTTTGTGTGGATGAGGAGTTCAATGAAATCTATATATGAACAAAATTTGAGAATTTTCCGAGCACTAGAACTATTTATCCAAATTTTGTTAAATATGAGGGCATTGGAAAATAGGCGAAATATAGGAAAATTCAAGAAAAATAGTTTTAGTATTCGAAAAATTCTAAAATTTTGTTCATAGGTAGATTTCAATGAAATTATCATCCACAAAAAAATTCAGATCAAATTTCATTAAAATCGATGTATTTAAGGTCCTTACCGAAATTAAAATAAATGATCCCTTATGGGAGACTCACTCTATATATATATATATATATATATATATATATATGAAGATAACTATTGTATCTGGTACACACAGTAAATCAGAAAATTTCATAAAAATCATTTCAATTCACGATGCCATCGATGTCACGGTTTTTCTCCTGTCCATTCGTCCTAATAATAATAAAAGTTAGGACAAACCATACAAGTCTTTGGATTCATTCCACAGATAAAATGTTTTTGAATTAAATTATAAAAAAGAGATTTCTCTCTCCTTAATCATTAAATATTATGTAGTGAAAATTGTAAAAAATAAGCTAACCGTAGAATGGATTTTTGTTTGTAACCAAATTCTAATTTTTTATTGTTTGTAACCAATCATCATAATACATTATTGTTTTTAGTCAATAAATTACCAAACTACCCTTTTATCCTCTTTTTCCCTTTAATTTCTTTTTCTCTCCATTACTCATCTCTCTCTATCACTTATCTCTATCGCCCATCTTTTTATCACTCATATCTTTATCAAATCTTAGTTCTCAAGTAATTGTTATCAAGAAATTAAAGTTATTATGAAGGGAAATCGCAAATAAACCAAGATTTTGGTAGAGTTTTTTTGAAAATTTCGAGTTTGTGGTTGAATCTCTCCTTAAAACTTCAAAGTTTGTAAATCTTCAATTTCAATAGCATTATTGTGTTTCTTAGATGATATTGTTGACGGGTTTTTGTTATTTTGTTTTAATTTTGAAGTTTTTTTGTTGACAACGGGTGAAACTTCGATTTCAGTTTGAAATCATATTTCACGCAACGTGTCACGGTAAAAGTGATATAAGTTGGTTATTTCATGTTTAACGTGACACATCGCCTAATATTATGCAATCATGTATTTATGAAGTACATGAGATATTTTATGCCTAACATGACATACACGGGATATTTCATGCCCAACATGACATACATGGGATGTTTCATGCCTTGTATGAAATACTACATAAATAGGATATTTCATGCACAACATGTTATACATGGGATATTTCATGTCTTAAATGAAATACTACATAAATAGAATATTTCATATCCAATATGACATACATGAGATATTTCATGCCCAACATGACATACATGAGATATTTCATGCCCAACATGACATACTGCATACTGGGGATATTTCATTCCTAACATGACATAAATAGGATGTTTCATACCCAACATGGCATACATAAGATATTTCATTCTGTTAGGTTTTTGGTTTGTCTTGGCATGTATTCCATATCAAAACGATGTTGTCTTGTTATGTTTAGTGGTCTAAAAATTGAAGATTCAAGTCGTCAAAGAAAGACATGGCCACAACTCGTGCAAGATGCCGGCTTCAAAGAGAAATATGCTTCATCGGTCTACAAAAGTATATAAGACCTCATTTCTCTTACAAGGCTAGGCACACACACACATGGCATTCATATGTGTCCCTTCATGGTTGAATATCATTTATATATCAATTTCACACACTTGGTAATGTATGCACATGCATTAACTTTAATTTGATAAACATTGCAATTTGCATGTTCTAGGACTATGTCTAGGAAAGGCATACGTGTGTGATTTTGTGTTATTTGTTTCTGTATTTTTTGTTTTGGACTTGAACATGATCTATTATGATTCCTTATTGAGTCCGGATCATTTCAGTTACTCATTCATTAGGTTTCGAGTCCAAACGATGTAGCTACGCTACTTTTCGTTCTCATTCGTTGAGTTGTTTTCGTCATCATATTCAGAGATGATTTCTCAACCTTTTTGCAGCGTTTCATAGTCGTTGTTGTGCGTGAGGGAGTTAGAATTTGTAATCCAAAAACAGATTTGAAATCGGAGTTCGGAGGCCCGAGTACGGTCGAAGAACGTGAGCGGTGCGCGAGAGGATCGTGCATGGCTAAAGGCCAAGCCTTAGCCACCACGTGTGGAGGCCGTGGGGCCCACGGCCAGACCAGCCCTCTGGTCCCGTGTGGCCCACACGCCCCACATGGCCAAGGGCTGTTGTGGCCTCTTTTGATTGGCCCAAATCCCTTCCCTCTCTCCTCCTTTTAAATTCCCAAATTCCCTCCCATTCATTTTAAAGAAGAAAAAATTGAAATCCCGTCAAAATTTCTCTCCAATTTTTCTCATCTTCATATCATCATAACTTTCTCATACGAACTCGAAATTGAGTGATTCAAGTTGGAGATTGTTCGTAATCGAGTCCTCTACCATTTCCAATTGATTTGGCAGCTGTTTGATCAACTTTTCTGGTGGTTGCACACTAAAAACCGAACCAGCTCGAGAATCCAAGGTAGTGTTCATATCTTTGGGATTTCTTCTTTTATAACCTTCAATTACCTTAGGGTTTCTTCTTCTATATGTATGTGTATATATTATGAATGCTATAAAGAAAGATAGCTTCATAATCAATCTTAATCAAAAGACTAATTAGAGACATATGTGAACTAGTTTCTTAGGTTCTAGGTTTTTCATATGTATGAGAGTTGTATTGTGATTAGATTGATATCTAGGATTATTTATGACTTGATTGAATCATTTTATGATTAATAATCCTTGAAATGTGTTTTGATCCTTGATTGATGTAATCTAGGATTAAGGCTCTTGTATGTGTTTTTAGAGACATCTAGGATTCAATTGATTTATCAATATATCTATGCTCTAAATCTTTGGCTAGAATATTCATTAAATGAATTTTATGATTCTAGCATTTTTGTGTTTGTTTATAACATCTTGAATATGTGCTTCATGTATATGTGTATATTCAAGTGTTATTTGTATGAATAGAACTATGAGCTTTTGTGTTAGATGCTTTTCACATGCTCTAGGTTTAATTCATGTTTTGGCATCTAGATTACTTTACTTGTGTTCTCACATGTTTAGGTCTAGTTGTCCCATGGAATGTATTGATCACATGTTTATGTTGAATTAATTGTTTGCATCATTTGCATTCACATGATCACACTAGAAAGTCCTTGTAAAAGGTATGAAGTCTTGACTAGGACAAGGAGTCCGGATAGTCAAGTAAGGAAGTCTTGGTTAGGACGTGAGGTCCGGATAATCGAGCAAGAAGTCATGGCTAAAGTCGGGAAGACTCGAATAGTCATGCATGGGAGGCTCCCTAGAGGCATGAGTGCCTTGGATAGGGAGTTGGCTTGTATGTTGATAGGCTTAGGCGAATGGATAGACATAGACTCCAAAAGAGTGGGGTACATGGGATGTGTATGCACTCTTGAGGAATTTCTAATCTTCCATCGATGTTGGTTTTGTATGTTGTCCAATATATGGTGGCTCCGCATCATTGAGGGATTTCGTACTTTCCAATAGGGTTGGGTAGACATATACTCCACTAGGTAGGTGAGCTAAAGATTGGTCACTTTGTGGAATTTCTTGTTTACCTTCCAATATATATAAGTACCCAATAGTTGTAGTTCAACCCGTAGATGTTTCCTCCTTGGAGGTTTTACCACATTAAAAAATCTCTTGTGTTAATTCTTCATATTTCTATCTCTTATATTTGTATATGTGTATGTTGTTATCTTGTTGCATAATATTCACTTGTGACGTATTTTGTAACAAGATTTTATAAAATGTGATTTGTGAACTTAGTCATTTGATCTTACTTGTAAATATAATTCTTTTGTATATTGTATTTCTTGTGTATAGTATTATTTGATTATACTTGTAATACATTAAACAAATATTGAAATACAAGTATCTTTTGATGTTGAGTTTATGTGTTCTTATACCTCATACAACTTATTGATATTCATAGACTATGCTTATATGATTATATGCTTATCTTGTCTATGTATGGATTTATGGTTTATGTGTTGTATGTAAGGCTACCTTGAGGGACAAACGAAAGTTTGTTCAAGGGATTGAAAAAGGCGTAAAAACCTATTCACCCCCCTCTAGGTATGCTTTAAACTATTTAACTTCGTTTGTATACTTTCACATTCCCAACATGATATACATGGGATGTTTCATGCCTTGTATGAAATACTGCATAATAAGGATAATAAGGATATTTCATACCCAACATAACATGCATGGGATATTTCATTCCCAACATGATATACATGGGATATTTCATGTCTTGCATAAAATACTGCGTAACTAAGATATTTCATACCCAACATGACATACATATGATATTTCATTCCTAACATGACATACATTATACATGGGATATTTCATGTTTTGTATGAAATACTGCATAATATGGATATTTCATACCTAACATGATATATATAGGATATTTCATACCTAACATGACATATATGAGATATTTCATATTGATGCAGTTCAACTAAAACCTGCAAAGAATTGGAATAAAAATACAAGTTGCAAGCTAAAAGAGAACGTTTGACAGCTAACTCAGTAAACAAAGGTTTTCTTATTCAAACTTGCTTCCTCCAGAGCCTCACTTACACCCTACTTATAATTAAAATATTAAATGACAATTAAAAGTAGAGAACAAGTCTACACAAATTCCCAATGCTTATTAACTTCATCAGTCTCGGAACCTGATGGGAATTTTAATATTCCTTTTTGGGCGACCTTTGGAAATATTAGGGTCATTGGAAATATTAGGCTCATTAAATGTTGGTGCTTCAGAATGCAACTCTCTTGGTGCCTCTTCAGATGGTCCCTCATCATTCCCCCCTGGTTGAAAATGACTCACCTTTGAGTCAAAGTCTTGCTCTTGATCAACTTCATAGTATGGTTGCAAGTCAGCCACATTGAAAGTTGTTGACACCTTCATGTCTCCGGGCAGTTCTATCTAGTAAGCATTATCTCCAAGGCGCTTTAGTACTCGAACCATTAGCTCTATCTTGAAATTTACCAAATTTTCCCCTTGGAAACTTTTCTTTTCGGAGATTAATCCACACTAAGTCACCCTTTTGAAACTCCAAGGTTCTGCGGTGCTTATTGGTTACAGCTTTATACTTCTTATTACTTTCCTCCAGCCTTTTCTTTACTTCAGAGTGCAAGTTCTTGATGTGCGTTGCCATTTCATTAGCATCACCACTGAATTTGTCATTGATTGGAAGAGGGATTAAATCTAGTGGACCATTTGGAATCAGCCCATAAACTGTCTCAAATGGACACTTTCTAGTGGATCTATTTTTTGATTTGTTATAGGCAAATTCAACCTGTGAAAAAGTGAAGTCCTAATTGTGTTTTGCTTCACCAACCAAGCTTCTTTGGAGGTTCCCAAATGATCGATTTACAACCTCTGTTTAGGGGTGGTGAAAGCTGCTAAATTGAAGACGAGTTCCCACCTTACACCATAACGTCCTCCAAAAATGGCTGATGAATTTGGGGTCTCGATCAGAGTTAATAGATTTAGGAATGCCATAGAGTTTGACAACCTCCTTGAAGTATAAGTCAGCAACATAGGTTGCATCAAATGTCTTGCTACACGCAAGAAAGTGTGCCATTTTAGAGAATCTATCCACTACTACAAGTATGGAATCAACACCACATCTTGCTTTTGGGAGTCCTAAAACGAAATCCATTGAAATATCTTCCCATGGAGCTTCAGGAACAGGCAATGGAGTGTATAAACCTGTGTTCTGGGACCTGCTCTTGGCCACATGACATACTTGACATCTCTCCACATGCTTCACGACATCTTTCCGTAATTTGGGCTAGTAAAACTTTATCTCAACTAGATCCAAGGTCTTATCATGCCTAAAGTGCCTATGTTAGGTTGATAATTAGTTTTGGCATTAATTCCATATCAAAACGTGTTTTACTTGTAATGTTTAGTGGTTAGTAAATGAAGGATTTCGAAGACGAAGGACGTCTCAACCATTATTCGTTCAAGTTGCCGGCTTTTAAGAGTTTCGGACATTATCGATCTACAAAGGTATTCAAAGTCCTCTTATCTCTTACAAGGCTAGGCACACACTCACACATATCATTCTTGTGTGTCCCTTCATGATTTTATTTCATTTACATTTCACTTTCACACACTTGGCAAAATATGCTCATGCATTCACATTTAGTTAATAAACTTTGTGTTTTGCATTTTCTAGGACTATGTCCGGAAACTAGCATATGTGTGTGTATTTGTGCTTGTATGTTTCCGTATTTTGTGTTTAGGACTTGAACATGTTCTTATTCAATGCCTTATTGAGTTCCGGTCGTTTCGGTTACTCATTCATAAGGTTTCGAGTCCAAACGTGTTGACTATGCCACTTTACGTTCTCTTACGTTGTGTTGACTTCATCGATGATTTCCGAGATGATTTCTCAACCGTTTTTCAAAGTTTTATAGTTGTTTTCGTGCGTGAGAGAGTCACGGTTCGTAATCCAAAAACGGATTCGAATTTGGAGTTTGGACGCTCAAGATACGGGCCGACGAACCGAGGGAGCGCGGGAGAGGACAGCCCAGGCCGTGGGCCACATGGGCTGGCCGTGGTTAAGGCCGTGGGCCCCACGGCCTGGAGCACCCTCTGCTCCCGTGTGGGCCACGAGCCCCCCACGGCCTGGGGGTGACGTGGCACCACATGATTGGCCGGTTCCCTCCTTCTCTCTCCTCCTATTTCTTCCCTCTCTCTCTCATTTTGAATTTCCAAGAAGAAAAAATCAGTTTTCCTGTCAGCCCTCTCCTCTGAATTTTCAGATTTTCGAAACAACATATCTTCCTCATCCGGAGTCGGATTTGAGTGCTTCAAGTTGGAGAGTGTTCGTATTTGAGTCCTCTAACATCTCCAAGTGGTTTGGTAGCTGTTTGATCATGATTTCCAGTGGTTGATCACTGAATTCCGAACCAGCTTCAAAATCCGAGGTAATGGTCTCATCTTAGGGATTTCTTGTTATTTGACCTTCCAAATGCTTGGGGTTTCTTCTTCTATATCTATGTTATTGTTTTATGAAAGCTATTTGAAAAGGTAGCTTGATTATCATTCCAATTGAAACTCAATTTGTGGACTTATGTTGACTAGATTTTATGATTCTAGGTTTTACATTTGTTTGTGAGTTGTATTGTGATTAGAATGGCATCTTAGGTTGTTTGATACTTAATTGAATTAATTTTGTGTTAAAATGACTTTGAGATTTGATTTGGTCCTTTGATTGAAGAAATCAAGGATTTGTGTATTTGTTTGTGATTTAGAGAATATAGGTTTTGATTGATGTAAATCTCAAAACCTTGCTCTATATTTTTGTCTAGTATATTGATTGATTTTAATCTCATATATCTAGCCTTTGATTGTATATTGATAGCATCTTGAATTAGGACTTAATGAACATTTTGTGATTCAAGTGTTATGTGTGTGAATGAGACTTTGAGTATATGTGTTAGGTGTTTCACATGCTTAGGTTTCTATTCATGTATTTTTGCATCTAGACTTGATTAATTGTGTTTTCACATGTTTAGGTCTATTTGTGCCATAGAATGTATTGATCACATGTTCTATGTTGAAATGAATGTTTGCATCATTTGCATTCACATGATCACACTAGGAAGTCCTTGTAAAAGGCATGAAGTCTTGGTTAGAGTCGGGATGACTCGGATAGCCAAGCAAGAAGTCTTGCCTAGAGTCGGGATGACTCGGATAGGTAAGCAAGAAGTCATGGCTAGAGTCGGGAGGACTCGGAGAGTCATGCATGGGAGGCTTCCTAGAGGCAAGAGTGCCTTGGATAGGGAGTTGGCTAACATATTGGTAGGCCTAGGCGTATGGTTAGACATAGAGTCCGATAGAGCGGGGTACACGGGAGGTGTATGCACTCTTGAGGAATTTCTAATCTACCATCGATGTTGGTTGAGTGTGTTGTCCAATATATGGTGGTTCCGCATCATTGAGGGATTTCATACTTTCCAATAAGGTTGGTGAAACGTCCTGGAGGCGTGTATAATATAAAGCTAGAGGGGGGGTGAATAGATTTTAGCTAATTATTACCCAATTTTCGCGTGCATGTCAATTTTACGAAAATACCCCTAGCAAGTCAAATATACATACAAGTGTAATAAGATGCGGAAATAATAAATGACACTTGATGTTTACGTGGAAACCCAACCACTGGGAAAAACCACGGGCTGTTTAGTGCGCCACACTCGGAACTCGAAATCACTAATTGAAATGAAGTTTACAACCTATGTAGACCTCGTCTAACACTCCGGTCTGTAACCCCTCACTTCTACCCAGCGGGCCTTTATTAGCAACCCTATTCCAATTTGCTTGTGTGACCACCTGCTCCCGGTGTCCGACCTAATCCCGGTCAATCACACAAGACTTCAATCTCTCAAAAGAGATGCACAACCCTATGTGAATATTCAATGATATCCAAATATGCAATATAGAGCTAGGGTACTCTAGATGCTTACCTAGGATGATGAATTTGCAATTAAAGCAATCCTAGATATTAATGGCTAAATGACATGTCAAATAGCATAGATAATCATAGATTATAAAAACCTAGATATCTATCAAAAACATCACTCAATCAATACATCACAAATAATCTCTTTTGTTGTATTTAGCATGATCTAAAACATACAAGTAATTTAAAAGAGATGGCTTGGTATTTAAAATACTAAAATAAGATGAAATTAATCAAAATCTTACCAAGCAAGTTGTGATGATGCAAACCCATACATGGATGCACTCTATATAGACATAGGAGATGCAATATGAAATTTGAAGCAAAAGGGTTTGATTTGAGTGGTTAAGGTGAGTTCTTTTTATTTTTCTTCTCTTGAAAAATATTCTAAGTGTGAAGAATGAAATATGAACTCTCTTGACGACCTAAAAAATCATAGAAGACTTTATATAGGCAACTCTAGTAGAGTGAGGTCGTTTTGAAAAAATCACACCTGATTGGTCGATGTGCGCTGGTCAGCTTGCGCTGGATGTCCAGCGCACCACCATCGCCCCCAAGCGCAGCGACCATTTTCCATG